>CM021102.1:44780920-45255496 GCA_007115665.2 Sequoiadendron giganteum | reverse complement strand
CCTTTACCTTATGCACACTTACAATAGAGTGGGTTAATAATTACATCATATACAACAAATAAACATTCCCAAACATAAATAATATAATAAGAAACCCAATAGGTTACACACTTACAATGCATTGAGTATAAAAATTACATCCTATACAATAGATAGGCATTGACAAGCATAAACAATATAATTAAAAACTCTCGATCTTATGCACTTACAACACAGTGTGTATAACAATTACATCTTATACAACAGGTAGACATTGATAGGCATAGACAAAATAATTAAAAACCCAATAGATTATGTATCTAAAACATAATGGATATAACATTTACATCCTATACAACATATAGGTATTCACATGCATAAAATATAGAACTGAAAACCCTATAGGTTATGCACTTACATAACATTGAGTGTAACAATTACATTGTATACAATAGATATGCAATGAGAGACATAAACAATATAATTGAATACCGCATATATGCACTTACAACATCGTGGGTAGGAATTATACATCATTTACAACAGATGTGTGCTCACGTGCATAAACAATATAACTTCAAACCCCCTATATGCATAAACAATATTGACATCCTATACAACATATATGCATTGAAAGGCATAAATTTTGGTACGTTTGACTTTAAAATGTTATTACAAGAAAAATATACATCAATTTTTTATTTTTTCCATGCACTAGATATTGAAGTTATTTATTTGGGAAAAAAAATAAGGGAAAATAAAATTCTTTGTTATTTTTTTCTTGTTGTCAACTCAATGTCACTTTTTCTTGAAATTTTTAACAATTCAAAATCTATTCTTAAATTTATAAAAAAATTACAGGAATAAACATCAAGATTTCTACATTTAATTAGTTTACATCATTTTGAAATTAAAAACATAAAGATCACTTTTATGAGGTCAAAGTGGAGAATTTTGTTTGTGTTGGTTGATTCCTTTATAAAGTGTGACACGAGTTTGTACTTTTACCCTGTGGAGGCAAGCTTGCAATCAAACATGTCAAATCTCTGAAGCATATCAAAAGCATACTTCTACTGAAATATTTAAGTCCCATCTGAAGGTCCTAAATAACCTATAAACCAAGAAAGTAGTGCAAAAGGTCAAGATTTTTCATCTCAAACTGCTCCATCAAAGCTTGTTGAATGCTTTGAATCATGGATGATGGGCCATCTGTAAGAATCAAATCATCTACATATAGAAAAAGGACCAAAATACCACCCCCCTGATGTTGAATGTACATTGTGGAATCAAAATGACATTGTGTGAAGCCAAAAGAAAGCAGAAAAGAGTCCATCTTCTCATACCAAGCCTGAGGGGCTTGTTTGAGACCATATAATGAACGATGAAGTCTACAAACAAGTGAAGAATCTTGCACAAAACCCTATGGTTGCCCCATATAAATCACCATGCAGGAAGGAACTCTTCACAACCATCTGGTATAATGTCCATCCCTGTGAAATTGCAAGTGAAAGTACAAGGCAAATAGAATCCATCTTGGCAACATGAGAAAAAGTCTCAAAATAGTCAATGCCCTCAACCTGAGAAAACACCTTTGCAACAAGATGAGCCTTATACTTATCAATGGAACCATCTATAAAATGTTTGGTATGGTACACCCACTTTCATCAAACCAACTTTCTTCCCTTAGGAAGAGGACCATAAACTAAAATATCTCAAATTGGTGTGTCAACTGTGGTTGTACTTCATCCAAGGTGGACCATAAACCCTTAAACATAAGCAATATGGTCATCTAAGGTTTTAACCATGGTGTTTTGAGGTTTTAAAATAATGTTTGGGAGGTGTTTGTTGTTTTTTGATGTGTGTATATACAAAATGCAAAAAAATACCCCCACAACAAGAAAAAACAAAACCCAACGCTACTTTGAAAGTAGGGAAGCTTGGAAAAGAAAAAATCACTTCAAATGAATTTATGTGTACTTGGTCATTTTTTTGGAAAATTTGACTGCAAATCTAGATAGGGAACTGAAACACCTTTTTTACGCATATTTGTTTGCAAAAAATGGAGTATGTATGCCCAAGTTATGGCCCCGAAAGCACAAAAAAAAAAGATTCGCCTTCAATGGCTTGTAAAAACGTTTTGTGGGGCAGAATCTAGAAATTTGACTACAAATCTAGAACGGGCTCTAAACCAATTTTTTGACAATATAAAGTTTTCAAAAAACGGAGGTCGTACACCCAAGTTATGCCTGATTTATTGAAACTTGCACAATTAGGACTAGAAAATCAAACAGGGGGCTAAAAATTGCTAGCCCTTGGTCACATAAGGGACCTATTGCTAGCACTTGGTGGCTAAATTGTTGGCCCTTGGTCACTCACGTGATCACAAGAGGCGCTAAAAAGTGTGTAAGGGCTATAGTGCAGGGGTTGGTCACAATGTGACCGAGGTCTGAGTGCTTAAGCCCTTAGTGGTTTGTTTGGTGATGGTGGCAGTGGTTTTAATTGCTAGCAGCATTGCTCTTTAGGGGGGTGCTCGAGCGGCCCATGGGTTGAGTGTCGGTAACACCCCAATTTATATTTGTTGTGCGCTTTAAAGTGTTTCAACACATAGTTTTTTTTTGAAATTTTGACTAAACAGGTCGTACAAGGGCCAAATCAAGGCCCTTGCTAAAAAAATTTGCCTCTAGAACCCCTAACAAGAAATATAATTGAATTTATGTCAAAATTTGTTTCTTTCATCTCCTGATATCAACGGTGAGGTTGATTTTGCTAAAAAAAAAAAAAAAAATGCAAATCGAGGGCACTGTAATGCAAAAAATACTAGAAAATTGCCATAAATTACATAGTGAAATGGTTTGGTCGAATGATTTAATGGTGTAGATTGTTTCATTTTCTCCTCATATTTTAATGGGATCTTTGGTAGCCATAAAGTTTTTTCTTTGGTGGATGCAAGTGTACATGTTGGAGGAAGTGACCAGTAGGTGGACGGTTGAATTTGGCTGATGGGACACAAGGCCAACTTTTATGTTACAATAATATTTAATCACTAGGAAACTGGGATATTATATGGATTTGATTTGATTTGGTGATGGGACATATGGGTTTCATTAATTTTGATGTGGCAATTACTTTTTGGAAAATATATCTATGAAAAGGGTAGTCAATACATATGTGCTCAAGACTCTTAGTTTTAGTTGTTTTAAATGTGGGTGCTAATTTTATTGCTACGACTCATATCTAAACACCTTGGATTGCTTATGGGTTGTGTCAGATGCTCAATGAATATTCTCTGACATGTATGACTGTGATGATGTATCTTTTTTTGTAGGAAAATATAAACCATTTATAAAGCAAATATTATTTGTACAATGATTGGTCTGTATTTATTGTTGTCCCTCAGTTGTTTCCCTTGATGTCAAAGGCACACAAATAAATTAGGTTCCTTGATGGCAGGTTGGTGACTATGGCAGATTGGTGTTTATGTTCTTGATGGCAGTCATTATATTTTCTATTGAACAAGCCCTTACATTCAAGTTAAGGCAAGTGCTATTCAATTATCACATGATCTCATCATATTCACAATATGATCACATTTATTTCATATACTCTTAATCATGTATGGTGACACTTTGGCATCATATGATAAGATGATAACATGTTTGACAACTTGGCATGTGATAAAGGAAGCTTTTGAATTTCAAAGTTGATATGACCAACATCATAATGTTTTAGTTTCATGTTGTTGTGCAATACAAGGTCGGTTATTCAATATTTTACAAGGCAAATTTATAAGGCTCCATGGTAAGGCATATTTACAAGTTTTCATGGTCATTAAATGGTAAGCATTTTTTAATACTTACAACTTTCATGTGGAAAATAAATTGTTTTATAGGAAATATTGTTTCCTATGAATTTTTGCTTATTCGAAAGACATCGAATGCAAGGAATGCGGTTTTATGATGACAATGCTAAGTTTGCAAAGTAATATTTGATAAGGTCAACACAATAGTTTGCAAGGTATTATGGAAATCGACACAATGATATTTCATTGTTTTGGCACATGTTAGGGCTTGGAGAACATATGAATGAAGCTTCTCGAACACACATAAGACTATTGTGTTATTTTTGTTATCATTATTCATTAAGGAAAAAAAGCACGAGGAAGGAGTTAGGGTTTGCAGGCAATTGATGATGGTGTTTGCATGGACAAGACAATGCTCGATTCACAATAGTTTTCCAATAAAAAATGGTTTTCAGGCTTCTTCTTGGGTAATATTCATCAGTTTATCTCACTGGAAGTTGTTGTTTTGGTTAAATTTTGAAACACTTGTCGGTTGTGTTAAAGTTTTTTTAAGAGATTTTAATGTCTCTGTTCTCGACTTACTTAAAATATTTGAAGCAGTTTAATTGCATTTGTCAAGGGAAGATAAGCATTTATTTTCTGTGATTAATGTTGCCTAATATGTTGAAACCCTTGTATGGGTTTTCAGGGCTGTGGGTTGCTTTCGCCATGTAGGTAAAGGTTTTTGTTTTTGACAATGGATAAATGGAAATATCGCTTTGTTATAACAGATTATTGTGATCATTCTTTTTACCTGTAAATGTACACAGGTAGTTTGCAACTGAGAGGCAGTTATGGAAATAGTTATTGTAACAGGTTTTAAAGGTTGCATTTGAAAGTTTCGGTGTGGACAGATGGCAGCTTGAAATGGAAAATAGATTGTTTGTTTAAACAATGATCTCACATTGTTATGTGTTTGATGTTTTTCACAGAGTTATCATGCTAAATGTATAAACAAAATTCTGTAAAGTTTTGCGAACATGATGCAAAACAAATTGTATCACTAATATATTTTGTATTTTAAAGATTCCAAAAAAATGAATCATTAAGATATTAAGTGTATTAGATTGGAGGTAAAATATGATTTGTAGAGAAACAAAGTGATCCTCTGTAGTTGAATTATTCTTTATTGAGAAATGCATTGGTTCATTGCCAGTGACGCACATTTAATGTCAATGAGACACATTGCCAGTGAGGCATTGGTTTATTGTTAGTGAGGCATTCTTGTAACCAGTGAGGTTATTTGGTCAATGAGACCATTTTTGCCAGTGAGGCACTCTGTAACCACTAAGGTTCATTAAGCCAATGAGGTGATTTTACGAGGGGTTTTTCTACCCCAAGAGGGTTTTCCACTTAGGAATTTCACTGTGTTATGGTTCTTTATTTGGTCTCATTTTGTGATCTTACTATTTCAGAGTTATACATTTTTGCACTTACATTTATATGATTGAGAATCAGTAATTCAGATTGGTACACTTGTTAGTCCTTGAAACATAATTTATATTGTTTTCAAAAGATTTAAAAAGGGTTTTAAAAGTCAGCAAATTGAATTAATTTGTCTAGACATTGATTCATCCCCCCCTCCCAGTGTCTCACGTGCTCCAACATTTATTTACTTTTTGGATAAAAGTTGTTTTACAATTGACTTATGAAGTGCTCCATTAAGGGATCCAACCAAGCCTACTTTTATCCTCACTATTAGACTCCGCTCCATCCTTACCCCTACCCACTTTTACATACAAATATTCTTAAAAAGTGGGAAGTCCAAATCCCTACCTACTTTAATAAGCATGTCTAGCTCTATTAACTTGAAAGCACCCAAGCTGCCAGCTATTCGCTTCAAACTCTTCTCATTCCATAACCTCCAAGAGGAGCCTATACATTCCAATCCGAACATTTTCAATAGACCAGAATTGATAAAAGCTTGAAAACCTACCTTCCGTGCAACAACCTTCATTTCTTGATGAAAGCTAGAAAACTACCTTCATTTCTAAGATATTATAGAACCATCCTTGTTTTGCTAAGACCTGAAATTTAAGTCCACAAAGGGAGTAAAACAACAAAATGACCTTTATGCAAAGGAAGGATATTTACCTCCAATCTTAGATCTCTCTTTTATTAACCACTTGTTTGCGCAAAATCGTACCACTGCTCGAGAGACAAAGGCTGAGCTACTTTATTGACTAGGTACTTAGCTTTGTATCCAAAATCACCTCCAATGGGTCACCATCCACTCCTGATAGCTCAGACCAGACAGCACAAAGCACATTTGGCCTCTTGTCCTCGACCTTCCTTTTCTTCTCATCCTAAACCCCTCTCATACACTTTTTGACGGTCTAAAGATTCCACTTTTTCCTTCACTGCAATCCCATCAAAATTTGTGCTAATCGTACTGGTCCCTTTATTTTCTCTTCTCTGCCCCCACTAGGTATAGAGCTAGTATATTTGCATGCAGGGCTTTCCAGAGTGGGTCACGCCCAAACCTCTGTATTTGAAATTCAAGATGGTTCTCAAAAAAAATGCCTGTTGCGTAAAAATCTCATCTTATTACCGATCAAAAAAAAATCTCATCTTAGGTATATTACAAGCTACATGTCAGGCTTTTGAAAATGTTGCTAAAGTTTCAAAAAATAATTTTAGACGACGCAAAAGAACGTAGCTAACATGATCTCTTTACCGAATTCACTAATGAAAATGGAGGCTTCACCCTTCTTATCCACAAACTTACTAAATCTGCGACTAATACATTCATCCTCTATTTCTCCCTCATGTCATGCTATTACTAGAGAAAGTGGTGTGTAAGAAATACTCACTTGGAAACTAGCATGAGTTTTTTCAACATCTATTTCAATTTCAAATTAAAACAACTTTATTTCGTCTTTGTTTTAAAGGGGGTGTAGTTTGGAAGAAAAAATGATTTTTTTTTTCAAAAATAAATTAATTTTTTACTCTTTTACTATTTGCATCTAGGGGAAACATACCAGTAGCCGTCAGGGCTAACTTCGCGCATTCATGCAGAGTGCAAAATAGGTCCAATTTCAAAAAACAAAATTTGGGCTTCTTCATAAGCGAGTTAGGACCTTAAAAAGAAAATTTTGGCTTTTGGGTATTTAAAACGCATCTTGTAGAACCCGTAAAGCAAAAAGTGTTCAAAAAGGGTGTTTTAAAACCTTGGCCCCATACATCTTTACCACTTCACCAGTACCCGTTCATTAGAAAAACAATAAAAACTCACAAATATTTAAAGTGTTTTCAATAGTTAAAAAGGTGTTTTCAATAGTTTTCAATGTGGGATTAATTTTTTTTGTCAACTACACATTCAGTAGTGAACATATATTGGTGTAATTTGTAAATTTTTATTGGCATAAATAAAACAATGTAATGACTAAAATGTAAACGGTTATTGGGGGGTCAGGTGAACATGGAGTGAACAGGTATTGGATCGTGGGCGGCAATTGGGGGTTTTCCCCTATATGGTGCTCCAAGCTTTTTTATTATTTTCTTCATTTTTTTATCCTTAAACATTGAGTGGTGCTGGCAAAATACTCTTTTAATTTGTTTAATCTGTACTCTCAATTTGTTGAAGATTCTTCAAAGTCCATGCTTTTAATTTATTGTTTTTAATTCATTATGGCTATCTCTTGTCGAAAAGGTACTAAAGGACCTTATCCTCTTCCACTTGCTAATCTAGTGAGGGGCACACATTTGAAAAACAGTAAACTACCAACATACCACATAAAACCACATCAAATTAAACAATTAAGCATAGCTTTGATACTAAGCTAATCCATAAGCATGACAGATATTCCACTTGTTATATTAACACAAATTCTAAATGTCTCAATCAAATACTAAACTAATCTACTTACAATTTTAAATTGAAAATATATAAACAATCCTAAAAGTCATAAAATTGAAGTTGTTATGTCTAAAACAACATTAAGAAAGATTATCACCTATTAAGAGAGCACATAAATTAATTTGAAGAAACCTAACATGATTGAGAACTCCAACACAGTGAGATTATACCACCTATACCCAATATATTTGTTGTTTGTTACAAGGTTTACAACTTAGTTGAGGCCTTCATGAACATCTTACAAGATGAATATGTTGTTCAAACACCTATAAAATAACATTATTCCTTGGTCTTCTCAATTACACTTCAATGTTTACACAACTATTAAATTATTACAAAATGCAAAAAAATAAAATACAATTCTTACAATTAAAAAAAAACACCTTCTACATGCTTCAAAGGGGTCATTACATACGTGTATTGGTTACAATGGACTTCCTAAGACAAGTTCAAACATCCTTAAAAGACCAACAAATGAACTACAAACATCAACTTCCCTTCTTCATGGTAGTTTTTGTCTTTAACCATATGTACAACATGTTTAACCTTGCCATCACCTTGTTTTTATACTTACTAGTTCCACCATAATTAAACTTGTCAAAAAGCCATCCCCTAGGTGTTCATATCACCTAGAGGGCTTTTGTACATATATTCAACCTCTATATCTTTGACACACTAACAATTATCAAATTCTCTATAAAGCGAGTCTTGTTTAATGTTTTAGTTTATTATAAAAATCTTCAAGAAATTAACTTAAACATCATTAATCTTCAAAACAAACAAATTAATCCATTTGAGATCATTTGCAAAAAGATAATTAAAACACAAAATTTAAAAAAAATAAAAACTCTTCACAATATTTACATGTATATGTTACTAATTCCAAAAATAAAATAAAATAAGATTACACTTATTCATTAAAAAAACATTTATTATTCTACAACTTGATCATAAGCTCAAATTTAGTGCAAACACTTCTTTTTCCCCACGAAATCCTTTGTCATCAAATGGCTTGATGGTGAAATAGATATGCAAAATAGGCCAAGTTGATCCTAATTTTTTTTTCCCAAGATTACCCAACTCAAAAGGTAAATACAATTAATAAGAAATAAAATATAAAGGGACATATGTAATTAACCAAAACTGAAAGTGGAACGTCAAATATATTTTATATAAAATTATTCTCTGACATATTTAAAGGGTTAATAATATTTTAAATTTTCTTATCAATTCACTTCATTAGAGCCATTTGAGAATCCAAACCAACCCCAAGCATACTGAACACAAATTGAACCATAGCCGACTTCATAGCCATCCGTTATATATAACTAAGCACATTGCGTTGCTTTCGTGATAACCGATCATCCCTTTCTTTCCTTTCACTCTTAATGTTTCATGGTATCCGATCTTCCCTTTCTTTCCTTCAACTCTTCTATTTATGGTTGCGCTTGTGTATAGCTCTAACTGTGTTTTTTTTCTCTAAGTTGCCATATTGCATCATTTAGAGTGGTTATTTAGTGTTTGTCTTCTGCAAGAATCATAATTTTCAAGTGACTTGTAAGAAATATCCCGCCATTATCAAAAAGACTTGAAATACTCCCTCTGCTTGTCTAACGGTCAGAATCAAATATTCAAACATCAGATGTAGCCCTAACATACTCCAAAATGCACTGAGAATGGAAGCCAGAAATTACATGTATCAAACCCAAAATCAGAAGACAATATCTGAGGAAACGAATATTAGACATCTGATGTAGCCTTAACATTCTCCAAAATGCACTAAGAATGGCAGCCAGAAGTTATGTGTATAGCCAACCCAAAATTAGAAAACAATGGCCAAGGAAATGATATTGCTTAAGAATGAACACATCAAATTGATGTTTTAGCTCTGGCTCAGGACAAACCAAAAGCCACAGCCAGAATAAATGGATAAATCATAGTTTAAAAAATTGGATCCTTTACTGCCACCCCGAGCACCAATCAAATATGGGTATTATGTACATAGCCAAACCTTTTACAACATATGTACAACTTAAAATCACATGGAACGGCAAATTTATCCTAGCTGCAACCAGCAACGAATAAAGGAACAAGTTGACTTGAAATCGGGACCACTCTCCAGCCTATAAAAGGCCAAAGCAACCCATTTAAATAATGATTCTTTCCTTCTAAGTAGATATTGCAGGTTGGCAGGATCCTATACATAAAGAACTAAATAATGTTACATTTATCGGACATACTATTCCTCACCACTCTGACTAATGAACAAAATACTGGTGATAAATCCAGATGAGTTGGCCCAATTTGACAGTTTGTCTCCAAGATAGGAATGCCGCCAGTTTCTCTCAATCTCATTCATGAAATCAAATTAGTTGCATGTGAAACAGTTTACTTTGGAACCAAATGGCATATGAGTGCAGATTCTACTGTTATGTCAGTTTCATATTTACACCATGGATATCAAGATTTAGATTGCAGACTTAATATCTGCTAGCTAAGAATAAACAACACTTTACATTCAAGAAGCTTCGCTTGAAATAGGTCAAGAATGGATTTGCTTGAATGCATAATGTCAATTAATCTCCATATATACATGCTCCTCACTCTGCATATAAAACAAAAATATAATAGTTTAGTAACAATTCTTAGAAGTTGCTTACTCGATCAAGCATGGATATACAAAATATATCATACCTTGCTCGCAAAAGAACATGCCCCCAAAGGCATCCTCATGATTATCCTCGCCTGTCAGGCTACTTTCTTTAACAGAGAAATCTTCAGTCTTAGTATCTTCTACAGTTTCATTCTGTAAGGCATCCCCGTCATCTACTCCACCTGAAAGGCTACCTTCTTTACCATAGGAATCTACACTCTTAGCTGCTTCTTGTGATTTGGATTTATTATTGCATTGAAGCAAAAGAATTTCATGCAAACACTGTTTTGAGATGCTTGTAGTCTGTAGTACTGAAGAAGGTGAAATGGTTTCACCTTCAGCACTAACATCCCAAGTACTTGAACCAAATGAATCAGAGTTATCATCGGAAGACAAGGTCTGATTGCCATTTATCCCTACATGGGCCCCCAGGCCATTTACATAGTCTTCATCTATAAGTTGTAAATTACCTGCACTCTTAATTGAATCTCCTTTTCTAAAGTTATGGCCATGAACAAGAATATTTGAGTCCCCATGTATGTGTGGGTAACTCTCAAATGCCTGCATCTCGGAAACATCACCCTGGTTCCATCCAGTTATGTCAATGTTTGGCAATTCAAAGGTTGAACCATTTGTCATTTCAAAAGCAGACTGTGAAGTTGAGCAAGTTCCTACCATGAAATCTGAGAAAAGGGTTAAGAAAAATAAGAAATGAGAGACAGCCTAGAATAAAAATTCATCGGGGGTTATTCTATACTTGTCTGAATTTTGGAAGAAAATCAAAGTTGCTAATCATGATGAACTTAAAACCAAGACTACAGCTTGCATACCAGACATATTGTCATGAGAGCTACGCCTACAGTTAAGATGCCGGATTTTAGTACTTTCTGCACCAGTGTCATTAGTTACAGTTTGTGTACATCCATTAGTTATCTGATTGACTACTAAAGCTGACGCATCTGGCGGGTTACTTGACACAACTTTGCTGCATGAACCACAACAATAAATTAGAGTAGTGAATCGTGATAATTGATACTTTAAAATTCATAAAAAGGCCATGGTTATAAAGATATTTCCATACTAAATTTTTTCATATTTTTACTATTGCACTCTTTATGTGTCTCTTGACTAGGGAGCATTCAGAAAAACTGTGTTGAGCAATAGAAAACCTATAAACATTCATTTTTGAAGGATTTCTAATGACAATATTGAGATTATAATCCAATCAAAGCAGAAGGAGATAAGGTGAATGTTTGGTTAAAGTTATTATGTAGAAGAGCATGAGCAAAAGGAAAAAGAAACAAGAGAAGGAAGGGTATTAGGCAGAAAATTAAGGGGAAAACAGAATAAACCCCTTGATCCACAATGTTCGAGCAATAAAGAAAAGGAGAACAGAAAATAATTCTCCAGTAAGCAATCAAATAACAATGGAGTCAAACATTAAGAAACCTCCACTCCATATAGCAAAAGAGAAGCAACCAGTTGATACAAGCAAGGAAAAAAGCATCAGGGAAATTAATAACCCCCACCACTTTTGCAGTGTGGATAGGAATAAAAGAATGAAGCAAGGGAATGTCCAAGCCCAAGCCAAGCGCTCAAAAGTTGAGGCTAAAGACAAATGCCAAAAAAGACAAAGATGTGACAAAAGAACAAATCTTAATAAAGAGCATGGCAACTGAGGGTGTGCGCAAGGAAGATGTAGGCAGAGTCCAACTGTAGTGGTGGCTATCGCAAGGGTAGGTTTGGGTTTTGGGTTGGCAGCAGATAGATGCAAAGAAATCCATCGAGCAAGCTGGGCTGGTTGTTGTAGATGGCGAACAGCAAGTTGTAGTGTTGGACAAAGAGATGGCTGCTGAGCTCGATATGGGTGTCTAATGGGGTACTCCATTAGCAGAGGATGTCAATACTTAGGCTTTCTGAGCCCCCATCTTGCCATGGTTCCTCACTTTTTGTGCTTCTCATTTTTTTTCATGCTGTCTCCTTGACATAGTTTCTTCAAACTTCTGCCATTTTATTTTTAATATACTTAGAAGCAAATTAAATTGCAACTCTAGCCCCATGTCCCAAACTTTGAGCTTATAAGGACAAATTCTTTCTTTTGCTATCTTGTATTTTGTTTGTGTGCTTTTTGTAATGGTTTTGTATTAAGGCTCTACTAATTTATCATATGTTACCGAGTTCTCCATTTGAAGCCCCCGTGCCCACTCCGGGAGCATTTGGGTCTGGGAGCACCCCAGACGCCTTGAGTTCCTTGTGGGTTGCATACCCATAAGGAACCCAGGGCACTCCCAAGTGTTCCCAGGCGCTCCTGTAGGTGCCAACGCCTTGCAGGCCCCAAAAAGTACTAAAAACACACTTGAAAATAGTGCTTTTGAAGATAAAATTGTGAAAAAATGGCATGTGCTTCCCCTCGACCTCACTGGGGGCATTGCCCCCAGACCCCCATGAGGGGTGCTGCCCCTCAACCCCGTTGGGGGTGTTGTCCCCAAACCCCCACAAGGGGTGCTGCGCCTCAACCCCATCAAGGTCTCCACTCCCAACCCCCACTAGTTGTTGGAACCTATTGTCACATAAGAAACTTGATTACAACGAGGGGGTCCAGGAATGGAAACCAAAGCTGACAACTTAGACAATTATCTTAATGACTATCATAATATAATTGATCAATGATGAAGTATCATACTATCCGTACCCGTAAGCTGGTTTAATAGTCTATTTTTCGTGCAATACCATTTATGTGTTCCTTCTTTCTTCCAAGGTCAACAACCATTTGTACATGGCATCATGTTCTCTGTCTGTTCAAAATTTTGACAAAAATCAAAACCATTATCATGACATAGAGAAACTGTGGAGATAACCAGCACTGTCAGGGACATGCTGGCATCCCCCATCATCCCCACCAGGGTATGTTCTCTCAGAAAAATGTCCTGGGGACATCTCCTCCTTGCTGTTGACAGTTGGGTGTGCAGGGGGACATTTCCTTGACATCTCAGCATCCAGGGAATGTCCTTGTCCTGGAAACAGCAGGTTTTGAGGGGGCCCGTCCCCATGAACACTGCTTTTTTTATATCTTTTGGCTTTCTGATTTACTCCTGAGAAAGATTTTTGATACTGTGATATACAGTATTTATACATATGGATTCACTTGGAACTATTCAGGTATCTAAGATAGTTCAGTTCTAATGATTTGTAATTCTATGTATTTTGTCGTATGTACCCCTGGGACGTATTGCTACAAAAATTGATCCATCCCCTATAGGTGATGTTTAGGGGATGGATATGAAACATACCCCCTAAAAATCCCCAATTTTTCAGAATTTCAAGAAACATTTCAAGGACCTAGAAAAACTAGTAGGGTACGGCCCAGACAACTTTTTCTATGCTGATGCCATACCATTTCATGTAGTATGCACTTCATATTTTCAACAAAAGTTCAAAGATGCACTTTGTTTGTCCTTCATTTGTCCACCTTGGAGAACATAAGCTATGCAACTCCCTCCTTGATGAAGAGTATTCCAAGGTGGGTATAGTGATGGCAGAGATGAGACAAATTTGGATAAGGGATGACTGCTCTATCATGATGGATGGGTGGACCAATACTAGAAATCAACCACTCATCAATGTTGCTGCCACTCATCTCCTTTCATTGGTTGTCAGTTCCTCTGCTACAAAGAGGAATTGCTCTGCATATAGCTTGATATAGTCAGTCAGGAGGAATAGGCTTACCTCTCAATGATCGGAAAAGAAAGTGGTTGTGCATAGTGCCTTTTGGCTTCAAGATTGACAAAATCTGGAGTATCGTTAGATTCCAACCACACACTGGGATGTTGATTTTGAAGATGCCACACAAGTTGATGAGAAGGGGGCACATGAGGGATCGGATGGTGTTCCATTGGATGAGGCAGCCCCTCATAGAGTGACTCGGATTCAAACTCTGATTTTTATGCAGTGTTACCAGATGCTGACTAGGGACAACTGCATATTTTCTATGTTTTTGTCATTCTATAGTTGAAACTTGCAGCCTTTGGGCATTTTGTTGTGATTTTTATATAATATATATGCACATTAATGATGAACGCACTTAAATTTTGTTAATTTGTTTGTCAACCCATGTGAAATCTCAGTTCAACTCTAATGTTATGTAAGGTTCTATGACATATATGATGAATGCCTTATCAATGTTATCATATGAATATTTGAAATTTTCAATATTTTTAAAATTCCCCCTGTTTTCTTAATAGCCATCCGCTAAAAAATCGCCTTCGGAAAAACCCATCCCATATCCCTTGCCATTCCCATCCTGGGAACTTGGTGGAACATAGATTTTGTGACTTTGTCTTCTCTGGAATAAGTTGTTAGGGAACATAATCACGAAGGTTGTGGATCAGTACAAAGTAGTAAACTATTTTTATTTTTATTTTGACTGATGTCCTTCTGTGTTGTAAGTGCAAGCACAAAATTCTGAAATTAAATAATGATTGAAGGATGTTAAGGCAACATAACATAAAGCTATCAAGTGCATTAGCGCAGGCTGAATCCTGATTACTAGTCCTCTGATGAGCAATGACTTTCCATTACTTTCTGAGTTCTAACAGCGAAATTGACCTGCATTCTGACTTTTTCAACAGTATATCTCTTAGAATTTAGAATGATACTGGAAGCATTTCATCATTAAATTATTGAACACTGAAATTTGTATTCAGCATGTGCTCCCCATGTAGAAAAAGAAATGATATGATCTGTCCAGGCTGGCACCAAATGCTCTAGCACATGGTGGTTAGTTGCATTGCTGAGGTAAACAATGCTGCTCATGGTGCTGCCGGTATTTCATCTACAACTTGAAATGGGAATAAAATTGCTCCCAAATATTCTGGATCACTTAATAAATTGTTCTGCATTACTCCACTCCTATTGTGCCAATCACACATCAAATTTGGAAAGTGGTAAATAAAGGCAATGTCACTGAACATGAGTAACTACAAGCCAAATTAATCTCTGAATAATTTATTCCATTATTGTCAATACAGCTTGATTTTCCTTATATTTTCTTGCCTTAACTTTCTTCGTTTGGTTTTTATTCCTGCATAGACTTCCTAACATATTCCTTTACCTCTAGACAGAAAACAGTTTCCATCGCTTTTCCATTTCTAATCTATATTATTTCTATTCTTTTTTTCCCTTTCTAGTCAATTTTTTTTCTTTTGCTTTTCCCTTTTAAGCCATCGTTGTTTTCTCTCTCACATTTCCCTAAGGGTTCTATGTTCATCAATGGAGTGCAAGGAGCAGTACTTGCACACTGGATGAAAGGTTCATGGTTGTACATACACAGCTACTTTGGAGTATTGTATGAAAAACCCTATCACAATTATGCTTTGGTCATTGACAAACAAGTGAGGGAATTCGTATTTATGGGTTTCCAAAGGAACATAAGTATAGGAAGAGACATGCATAGATCCTGTTTTAAATTTGGAGGCATGACAGTGCTATAAGCAATTCCTGTCCAGACATTTGTTTACTTGCCAGTCTACTGACAAGAGTCACGCTATATTACAGCAAAAGCCTTGTTGACAAAAAAGTATTGGTTTACTTTTGGAAAACAAGCGTCCCTTATCAGATGTTACCATGGCTCTTCTTGTAGTACATAAAAATATTCAACCACCTTCTATGCAATAATCTAGAATGGTCTTAAAGTATGTTATAGGTTACTGCAAATTTCTAATATACTGCATCAGTGATCGCAAATATTAACAAGTGTTATAACAAAAACTCATTTGAGACAGTTTGCCACTTTGCCTCTGTGAACCTGACTCATTTGTGTGACTGCTTTGAGTAGATAAAGTAGATGGCCATCAGATATTCATGCTCATGCAGAGTGGATGAAATAATAAACAAGGTTATTTGAGGACGAAAACTGTTCACACGAACAGTTCAGCAAAAAGGAATTGAGAAAAGAGTCCACCCAACAAATTCAAATTGCAAGCTACTTCACAGTGATCACCTAATCATTTCTTACAAGATGCAGTCAGAGAGTCCAAGTCATCTGCAGAATTGATAGGGAACTTACAAAAAATATGCTTTATATGTCCAAATACTTACTTACCAGTTCAGATTTGTCCTCGTATACTAGAAGAAGACAACCAATATAATTTTTGTGTGCAGTTTACTTCTTTTCTTTTTGTTAAGAATGCAACCCCTGTGGTATGGACATGGGTCATGAACTATACTAGCAAGGGATCTCCCTTTTGAACAAGGCTTGAATAAAGAAAAGACAATAGTCAACACCCTGCCCATGTCCTTTCTTAGTGAAATCATACACTGGATGTGGTTGTGATTTAATGACATTCACAAGAAAGTCAGACAACAATGTATTCACAAAGGATGGATTTTATATTTCCTGAAATAGTGAAAAACAAAGCAGAACCACTATATATCAAACCAATTAAACCACAAAGTTGAGCCATAAAACTAAACCTCCAGAAAATGATAGAACAGTACTCTTTGTCAAAGAAACATCTAAGACAGAAAGAACAAGAATAACTTGCTCCTGCCAAAAACCACTTTAAAGAATCCTTTGTATGATATCTCAAAAATAAAGATCATAAAATATTCAGTGAAATATGAGATCAAAATATGCACATTAATTATGGATTCAATATATGCCCATACCTTGCCAGCGGCATCAAATCTTTACTCTTAATTTCGACAACACATGTTGGAAACTTTTCAATTTCTCCTTCCTCAAAAGATCCTTTTTCAATTGATGCCTCCACCATAATTTTATGCAAATATATCTGACATAGCACATAAAGAGCAGAGATAAGATAAACACAGAAACATTATCATAACCTTAACGATCTAACAAAAAAAGATTTCAAAGAGACAAATATCAGAACCTCAGGTTTGACCCATATTGCAGGTCTTTCTTGGTGTGTATGCACTTCGGCATTTGAGAGGTACCAACTATGTTTCTCTTCATTCATTGTGTCTGCCTTTACTAACTGTTCACTGGCATCAGATTGAGCATGGATTCCCACATTTCTATAACCTGCCCAGGCAGTTGCCCGTTCTTTCTTACCACTTGTCCCACCAAGTTCATGTATGTCATCTTCTCGCTCATCCATGTTTAATTTTCGACCAACATCCCAGCGCTGGAGTTCCTCATATCTAAAGTCCTCTGTTTGTATTGACCCACTAGAACCTGAAGCAATTTCTGGATGATTGTAGTGCTCTGTGTCTATTGCAGCATTAGGATGCAAAGCATACTGTACAACATGACCAGGAGGTGAGAAACCCCACAATTGATTCTTAATTGCAGAATTCCCTATCTGTGATTCCAGGCACTGATTGCCCCCATTATGAAAAACAGCTGCAACAGCACCAGATGAAACATTTGGTTTCCCTCTTGCTGCAGCTGCAGCATTGCTGATGGTACTGCACCATCCATCATTACCATTCCTTACCTTGCATACGGCTGACAGTATTGTTGGATGTTGGGGTATAGGTTGCTGATTGCCCTTCAACCGTGAGCTTGACCAAGGGCACATACCAGTTAAACCTTGAACCATTGGAGATCCTATGCTACTGTCCACAAGAACACTTACATGATTATGTGGACTTCCCACCACACTAAATGGTGATATTGAAAATAAGTGGCTTGTTCCTCTGGAGGAGCTGACAGCAATTGAACTACTGTCATCACTGAAACTGATATCCTGTATGACCTGTTGAGAAGCAAAACCTTCTAAATTAATATAATAACTGTTTCATAAGAAAGACTACCAGCCAGCTGTAGTGAAATAAGAATTAAATAAAGATAGTTTATGTTTACCGCATTTGTCACCCCACGAACCAGCTTGTACAGATGTATGTGTGATGCATTCACATTAGAACCAGTAGAGCAAGAACCATTCCCTAATGCATAGGGCATAATGCGAAAAACATTTAGGTTATGACCATTAATTGATGCAGTAACCAGAAGAGTACCGCTGGGGTCAAAGCACAATGCAGAAATGGGTATACTGTGTGGTCTAAATTGAGCAACAACAACATTGCTGACAAAATCTCTCACAATCACCTGCAGCATATACTTATCAAATGAGATACTCCAGCATAAACAATATTTTCTTAATTGCACAAACTTTGAAGAATGAAATAGAACCAGGCAGATGTAGTCAAAATCAAATGATGTATTCCCTAAATCATTCAATAGAAAACTCCTCCTTGTGGTGCAACAGAGCAGAGATATTCAAGTTAAAGAAATAAGACATGTTAAACAAAGTTTCTATGGCATGCAATAAGTATCTCCATGACATGCATTTATAAAGGTAAATGAGAGCACACAGTAACTACATACTGTCCCTGTATTTTCAGAGTCATGCCCAACTGCAGCATCTGTATGATTTTTCCAATTCACATTTCCTGATGTTGGAGGACTAAAACTATCAGGAAGAAGCTCAGAACAGTACTTGGTCAAAGTCTTGTATCCCATATCTCCAAGGGTAACAATCCCAACAGCAATTTGCTTACTGGATTCTTTTGCATAATGAGCCACTGTGCTTCCATTAAGGGGCGCTGTTGCCAAGCTAACACTTTGGGGGTTTATGCGACCACTGGTTGATACAAAAGCATGAGTTGCTACATATGCTAACCACCTTGGACCAACATCCATCGGACCATAGCCTATATTTACATTTCCTGGTCCTTGACCTCCTTGTGGAATAGGATAGGTTGGCACATTGAACATGAACTCAAGAGTTGCTGTATTATAACAAAAGATCTGACATAGAAAAGCTAAACAATTAGACAACATTGCACTTTAGTGCCCAATGGAAAATCAATGGATATTCTGATTCAAACTAATCAAACTCCAAAAGCTTACTTGATTTATAAGGGCAACAGCTACAATTTGCGGACTGCAGCGCACCGAATATATAGCAGATCGAAAACGTAGTTTATGGACATAAGCATGGGTTTTCATAGAATAAAAAGAAACAACTGTAGGTATAAAATTACTAATCTCTGATTGAGGTGCAACCCCACCATTACTGTATCCAATACCAAGTGCACCTGGAACTTTGCCTTCCTTGACAGCAGCATCACCAGTAACAACCAGCAATAAAGGCGAGGCAGCTTTAAAGTCACTATCCTCTTTGTCCAGAGTAATTGGTTGTGGTTGAATTCGAAGGAGTGCGACAGGGCCATCACGCCTTGAGAGGACCTCACGCACATTATCTACTTCCTCAATGTCCCAAACTTGGAAACCAGTTGAATATGCAAGCAGAAGAACGCGGTGACTAACGCCCGTTGGCAATTCCAATCTGTCAAAACCTGCCCATTGTACCTATCCCAAGAGGACAAATTTAAATAAGCATCAGAAATCTCCTTCTACCCCTGGCATATGAAGCAAAAAATCAAAACCCTACATCTAAACATCCATTTACAATCCATGGGGTAATTCATAACAGATCACATAAAGATTGGTATCTAAAAAGTACCCAAGTTTCTGCTATAACTCCACTAAAAGAATATAAGAGAGATTAAACTGGACTTCTGTAAATGCTAAATGAACTCAGCAGCTTTTGTTTATGTACTGCTTACAAATTCAATATCTAAACAATCTGAGCTTTGTTAGCTCTTTAAGTCCAACTAGATCAACTTTATCTGATAAATTAAGTGGCCCAAGAATGAAATGGCAAAACAGTTGAAAAGAGGACCTATATGCATATGAAAATCAGAAATCCTATTCACTGCAATTGGTGCTAAACAAGGGCAATGATTAACCATGTGAAGAAAAAATGGCACTTGAAAAGAGCCTAAACGGTTGGTATGAACTTAGTCATAAAATAATCTTTTATATCATAAATAAAAAATAATATATACCACCAAATATTCTTCATTTTGGTAATCAGCCAAATTTAGATATTTTGGTAATACTCTTGAGTCATTTCATTGAAGACATGAATTCTGTCTAATATTTGAATTCTGTTTCAGACATGAATTCTGTTTAAGATTGTAAGTGACTGAACAATTCTGCAATTCAAGGTTGTGAGAACTTCACTTTTGAGGAGCCATTTATGGCAAGCTTGAAATTGAAGACAGGCAATTTTTCTAATATTTGAAATGAGGGTTCATTCATATTAGATTTGGGGCTGATAAATTCCACATATATGGTTTTTATCTTGCAGATAGTTTCATTTCACAGTCAACTAAAAATAATGGGCAAAGAAATCCTATTCACTGCAATTGGTGCTAAACAAGGGCAATGATTAACCATGTGAAGAAAAAATGGCACTTGAAAAGGGCCTAAACAGGTTGGTATGAACTTAGTCATAAAATAATCTTTTATATCATAAATAAAAAATAATATATACCACCAAATATTCTTCATTTTGGTAATCAGCCAAATCTAGATATTTTGGTAATACTCGAGTCATTTCATTGCAGACATGAATTCTGTCTAAAATTTGAATTCTGTTTCAGACATGAATTCTGTCTAAGATTGGAAGTGACTGAACAATTCTGCAATTCAAGGTTGTGAGAACTTCACTTTTGAGGAGCCATTTATGGCAAGCTTGAAATTGAAGATAGGCAATTTTTCTAATATTTGAAATGAGGGTTCATTCATATTAGATTTGGGGCTGATAAATTCCACATATATGTTTTTATCTTGCAGATAGTTTCATTTCACGGTCGACTAAAAATAATGGGCAAATTCTGTAAAAATCAGGAATATGAGTCTCAAGGGAAAATGTTCACAAATGGCATAAGCATTTACAGAATTGAGTAGAAAACACGACTATTAATCAAAACCATTATAAGTTATAGCATATCTCATGGAAGCTGAAACACAAATTTTAAAATTTACACTCTAAATTCAGGAATATGTATGCTACTGAAAAATGTGCACAAATAACAATTATTTGTTTGCTTCCATATTGACTTATGCAAAAATGAGCAGACAATAAGACTATTCATAACAATGGAAAATGTTCTCTAAAATTTAAATGGAATTCTGATTGAATTTTTTAAAACTATATTCCAATTTCTCATGTTAGAAAAAAGCCAAAAGTACGCCAAGCCTAAATGCTCACAAATGACACTTACCTCCCTATTGACTTCAGCAAGAATCAACTGACAAAAAGACTGATGTTCATTTTAAAAAGCTTCAAAATGTCCCCAAACAAACCCATTCAGAACAATAAACAATATGAACAATGTCCACTAAACGCCCATCAAATTCTGACAGAATTGTCAAAAGCATGTCAATTGAAAAATGTTCACAAATGACAATTACCTCGTACTAACTCAAGCAGAAATCAACAAACAATAAGACTTTTGTTGGTTTTGAAAACTCTGCAATGGTTAAATGCCAAAGACAAAAAACTTATTCAGGACTACTGACAATGACCTCTAAATCCCTGTCAATTTCTGGTTGAAGTTTCAAAACCAAATGTCAATTTCTGTTCACTGTAAAAAATATATAAAGAATCAAAAGTATCTAAAGGGAAATTTTTCACAAATGAATCATTTCTGAAATAACTCATGCAGAAAGCAGACGATAAGACTATTGCTCATTAAACGTCCAAAATCAATATGTCGTTACAAAAATTCATTCATGACGACAGACAATGCCCCCACTAAATGTCCCTTAATTTGTAATTGAATTTTCTATACCATGTCATGGTGTCTTCGTGGGCAAAAGGACAAAAGTACACAAATGGCAATTACATCCTACTAAATTGTACAAAACTCAACAGACAATATGACCATGATTTATTTTAAAAACCACCAAAATGTCACAAAAAAAAATTCATTCAAGGCAATTAACAATGTATTCTAAATGCCCATCGAATTCAAATTGAATTTTCAAAATAATATGCCAATTTCTCTTTGCAATTAACGTAATTCTTATTGCCCACCAAATCCAGATTGAATTGCAAAACCATGTGCCAATTTCTCTTTGCAGTTAAAAAACCACAGGCAAATGTTCACAAATGACAATTTCTTCCCTATTGCCGGATACAAAGTTCAGCAGACAATTAGACTGAAACCATAAAAAATGTCACCAAAAAAAGCTATTCAGACAATAATGAAAACGCCCTACATGTCCGTAAATTTCTGATTAATTTTTCAAATCATATGCCCAAAATAACAAAAGTATATCTTCCCTATAGGGCCGGAATAATAAAACAAAAAATTCCTACGTCACAATCATGCTAATGCCCAGCAAATAAAAATCATTATCACACGGCCCTAATTAGAACTGAAACCCAAATTTTCCTCTAAAATCAGGAAAATTATCGCGCGGCCAAATGTTCACAAATGACACTCATTTCACATTGATTCATGCGGAAACCAACGAGAAATAAAAACAATCGATCCCCGTAAAACTGAACATCCACTGGAATGTCACCAAATTTATTATTTTTTAAATCCACCAAACCTAGAGACAATACCCTCCAAATGTCTATCAAATTGTTACGAAAATTCCAAAACTACGTTTCAAAAACACTAAAGAATACTCTCCAAATGTCCGTCAAATTGTGATTGAATTTCAAACCCCAAGTTTCAAATTTTCTTGCAAAAAAATTAAAGTACGTTCACAACCCAACAGAGAATAAACAAAAACAAAGCACCCACCTGTTCTCTGTGGCGGTCATCCTCAGACGCAGAAACCGTAGAAGCGATGGAAGCCCCAGCAAAGCGCAGAGAGGAAGCAACAGACGAAATAGCACGAACAGAACTGGACAATAAACTACGGCTCCGTTCCGATTTACGACCCTGAGATCTGTTCCTATCATTCCTCATTATCTTCCCTTCCAATCAATCAATCAATCAACTGGGCGATCTATAATTCAATTGAAATAGATACCCAACAACCCAATAAGAATGAAGTATTTTTTTAAAAAGAAAAAATTGCATCTATTGCAGAGACGGGGAATTTATATACAAAGGCCAGCAAGGCCAAAAGAAGTTGCAGGAGGAGGAGGGTTGGGTTAATTAATTATGAAGAGGCGTATTGTAAAGAGCACATTCCGATCCCTGTGAAGTGGCGTATAGACCCGGATTCGAACCCGGTGGATTGGAATATTCCTACAAAATCATTGCATTTCGGTTGTTTCCAACACGAAATATATACTTGAAAACTCCAATCAATATACCCAACGGCTTTAAACTCCTCGTCCCCTTTGCCGGAAAAACACTTGTTATTGTTATTAAAATCATTCATACGCATCAATCTCTTATTTTCCCCCCACAGTAAATCAGAACAACAATTATTATGCATCGATCCATCAGTGTTTATTTTTTTCTTCTCGCCACTGTAAATCATTAATTACTGTTTTTTTCTGTTTTTTTTTTTGGAGTGCTAGAGTAAATCTGGGGTTAAAAATCATTAATTGCGCCTGTTTTGCCTCGGATGCTTAGCCATTGAAATCTATACGTCCCTGTCACCCATCGGTTTAACCAAAAAAAAGGTTTTTTTTTTTGATGATCTGTTGCTGACTGGCATGTGGAATTTTTGAGTAAATTTGAGCTCACGAAAAGTATGTTTAATTTTCAAGCCGACATAAAGGAATCATGTATTGCTTTGTAGTGTCGGTTTTTCTTTTGCTATTGCTTGACTTGGCTCTTAACCAAGGAGTTACTCTTGGTTTTCGTTGTTTCATGAAATTTTCATGAAACAAGTGTATTGATGGATGTAAGAGAGTATGTTCGAGTTTTATTTAAATTATTTTTGTTTTGATTAAAATTAGTGAGGTTATATTTGAAGGATTTGTTGGTGTTGGGATTTTTATTTAAGTTATTTTTGTTTTGATTAAAGTTAGAGAGGTTAACGTTAAGGATTTGTTGATGTTTGTATAATACATTTTCATATTTTAAGTAGGGATCTTTATTTTTGAGATTCAATATTTTTAAAATATTTTAATTTTTTTTATAGTTTTATTGTCTTTTAGGTTGAAATTCATGATGTTTGTTAGTTCTAATTGATAGTACATTTGAATTTTTTGTATTATGTCATTGAAGAACTGCACAAATTCTTTATATTACGATTCATTAATTTTCCAAATATTGCATAAAGTCTCAACCTTCATATTTGGGCTTATGATCCTATCTTATATCTCAATGTCTATATGGGCACATATATGAATTTGTTGCAACCTATGGATTTTCCCTTCCTCCTTAAGTGACGATGAGGACCCGATAGTAGAAAGATATAATGAGTTAGTGTCCAGGCTAGCAAGGGATTGGTCTGAGTGGAGATATCAAGTGGATTTGGAAGTGTTGATGTTATCAGTGTTGGGGATATGAGATCGATTCTGTCATCATAGATCAGCATCTAAGACATCAGTGCCTTAGTGATTTTCATCTTTCACTTCAAAGACACAAACAACTATACCATAAAGCGGAAACAGGAATAGTAAATCCCCCATTGATCCTCTGAGAAAAGTAAATGCTTAACTTATAACAAATTCAACACAAGCATAGATTCAGGAAACTGAATCAAACAACAATGAAAGACAAAACTATGAACACTTAGATTTACGTGGGGAAAATCCTTTCGGGTAAAAAATCTCACCCTCCAAAACACTCAACTCACATGTATTATTTAGTAACTAAAACGGTTACAATACAAAACCAGAGCTATGCTCTTCAGGAGATTACATCTTGTTCATCTGGAGAATACAGGCAACAACAAAACAAAATCTTCACATTATTACAATGTCCTCAATGACATATCATGTAGATTCCCTTCAGCTCCTCACAAAGCACTCTCAGCTAGCCTTGTAGCCATCCTAGACTCAAGGTAGCACAGGTTCACATCGATCAAAAATGAGAAACTAAGTGTTCACAGTCAAGACTGGTCGAACACTCTTAGCCTCTATCTAATCGCTCATCTTACTGATCGAACTGCACACCAGAAATCTTATACCGTGTGCCTACCTGTTCAGCCCATCCCTGCCAGCAATGGTCATCGGGATAATAAATTATCCCACCTGCAAGCTTTAACCATCCCTGATAATGTGCACCGACCTTGCAAATGCATCGAGCCACACACATCATTAAATCGGCTTTAGATGCATCCGTCAACCTTACTTTAATAATGCAGCTCAATCATAATAAGGAAAATAAAACTTCTGTCCAATCAGATCTTAAAGATCTGCCACGTGTCGCCAAACAATTCATTCACAGCTTCTGACAGTCGGTCAAACCTGTTCAACTTAGTCAACCGAGTTTCGAGCTCATTCGAGCTCCTATCACGCAACCGTTGAGCTCCTTCGACCCAACTGCGGTACAACAGTGAGCTTGCCCGATCTCACCCTTATCTTCCTTGCGCTACCGCTGCCCCATCCAACTCACCTCGCGGTATGGCGATAAGGCCATCCAAGCTCGCACCTTGACTCCACCGCACTACCGCACCCCTGTCTGAGTCACCTCACGGTATGGCGGTGAGCTCGCTTGAGCTCACCCTTAGCCATCCCGCGCTACCGTCGAGTTAGCCATGCCTTACCGCGGTGCAGCAGTATCCGTCGGTCAAACCGCTGGCGGTCACACTACATTATCGCGGGGGTCGCTAGGCCACCCCGCGATAGGGCGATAACCGCCAGGCCGACCACTGTCGGTCTCACTACGGTGAGAGGAACCACCGCCTGTGGTATGGCGGTAACCGCCGAGCCCACCGCTAGCGGTCTCACCGTGGTGAGAGGGACCACCGCCTGCAGTATGGCAGTAATTGCCAAGCCAAGCTGCTGGTGGCCTTACCGCGTGCAGTAAGGTGGTAACTTCTAGCGCAGGCTACAGGCACCCTTACCACACCACCGCGGTGAGTGAACTTACTACGCGCGGTAAGGCGGTAACCACTAGATAGACACCACGGTACCGCCAAGACCAAGCCAGATCGTCGCTATAAAGCGATAAAGGGTAGAATCAGGAAGAAAATGCCTAAGTCCAAGAAGAAACAAGCCAAAAAGTTGAGGCATAATTTCCCAACAATCTCCCACTTACCAAAGACTTCTAGGCTTCCTCCAAACACCCGAACAAGGACCAACCCATGCTTCCACGCTCCAACCAAGACCCCTGCAATGACATCAAAAATGTCCACCATCTTAGGCAACAACTCCAAACACAGGAACATGCCAAGGCGAAAGAGCACCAATCTCAGGAATGGAAACACCTAATCCTTCAGGTGACAAAGACACCACAGCAACAACAAAGCACAATGCGAACACAAAAACCATTCTCCAGAACAAGAAACCATCAACTAGAACAACAACCACAAAACTGACTGCCCTCATCCAACTGATCAAATCCACGTGATTGAAAACTAGCACCCATAGCTTGTGCTAAAACCATCCAATCACCCATACCTCAGAGGTATGAACATCAATAAACTCACGCCATCACATAACCACCCATTAGTAGCTAAGAACAAGCACCATGTGTCAACCAATCAAAAAAGACCAAACACGTCTAGGTACTCCCACTGCAAGGGTACTGTCTAGATGAGTGCAACCAAAGCACCATCACACGTGATCTAGGCATACCAAGTCCACCAAACCTGCACATAGAAAAATGTAACCATGTAGTTCCAAGGAACATCCACATTGATATGCACAACCTGTAACCACCTGTTGCAAGAAACTTTTCTCTCAACTATCTTCCACAATTCTTCCAAAATCCTCCATATCTGACTGAAGAAAGAGGCACAGGAACCTTCGTGTCATCACCCAAGTGACAACACATGACCACAAACTGTGACCAACTCGGCTCCACAAAGGCATCTCATATCTAAATTTGAGAACATTCAGGAAGAGAAAACCAAATTAGAGAGAAACTGCAAATCAAAACATGTAGCGTCCTCCTACAAACACTTCTAAATGCCAGTTGTGGCAAGAATGATCTTCTTCACATCCCAAAGGAAAAGCCTTAACAACATCCAACAGATTCCATGAATGTAAGCACCTCAAAGAAGATCAGACTAACCCATATTACCATCTCCTATCAGTCCTCAAAAGCACAAGGAGATCTACTATACTGTCCACCTTTCATTATGAATCCTCTAGAATTATAAAAAACAACTCAAGATTCATATCATGAAAGCAAGCATAACACACATCTGAAAGATATAATGGGTGAATACCTTTCAAATAAATTTTACTGCCGAGCAAACCAAGAAGAAAAGAAAAGATGCTCCTCCAAGATATGCAAGTCACCGTGACTTACCTAAGAGCAATTTCCTTCATGGTCTCTATTGAAATCACGTTCAACCAAGGTGCAGGCTACTCGGACTTTCAGCTGTAACAAGAACATTCTCAAAAGAATTCCAGCCTCAACTTATTCTCCATGCATCCATGAGCACCAGCAATCTGTCATCTCATGCTAACTCCAAACTGCATCACTGCAATAAACATGAAGTCCTCCAACATATGACCAATGTACTAAAAAAAAGAGAAACCCCAAACCACTGTCAAAGCTCCAAAACCTAGGACAGGAACTTATCATGACATCATGATCTACACATCTCCATTAGGAGATACCATGGTCTCAAGAGCAAAGCAACATGCCAAAAAACATGACATCAAGCAACTCTAAACCAACATCACCTGTCAAGCACCACCAACATCTCAGCCAAAAAACTAACAAAGTCCTCCATGGCTCCAAGATGTTGCACATCTTCAAATAGTGACCATGCAGATGCGAAAGAACTCTTCTGCAGCAACAGGATCTAAGAGTCCTCAATGAGCATCTGCAACACCAAAGAAGATCATTCATCACCAAGTGATGAATCCACAGTCACTGCTAAAGCTCCCACTGAACTGTGACACCGAGCTCTCCAAGCATCATGATCGACCACACCATCATTGTCAAAAGCTTACACAAGCTAGTGTAACAAGCTTTCCATGACATCGTGATTAACATGCTTTAGGTCCCCATCACTGACTATTTAGGTACTCAAACGCCATTCCTCCTCTCATCTCAAAACAACCATGCCAATGCACAAGTGACCACATACAAGGTCAGCTAACAGATCTGCACCACCACAGAAGCAACCTCATGGATAATGACAATCCACTTCCGAGTTGACTCACGACAAACATGTAGGTAAAGACAACCCACAAAAATGCACAACTCGTAGATCCACTTCAATGAAAACCCTGCAAATCTATCATCAATTGGAAACTGCAAAATTGAGATAGTCAAAGAGAATAGCCAAAGCAGACAAGCATGACTCAAACACCAAATCAACAACAGATCCGATTTTTCAGTCACATCCACAACTCAAGCACCCTAGTCTAGGAAACCAACAAAGCAAACACCACAAGAATGCTAAATGAAAAACACATACCAACATTCTTATGCAGAGAAGACATCACACCTCCTCAAAACATGTTGAACTACAACTATCTCATCTAGTCACACCCCAAAATCCAAGGTCTAGAAAAATAGCTAAACAACAACTCCACAAACCACAAGTTTTACTTGACCATGCAAAACCTGCAAAACCACAGTGTTTATAAAACACCCACGCATCTCCATATTCACTGCTCATCTGGACGACTCAGGAGTTTGCACACAACCATCACGGTTAACCAAAACAATGAAAAGAAACACGAATATGCATGATAGACTTTTGAGGAAAATCTACAGAAAACCTCCAAAGCCAAAGACATGAATCTGAACCATGCGAGTGCAAGACACAGGTAAGAACGAAACAACAAATCCATTTCAAACCAGTTCCAAAAACCACAGTCATGCACAAGCATACGAGAGAGCCAAGCTATTCAGAAGTTGCAGACCACCAAAATCAACTTCATAGCCTCCATGTAATCAGAGCAACAAAGAAACTGCCTTCAGTGCTAAGTTAGAACGCCCAGCACAAGCACAATACTCCATGGCTGAACAACAACACAAGCAACTCCATACCGCTAGGGAGCCTCTCACACAGACACCCAGTATGAAACCACGCTTCGCTACAACACAACCACAAGCACATCTCACGCCCTTTACATCAAGAACATTTGATGCGAACCCAGAGCCTCAGACCATATTGCAACAATATGATCAACTCCAGGAAACTCCAGTGTCTTTCAAAACTGTGTGTTGAATCAAAGAAGCAACTTCCACTCATCGAAAGATCAATCACCAACCGATTTCTCCAAATTTTCTCAAGCTTGCTAGGCTAAGAAATCACCACAAGAGAAATACCCAGAACTTCCGTAACTAGGAGAAGGCTTTGACACCACTTGTTGGTATCATCAAGCCTTGACCTCCCTTAACTAGCTCTGATACCACTTATTGGGGATACGAGATCAATTCTGTCATCATAGATCAGCATCTAAGACATCAGTGCCTTAGTGATTTTCATCTTTCACTTCAAAGACACAAACAACTATACCATAAAGCGGAAACAGGAACAGTAAATCCCCCATTGATCCTCTGAGAAAAGTAAATGCTTAACTTATAACAAATTCAACACAAGCATAGATTCAGGAAACTGAATCAAACAACAATGAAAGACAAAACTATGAACACTCAGATTTACATGGGGAAAACCCTTTCGGGTAAAAAACCCCACCCTCCAAAACACTCAGCTCACATGTATTATTTAGTAACTAAAACGGTTATAATACAAAACCAGAGCTATGCTCTTCAGGAGATTACATCTTGTTCATCTAGAGAATATAGGCAACAACAAAACAAAATCTTCACATGATTACAATGTCCTCAATGACATATCATGTAGATTCCCTTCAGCTCCTCACAAAGCACTCTTAGCCAGCCTTGCAACCATCCCAGCCTCAAGGCAACACAGGTTCACATCGATCAGAAATGAGAAACTAAGTGTTCACATTCAAGACTGGTCGAACACTCTCAGCCTCTCTCTAATCGCTCATCTTATTGATCGAACTGCACACCAGAAATCTTATACCGTGTGCCTACCTGTTCAGCCCATCCCTGCCAGCAATGGTCATCGGGATAATAAATTATCCCACCTGCAAACTTTAACCATCCCTGATAACGTGCACCGACCTTGCAAATGCATCAAGCCACACACATCATTAAATCGGCTTCAGATGCATCCGTCAACCTTACTTTAATAATGCAGCTCAATCTTAATCAGGAAAATAAAACTTCTGGCCAATCAGATCTTAAACATCTACCATGTGTCGCCAAATAATTTGTTCGTAGCTTCTAACAGTCGGTCAAACCTGTTCAATTTGGTCAACTGAGTTCCGAGCTCATTCGAGCTCTTACCGCGCAACCACCGAGCTCCTTTGACCCAGCCGCGGTACAATAGTGAGCTCGCCCGAGCTCACCCTCATCTTCCCTGCGTTACCACTACCCCATCTGACTTGCCTTGTGGTATGGCAATAAGGCCATCCGGGCTCATAACTTGACTACCGCACCTTTGTCTGAGTCACCTCGCGATATGGTGGTGAGCTCACCCGAGCTCACCCTCAGCCATCTCGCACTACCGCCGAGTCAACCATGCCTTATCGCGGTGCAGCGGTATCCGCTGAGCAAACCGTTGGTGGTCACACCATGCTACTGCGGGGGCCGCTAAGCCACCCTGTGGTAGGGCGGTAATTGCCAGGCTGACCACTGGCGGTCTCACCAGGGTCACCGCAGTGAGAGGAACCATTGCCTGCGGTATGGTGGTAATCGACGAGCCCACCGCTGGTGGTCTCACTGTGGTGAGAGGGACCATCGCCTGCGGTATGGCGATAACCACCGAGCTAGGCTGCTGGCGGCCTTACTGCATGCGGTAAGGCGGTAACCGCCAGTGCAGGCTGTAGGCGGCCTTACCACGCCACCGTGGTGAGTGAACTCACCACGTGCGATAAGGCGGTAACTACCAGAAAGACACCACGGTACCGCCAAGACCAAGCCAGACCACCACGATGAAGCGGTAAAGGGCAGAATCAGGAAGAAAACGCCTAAGTCCAAGAAGAAACAAGCTAGAAAGTTGAGGCATAATTTCCCAACAATCAAGATGGTGTAGGCTCCATGACTTGCCATATTCAAAGTTCACATGTCAACTATACCAAGAGGTCATCAAGCAAGTTAAAGAGCAAGTGGAGCAGCCTAATGCACCACTTCCTACAATTGCTTCAAGAGTCGAAGTGGAGGTTCAAGAACCTGAACCAAGTTATAATTCAGTTGAAGGCAACCCTTATGAGGATGTTGGGACAACAATAGCCGAAGAACAATACAGTCTAGAGCCTCTAAATGATGAAGTAGAATGAATGAGAATGTTGTCTATTGATTATCGGGAACCCTTCCCTCTTGAAGAGAATTTATACACCATGCATGACGGGCCCTATGGGGAATCCTTGGAGAGAAAGAATGCATGGGATTTCGACCGCCTTGGGGAGGTGCAATCAATTGATGTTTTCATTCCATTTGGAGCTACACTTCATATGTATACCAATGATGAGAATGAATACATTTCAGAAGACAGTGCTAATGAGGATATGCTATTGGAACTTCTAAATGGTGAAACATTAGATTTTCCAAATTCGGAGAGGAATTCTTTCTCTATCTACAGTGATGGTGACCAAGAGGAAATGATCGAATGTCATGATGAGATACATGAACTACAAAGAGAAGAAGACAAAGGTGGAGGTGTTTTGATAGCTGCCAATAGGAATGATGCGCTTGGTCAATACAAGATGCAACTAATAATCCTTCTGCCTTGACCATTGTCGATCCTTTTTCACATTCAGGGAGATATTGTAGGATAGATTCATACATGTCATCATCCCATGGCATTGAACATCATAAAAATAAGGTTAATACTTGGGGAAGGAGATGGGACAACACATTGCCTCTTGAAGACATCAATTAGGTAGACCCATGGACTACAGAAGATCAACAAGATGAAGTGTATCTCTTTGAAGAACAACCGATAGAGGTTGTGTGTCCCACTGGTAGCTCTGAAGAGGTGTTTGTTGCCTCATTCTCTCAGCCTTATACAAGCCTGAGATCAGGTATAAGGTTCCTTGCATTTGAAATTTTTTCTTCACAATGTGTACTGCTTGATCAATTTGATTGCGATCTACAGATTTGTGATGCACGAGGGATGCTACACCATCCATTGCATCCACCTGAGGTTGCTAATGGAATGACTGACGATGTAGTGCTCACTCTCGACTGTTGAACGTTGCTACCTTCCCATGTTGACATCCAAGTTTTATCTTTCCTTTCTCTTGTGAATTCCTATAGCCGCATTTATTATTTTGATTATGGGAATGAGAGGAGATGAACTTGTTTATGGATTGACCATGGATTTAATGAACCTCCTCAGCTTCTAATTTTTTGGAACTATGTGATTAAATTTGAATGTTGCAATGTTAAACTTTTTCTTTTTGAATATAAGGATAAGTCTGCATGGCTTAGAACTGTAACGATTGCCCTTCTACTTGTACATGCATTACAGAATCCAATGGGCGTGAGTGTTGATTTGCCTTGCCTCAATATGGCCCTTTGTAAATATCTTTGTACATAGCTCATTTTTGAGTAGTATAGATGCCATGTAAATAGTCTCACTTTCCTGCTTTTGTTAGGTTGGTCGGTTTGTTGTAGGTTAGGTTTGCTTTAGAGCAGTTTCCTTGTTGTTTGCTTTTGCTTTGCTACTTTGGTTAGTGTAGGTGTTTTCTTTTCATTCACTTTCCATTTGTTGTTGTTTGCTTCTGCTCCGCTAATACTTTGCTTGGGGTCCCCTTGTTTTATGTTGGGCATGTTTATGTGCACAACCATCATTTCATTGCATGGGGTTGTTCTATGTATTTCTTCAACAAACTTTAATCAAGTTTTTAGAGTGGATGGTTGTTAGTGTAATTAATATTTAATTACACTTGCATAACTTTACATAGGTTTTGCTTAGGTAATAATTAGTTTACTTAATTAATAAGTAAGCTTTATTTAGTTGAGTTGTTTTTAGGTCAACATTAGGGTTGCATACATTGCTTTTATAAAGCAATTCTCTTATTGTAATTTCTTTAATTCTGAATAATATAATTTGCACATTGACATGCAAAGCTTTGCTTTTTTGATGTTTTCTCTTATGTGGAAGGTGTTTAGGTTTGCATGTCTGATCTAGGGTTTCTAACATGGTATCAGAGCCTTGACATGCAGCCCCTTCTCAAATTTTGGAGAAATTCGATTGCAGAGCTCATTCGGAGTTCCTTGAGGGATCTGACCTTGAGCATTTTTTTGGTGCATCATGGAGAAAAACGGACATTGCCATCGCGTTCACAGCGCCCCAAAACCCTAAGATCACCCTTCATTTCATCAATTTTGGCGAAGTTGGTTCAGAAGGCAAAAAAAAATTGCCAGGGAAGTTGTACGACCTCCCTGGCACGCTTCACGAGGCATGGATTTTAAAAAAAAATTTGAAAATTTTGAAAAACGTGCTTCAAATTCTATGTAGACAGAAGAAATAGCTCACACCACCAGTCCACCACTGGGCAGCCATCGGTCCACCGCCGCCATCGGTGGCTCCCCCAACCTCCTCCGTCGGCCTGTGTTCCAGCGCTCACGAGTCGCTTCAGCCACGCCATAGTCGTATGAGGAACCGACGCTATGCGCTCGGCCCCCGCTGGCTTAAACTCTATACGCGTGGTCATATGGATGACTAGGGGCTCTGCCCTAGCCCCCAATCCACTAGCCCTTGGTCATGCACAGGACCAGGGGCTTATTTTTTTTAAGCCCCCTGGGCTGCCTAGAGGCCTTATTGGCCAAATTGGAGCACTTTTACAAAATTGGGCGTAACTTTTGCGTACGGTGTCCTTTTTTCACAAACGAGATACCATTGGAAATCTGATTCTGACACCAATCCAGTGGTATTGGTAGTTTTTTCTGATTTTTCTCCAGTTAAATTTTGAAAGTCTTTGAACTCATAAATTGTGTTTTTCACTCTGGAGGGCATATCTTTTGACTCGGTGATCCTTTTTTCGCCATTCTTGCAGTATTGGAAAGCTAGTTCAGTCCTCTACACAGATCTGAGGTCTATTTTTATTTTCTATTTATGCATATTTATGCATTCTATCCTTTTTTAGTCATTGGAGATTGTAATAAATGAACTAATATAAAGTTCCATCGGGGGGGTTTCTTGCATAATAATCTTCATTGTGTTTTGATGACAACTCGAATGGGTTGAAATCTGGTTTTTTAGTTTCTTTTGGCCATTTTTTTGTTTGAGCTTGACACATATCAGATTCATTTTGGTTCACACTTTAGATTGAGAGCCTATGGTTAATGATCCGCATCAGATCCATCTCAGTTTGAGGGCCACTAAATTTGTGGTTAATGTTCTAGAGTCTTTATGGTAATTTTTCCCATGGAAGAGTTTCAGTCTTATTTTGACATCAACATCGAGATACATGGCTTCCAGATTCTATCATCATTCATATCATCTACTATTGCTTTATGGATTCCAGGGTTGTTCCAGTTTGGAGTGTTCGAGTGTTGTGTGGCATTGGGTCTGTTGTTGCTTTTATCATGATTCCTTGAGTCAATCAATGACTCTCATCTAGTTTCAGTAGTAGATAGAAGTATCTTTCCTTGTTTTCCAGATTTTGGTTCCAATGTTACTCTACAGTGTTCTTTTAGTGCTTCTTTGCAGCAGTTATCTCATTGTAGGGGGGTTGTCCCACTGGGCTTTCCTTCTCTACCTCATTATTGCATTTGTACATGGGTACCTAATCAGGCCTAGTTATCGGGACCCATTCATGCTTTCTTGCATGCATCTTAGTTTTAGGTGCATGCTTTTTTAGTCTCCCTAAGTTGCACTTATGGGTGGGTGTTAGTGTAATTAATATTTAATTACACTTGCATAACTTTACTTAGGTTTTGCTTAGGTAATAATTAGTTTACTTAATTAATAAGTAAGCTTTATTTAGTTGAGTTGTTTTTAGGTCAACATTAGGGTTGCATACATTACTTTTATAAATAAATTCTCTTATTGTAATTTCTTTAATTATGAATAATATAATTTTCACATTGACATGCAAAGCACTGCTTTTTTGATGTTTTCTCTTCTGTGGAAGGTGTTTAGGTTTGCATGTCTGATCTAGGGTTTCTAACAATGGTGAGGGTCTTATGTTAGTGTCAAGTGACTTGGATGTTTGGTTTGAAGGGGATAGGTCATTGGTTGATTTGACTCGAATGTATTCTGAAATCTTACATATCTCACATACTTTAAGAATCTAGCGATTCCTATAGGTTCCTTTGTGAAGTCTAGTTAAGTGAAAAATATAAAATTCTACCTCAGCACCACTGTGATTCTCAGCCCTAATTTCAAGCTTCATTGCTTGCGGGTTGAAAATAAAGAAGAGAAAAGAAACAAAAGTGAAACATTGAAAATCAAAAGAGAGAAATTTAGCTTTTCAGGGGGATCCGAGCAACTCTACCGAGGCTATGGACGACCGACCGACAATATAGCAATGTTCAGAGAATCACAATGACAACCTTGTTGGGGCTATGGACACCTGACCGGTAGCGAGGCAATGTCCCAAATGCTTTTGGAGTTAGAATAAACTATGTAGCTTAACTTGACGGAGCTTGGGTTCTTATGGCAATTGAAGGATGGGAATTAACGCATATGCACACACTTGGATTTTCAGCATACTGAGGGTTGGGTTGGTTAGTGGTTTTGATCCTTTGGTCGAGCATGTAGTTTGTTTGCCCTAGCGTGAAGATCAAAACTAGAGATTTTGGGTTCATGATTCCAATTTGTCATCGAAATGCTCTGGAGCATTTCCCCAGCAAGTCACCATTTGTTGTGCATGTTTTACACAACCGTCCCACCAAAGGCAGGGACCCCCTCTTTTCACTCCTAACGGTCGTTTTCACTCTCGACAAGCTACTTTTCTCTCGTCTCACATTGCATACCCTTGTTTGCAGGCCCAAGTTTGTCATGAGCCCTAAAATGATCAATTTCATATTGGCCAAAATCACCTGGCTAGGTTTCCCTAAGTCATTCACCCTCGTAGGCTCGACCTGACAAATTTCCCTTAACTTTTAACCCGGCGTTTGTTGACCCTCACAGACCTGTGATCCCGAGTTTCCCTTTGTCGTTTGCCTTCGCACCCTGCCACTCGCTTGTAATCAGGTCCCTGCACCCGTTTTCACTGTTGCATCCTCTATGCTCCTCAAACCCACAGTTGTGGGTCACCTTGTGCGGGTTTCCATCCTTGTTTTGCCATTCTCGTGACGACCAACCCTTAACTGTCACTCGCATAATGGACTTTGCATTTGGCCCTATCGTCCTCATCATTGCAGTTGCCAAAGTAAGTCTGACCCAACACACTTCAAAATTGCCTAAGTCCAAGCATTTACAAGTCTTCGTGCATGAACTACCCTCACCCGATCCCCATTGCCTAATGGCTAAGCCTTCATGCCATCCCACTAGGAGACCTACATGCACCTTTCCTTGCAATGAAATCATGAAATTGCAGGTGAATTTTCGGGTCTGCACCCGTCGGTGGGTCTTCTCTTACGAGCCACCGCTTGTGGAAGGTCGTCACCCCAACACCGTTACACAACAACCATCCTTCACTGCCTCCCCACCTTGTGGGCTCGCAACCTATCAGTGTCGTCACCCTCTTGTGGATCTTCCTCCAGCGACCTCCGCCTATCTTTCGCTATTTTCTTGACGACATTAATCAAATGACATCTCGCATTCAGCTATCCACAGACCGCAAAGTCAACTAGGCCATCGGCATTACCTGCATGCTAATGATGTTGTGTTTATCATACACTTTCTTAGGGTTCCAATGGTTCTCAGGCCAAATAAGTAACCAAGAAATGGTGTTCTGATGCAATCAACGTTTAAACATATAGGCCCTATTTGAACCTTATTCATGTATCCAACACTCACGAGGAGAGGAATCAAAATAATAGTGAAATCACACTTTCATCTTTAGGAGGGTGGTGAAATACAAAAATTATGGGTAATTAAATGTTAAACGGGGATGCCCTAAGATTAAATGTAAGGAGAGAAAATCTGCCCGATGGACCTAGAATTAACTGAAATTGCAATATGGATGGTAGATCTTGTCCCACCGTCTCTTGAAGTGGAATTCTCGCCACGACCACCCATGCTCCTTCATTTGTGGTTTCAAACGGAGACCTCTTAGGCGGGGTCCACGGCTCGGGTAGTCATTTGTACAATTTCGTTCCTAAACGACGGACTAATGATTGTCGTTTACACCTTCATGCCCGATGACATTGATCAATGTGGGTCCCGATTGTGGGCTCACTATGGTTAACGATTGTTGTCAAATGGCTTTCCTCAGATCACAACCAACTCTCACCCATCCGTTGGCATTTTCATCTGCGGAACTTGCCACTTCCGTGGACATCTTCTCAGCAGTGCAGGATGATGACATCATCATGTTTGTTCCCGTAGGATACGAATGGAAGCATAGGGGATTGACGAGCATTTATTCATTAATTGACGATATATCCCGAGTCTGAGGAACATGCATATCGGCCTTGTTCTTGATCACCCCATGCAAATACGAGGCTACCTTGTAGCAAGATGGATACAAACAACAGGTTGAGGAATTGGTCACGAAAGAGAAGCTAAGAATCCTTGGGAAGAATAATAAAAACATCTAAAAGGATGTTCGACCAAGAAGATGGAGATAGCAAAGCTTGAGGATGTATTGAGTATTTCACTAAAGAAATCTATTTCGTCTGCAACTTTTTGATGAACTTTACCAACACATGTCTCACACTCCACACGGTCGTTGCCCCAACAGCATCAACTCCACAGAATTCCGCCCTTCTTCACTCGCAGACTTCATCCATGCGAGGTCCGCACTTTGCAAGGCTATTGTGAGCTCAGCTGACAACAAACGACAAACTACAAACTACCCTCCACAGTCATTTCTTCACATTCCTAGTGGCAACCTCCTCCGTGGACTCCACAACTTGGTTCGTCGTTCAAATCGTGGTTTCTTCATTATTAATGGCAGTGGACTTCATTGTTACGAGTTCCGCATTGACAGTGGATGTTGTGTCTTTGTTGTTCTGATAACGACCTCTCCATGATGTTCCCCGCACGCCGCCACCCGTGTGCTCCCCTCGCAGAGGCCCAAGGTGCGGGGTTCGCAACTCTCATTGTCGTTGGCCCTTGAAGATGATTGGACTATGGCGGCTTGATACCACTTTGACTGTTTGTTCATGAAACTAACAATGGAGACACCCACAATTAGATGAACAAAATGATTATCGATGCAACGGTGGTATCAAGAAAACTATACAAATGCACTTGTTGGCACGAGAAATCCACTGGGCAATAGTCGAAACTCTTACTCTCTATGTTAAAAGGGGAAAATGGACTGTGATAATAACATGCGTGCAAAATGTTTCGTTAGCTGGGGGGAGGAAAAACAAGGACAACTCCTAGGACCAACAAACTTTAGAATTTGCAATCTCACAAATATGGGCAGTCGAATAACTGACAACGACTTGCAATTAGCAAAACAATGGTTGGCTATCACTTGGTGATCAATTATGGGAGTGATTATTTATTTGTTACTCTCAATCATGGCTAGGCCAATGGAACCATCTGGGAAAAGACTTTTAGGAAGGGGCTTTTGGGATTAGATTATAAAATTTGACATGGTAAGATCACATGATGATCGATAAATATGTGTGAAAATGCATTCCGCATTAGATTTCATGAGGACTGCATAAGATTTCAACCTTACAACAAAGCTTTTGGAAATAGCTATGTCCTCCCTGATCCCTACATTTTGGTTTTGTGGGGCATGGGTTACTGAATGATGTGTGGGTGTGCCCCTTTTCTTGGCATTGTCCATTATAATCACAAGGTTTCTAATGCACATGGGCGTGTCATCTAATATATGACCATTATGGGTAATTTAGTTGTTGGATTGCAATTCACGGGTCTAATTTAATCTATTATTTTGTGTAGATATCTGAATGAAGATTATTGAAGAAACCCGTTGTCGGGAAGAGCTGCACCCACCTATGATGTTGTGCCTCAAAGAGATGTTACATAGGGGTGTCTTCGCTTGCTCACCGGTAGAGACGTTTCAAGGACAGTGGGGATTCCTGAAAGGGGGTGATTGCATAAAAAACATATGGATTTTTTTCCAAGGAAAACCAATGGACTAGTTTCTATGAGGACCCAAATGACCTATGACATGAAGATCAGGTGCAAGAAGCTAAGGAGCTATTTTTCAAAATTAGAGATGAAAGGGGGGAGCTGCATACTACTTAATGAGTTTGCAAAGGGAGCAATAGTCAACGACCACTTGTAGGGCCGAACCAGGGAGAATATCTTAATTCATAAATGATGCATCAAAATTGGTTGAATTATGATTAATTCATCAAAGATGACCGATAAATGGATGACAGCATGCAAAGGAGAGACAATACCGAGAACACAAATGGATGTTTGCCAAAACCAAAAATAAGATGAGAGGTTGTTTTCTCCTTCATCAAATGATCGTGATCCATCCAGATTTGTCCCTCAGATCAAGGGAATTCAATCCACTAATGCAGGTCATCATCAAGGCCCACCCGATCCAATGAAGAATGTTGTGAATACATCAAGCAATAAGGCAGCCATTGACAGCTTTTAGCTGCAACAAAGGCAATCAACTAGAAGACAAAAGTGCTATAGTGCATGGGTCACTACAAGATGAAATAGGAATAAGGACAAAGTTGTATTTTAAATTCCTATTTACATGGGGGTAGGTGAAACCCTAATGTAAAATTGATTTGAGCCACACGATGCAAATCAATCTTGGCCATTCATTTAATTTTTGGAAAACTATAAATAGGGGCTTACCCCTCATTTGTAAATGGTTGGAGAACTGGTGTGAAGGGAATTTTGCAGCAATAGAGAGAAGAATTGCATGAATTTGGATGTTTCTTTTGAGTTTGTTCATTATCCATGCATGGTTCAACTTCCAAGTTAGTTTAGTTGTTAGTTTCTTGAATGGATGTGATAATGGTGTTTGTTGTTATGGTATTTGATGAATTTCTAGCCCATAATTTTGGAACTTGTTGATGATAAGTTGTTGTGAAAAGTTAGCCTAGGCTCTTTATTTCATTGTTACAACTTAGTTCAATTATATGTTCATGATGTGCATGTACAATATAAAAATCTGCAATCCTTAGAAGATTGCATTGGTTTTGTGTAGTTGTAGGCTTCTCTTGGTCAAGAAAAACCCAGTTTAGGAAGTTTGTCTACTGTAGCAACCTCCATTATTACTATTCATTCATGCTTAGGGTTTAGAATAGTTTTCTTAACCCTTCTCCTTTTGCTATTTCTTTCAGTCCCTTGTTAGAGTAGGATTCCAAGCATCACCACAAAGTTAAATTAGATGAACTCGGTGAGTTTTATCTTGTTGTTTTGAGTGGGCTTACTGTTCATTCACTTCCAACACTCCTAAAACTCCATTTGCAGACCCAACTTCCCATGCTTTGTAAACCATAAAGGTCAGCCCTGTGTTACTAGCAAAACACATCAACCAATTGAACTATTCCAAGCAAGTCATGACCTGACACCCGAGAGACCTTGGGGTAATTTTCAACAAATTGTTGTTGGAGATTTCCTTTCAAGAGAGGTGATGCACCTATGCATTACCTATGTTTAGAAAGTGCTAAAACACCCATCAACAATATCCACGTTGACAGGTATACACATTAAGTGTATACACATATATAGTTGATTCCTCATGCATGTATGCTCATGAGTATTTCTACTCATTTGTATATGCATAAGTGCAATTATTCTCTCATGCATGAATCGTTATATGTATATATATGTACATATCTACATATATACTTTTAATGTTCATACGAATCAATGTAAATACAACGCATTCACAAAGCCCAAGACTCAAAGATTCAAACACGACAACTTGATCAAACAATAAAAGTATAAAAGACATTGCTCAATCATTTATCACAAACCATGAATACTCCTAACATAAATCTATTGGATGTTGTGGTTGTGTTGTTGACATGTGGTTGTCATTGATGTCAACACTATTAGCATTAATGATTCTGAAGGTTGTATATGTCGAGGATATTGAAAAAATTATAATAAATATGTTGCAGGAATTCTGTGAAGTTGTGATGATCAGAGTGGTGGAAAGTTCTGTAAGTTGGTATTTAGAAGTTGCGCATTAAAGGGTTTGTTTTTTATCCTATCTAGTATGCTCTCCAAAAGTTTTAGAGGTGTGCATCAAGATTGGAGCAAGTTATGAGTTTATGAGTTCCTATAGTTATTTTGTTACTGGAGCAGGTGTTTCTAGAAGAAGAGAATGTAATTCTAGTAAATTGAGTTTTTGTGTATGCTCCTGAGATGTTCATTGATGGTTCTAGATCATGCTCTATCATTGTACGTTTGCATTGATCGGTGTGCTCGTGATCAAAGATTTTTCTTTTGTGTGTTCAAGTTTTCATGTTCTTGGCCGACATGGTGGTTGTAGTGTGTTTCGGATCCTTGTGGATTAATTTTTGAATGCTTGGCGCATTCAAGGATGTTGATTTAGGTCTTCATTATGTTGTGACTGACTTAGGTTGGTACACATTGAGATTTGTTCATGAATTGGGCCGATAGTTTGTAATTCATTTATTCTTTATTTGTGGCCGACATAGTTGTTGATGTAATTCCATGTAGTGGATATATAAGAGTGATTGTTTCCTCATTTTGGTGTGTGCTTGATGAATGTATGTGAGATATATGTGTGAATAAAGATCAGATTATTCAATTACAAAGCAGAATGTAAAGGAGTTTGAGCAAAGTGTGAATAAGTGTTTATGTGCTTAACTAGAACTGTCATTAGGCTTTTGAAGAAGCTAATGTCTCAGTTCAACCTCATCAGATGGATTTAATCTGATTGTTTTATGTAAGGCAGTGAGCCTTCCCTTATGAGCAGCGATCTCTAGGTAGTGTGCCTAAATGCATGTGCATTCCTCATTCATTTATTTTATACTTTTAATAGGGTATAAATTGTGGATTAACCTCCACTGTGGTTTTTCCCCTAACAGGGTTTCCACGCAAAAATCTTGGTGTTGTGTGTTTCTGATGTATTATTGATTCATGCTTTCATTGTTAATTATCATATCTAAGATTAAAGGTTGATAAAAGTTAAATAAGTTTAAATTCTGTAACAACTGATTCACCCCCCCTTCTCAGTTGTCTATCCTTGTTTTTCCAACAATTGGTATCAGAGCAGGTTCCTCTGAAGAAGTTTAATAGCTTGAGGTGATCCGAGATGGCATCATATAAGAAGGACAGTCCTATATTCTATGTTACAAATTACTCTTTGTGGAAGGTCAGAATGGAGTGTCATTTGAAGTGCATTGGTGAACCCTTCTAGAAGATTACAAAGAACACATATACTATTCCTCAAAATGGTCCCTCTGCTCCTGATGAGATCAAACAAGATGAAACTAATATTAGGGCTATAAAAGCATTACTAAGTGCTTTGACAGATTCAGAGATGACAAATGTGATAGGTCTGAAAACAACACATGAGATTTGGAAGAAGCTGGAAACATTGTATGAAGGAGATGCACAAGTGAAATTTGCTAAGCTACAAAGTCTAAAAGGAAAATGGGAAAACATGAAGATGAGTGAAGATGATAACACTATTTATTTCATCTATAAATTAAATGAACTAGTGATGGGTATTAGATGTGCCAGTGGAATTTTGGAAGAAGATGAAATTGTGGCTAAAGTGCTCAGATCAATGCCTACTTATTACAAAACAAAATCTCAAGCAATTCAAGAGCTCAGGACAGTAACAAATGTGACAAGAGACATGTTGATTGGTAAACTTGTCTCCTTTGAGTTGAGTGAATTTGGTGAGTCTACTCTTAAACATAATCTTCATTTAAAGCTACTGTATCCGAAAAAGCCAATAGAGATATGATCTGAGAGAAAGCTCTAGAAAGACATTCAAATATGAAGATGAGATGAAATAGATTGAAGATGAAGAAAGAGAGCTAGAAGAACTAGAAGCATTGATTGTGAAAAGAGAAGCCAGAGGACAAGGTAAGTATAAAGGAAAATTTCCTATTAAATGTTTCTCTTATAGTAAGATAGGTCATTTTGCATCAAGGTGCCCTGAAAGAGTTTCTAAGTACAAACCTGTCAAGTCTAGATTTCAAAAGAAATGTTATTATGTTGAAGAAGGTGTTACTGATGATGAATCTGATAAAGAAATTGGAAATGAAGATGGATGGGTATTCATTGCTATCAAGGAAAATGGTCTGATGTCCACCGAATCTGCTAATAATCAAAATATTGAGAAAGATCTTGCAGCCATAATTGATGAAAAGGATGAGTGGGTGATTGACAACGAATGCTCACATCATATGACTAGTGACAAAAGAAAGTTTCTAAGCTTGGAGAAGTATGACAGTGGTGTTGTAAGATTTGGAGATAACAATGCTGGTGTGATTTTTGCTAGAGGCACTATTTCTCTTGGTGGTAAATATAATATTGATGATGTCCTTTATGTTGAAGGATTGAAGCATAACTTGTTGAGTGTTGGACAGATGGTAGACAAGGGATACAATCTTTAGTTAAAAGATGGAAAATGTAGGATATCGGGAAACTTTGGAAATGTAATTGCTTCAGGTACAAAGATAAGAGGTAACATTTTTCACCTAAGTGCTGCTAGTGAAAGTTGTTTAATTGCTCAAGTTGATGTAAGCTAGTTATGGCATAGGAGGCTATTGTTATGCCTTACATAACCACCCCATATTTTGCCTTGGTCAAAATGGGTCCCCCTCTTTTGTTTTCTATCCTTGGTTGTTTTTCAACAAAGTTTGGAGTTGTTCGTTCTTCCAACGCTTTGTTTTCTTTTGTTTTGCCAAAGCCGAAACCGGAATCGAATTTGGATTTGAAACTTGTTTTGAGTTTCATTCCCTAACTCCTTCCCAATTCTGATCCCGCTCGTCTCTTTGTTGAACTCTTTGGTCTATCTTGTTTTCCTTTCACGGAACCAGAGCCAGAATGGATATTAAGTTTGGGATTTATACAATGTTCCAAACTTGTTTCCATCCTGCCTCTGCCTCCGCCTTTCTGGTTTGTTTGTTTGGACTTGGGATTGATGTTGTTTACCTTGTTTCGATCTTGGTGTCTTATTTTTGGTTCTTTCTTTCCTTTTCTTCATTGTTGGCGGAACCAGAACTAGAACCAAACTCAGAACTTGGACAAAGTTTCCAAACCTGGTTCTCATTCCATTTCCGCTCCCGCCTTTCTTGTTGTTGTCTAACTTTACTTCAGTCGCACAATAGTTTTGTGCCTATTCCCATTGTGATTTTGTGTTCGACCTGCCACATTAATGGCATTAATTACAGGTACCTCCCACGTATGGAATTGGATTTTTAACCTTAATTAAGGTTAACATGTTGGTTATTATTATTGTTTAACAAGTAATATTGAACCAGAGTTGAGGTAGAGCATTTGGGAGCATGATTCAATCGGAGGTCAAGAATTTTGCGTGCGGATTCGCATCAAAGGCCAGCCTATTGGATTTCTTTTTGAGGTAGGGTTTATGTTCTTTGTTTTCTTTGTTGTCATTCATTGTGCTTGTTTGGTCTACCATTCTTCGTGGTGTCCATGACTCTTTTCATTTGAATCCTTGCTTGTTTGCTTTGCTTTTCTTTTCTATTGTTTTGTTTCCTTTGTCTTCAGTTTTTTCTCAGTTTTTGTTTTATTTAACTATCTGTCATTTTCTCGTTTGCTTTTGCTTTGCAACAGTCATTTTCGTGTTTTCTTCACACCCGTACCATTGTGCCCTGTGTTTTTGGGGTGTCGATCATCTGCTACATGGTTTTATGGTGTTCTTCGATCCATTACTTTACCTGTCGGTCCTTTTGCGTGCCGACTTGTTGATTTCGAGTAGGGTTAAGTTGTGCCCTAATTGTTTAAGTCGAAGGTTTCTAATAAACTAGGGTTTTACGCGTCTCTGTTAGTTTTAAAATTGTGCCCTAGTTGCTGTGTTTCCCCTCGATAGTATGGGGGATGGTTTAGTACTATTATTTTAAGCCTCCTTGGCTTGTCAGGTGACCTCGTTTTTGGGCCATAATGTCATTCATTCTTCTGTCGAAATTTCTAATGACGTCATGTTTGTTTTAACCAGAGTCGGATCCAGGATTAATTCTATTCTCAAACCTTTGTTTACAATGGATGTCGGATCCATCTCCGAGCCCACTTTTGATGAATTATAAATTATCAAAATATCTTTCACTCTGTCAGAAGTGGAGGTGGACCATGATATAGATTTGAAACTTCTTCATTGTACCAACTCTTATTTCCATTTTGATCCCAGTCTCGATTACCATTTTGACTCCGTCTCTGATCCCGCTATATGGTTTTTTGTGAGTTCAATGTCCATTCCAGTCCCGATCCCGATGGTGCTTTAAAAGATTTCTAGGGATGTGTTATGCCTGGCCCACCTTCGGTGTAAATGAAAGGTGAGATCTCTTACCTAGTTTTTCATACTTTTTGTGGATCTAATATTGGGTTTTGTTGCATAAATTAAAAGATGTCAGGATCATCGGGTGAGGCTTCTCAAAGGAGTCAACCTGCAAAGACTTCAAAACCAAGAGCAAAGCCTAAAAAGGTTAAGCTAGTACAACTCCCTTATACCTTGAGGTATAATCATCAGGGTCTTTCCATCATTGCTAGTAAAGTGGATTTTGATTGGGCGGACATAACTAATACCAACCTGGGTCCATTCCATTGTGAGGAATTGTACTCAAAAACATTTGCTGAAGAGGTATCAGGGAGGACCCAAAGAATAGTCGAATTTGGCTTGGCTCATATTACTATATTTCCTCTGTCAATCCAATGTCTTAAATTAATAATGATAGTAGTTGGAGCCTATAATCCTGCTACTAGACAGTGTGTGGATCCGCAGGGTAATGTCATCATTGATCTAACTCCTCAAATGTTTCAGTTCATGTTCAATGTGCCCACTCCAAAGAATCCTAGGAAACTCAATGAAGTGGAGGCCTTGAAAATATATAGTAATCATAAGGAAGCCAACAAAACTCATTTGAATAAGAAATGGATCAGAACTAAGAAAAAGTCTCTAGTTAAGCTTCCAGATCAGCCTAAAAGGGCAAAATTCTACAAGGAGATTGAGGACATTATAATGATGCTATCCGGAGTGTTTGGGAAAAGGGATGCTCTTCACTTTAAAGAATGAATGTTTCCATTCATTCAGACAATCTTAGATGGTAGGCAACAATTTGATTGGCCCATGATTGTGTCTGAAAGAATACACAACCAAATGATTAGAGTGAGAGAAACCAAGAGTTTCTTCATGACCTCTTATGTCATTTATGCAACAACAAGAAGAGGCATTTTTCCAGGTTTAAACAGAGTGGGGATTTTGGGAGAAGCTGATGGAAAAAATAAGGTGTGGAATCATTATGATCAGCTCACCTTGTAGAATTATGAATTGCATTACAAAAGGGTTAATGATGCATTTTTATATGTCATTATTAACCAACTTACGAGAGATGCAGGATATAGACTGAGCTAGGAGGCCATGGCATTCATCACAGAGTGGGGATATTGGTTTATCCAATACCCCAAGTTTACTTATTTCAGGTTGGCTGGATTTGATGGTCACCCTCACCTACTCCCTAGATGTTGCTGCAATAGGATTGTTTTAATGGAGTTCGTTTATCAAGCTTTGGGGGTTAATTCTAAATTTGTTATAAAGCATAAGCCCGATTGTCATAAGTTCCCCATGAATTTGGGTGAATATAGTTGTCCATACCTTGTGGGAGCTAAGGTTGTTTGCAATGAATCGATGCATCTGAAGTTGGGCTTGTACATTGCTAGGAATCACTTTGATCCAAAGAAGAAGATGAACACTTTGCTTGCTTCTATTTTTGATGAACACTTCAATCTATTGGAGGACTTTTGGAGTGATCTTCAGGATGAGTATGACTTGATGAAAATAAATTATGAAAGGTTTCCTATCCCACTCATGGTGGAGTATGGGGTCAAGGTGGAAATTCCTGAAACATTATAAGATGATGGGGTGGTTTTGGATCCCCAATATGAGGTACACAATATAGGTATCAAGAACTTGGATCCTGTAGATTGGGGTGCAAAGGAGACCATAGATATTAAATAAATAGCAAGGCTAATTTTGGATAGAAGCATCCAATGGGTTGTGCTAAGAACCAAGGAGCCTGGGGGTCAAACTTCCAAGAAAAGGAAAGGTGTAGGGACCACTCAAGGGTACAAGAGGACAAAAGGAAGAATGCCTCCTAAGGAGCCCTTGGAATTCTTCCCTCCTGATATAGAGGAATTTGAACTTGAAGTTCCGACTCAAAATATACCTGAAGCACATGAAGAAGAAGTCCCAATAGGACCTGGGGCCTCAACATCAGTTGTAGGTGAGTCATCCACTCATCCCCCTCCTACAGAGCAACCAAGTGGAGAAATTCCTAGGGGAACTCTCCATAAGGAAGCTGAAACTTTAAAGGGAAAGGAACCTAAGGTTGAAATCCATGATGTAGAGACAAACTCTGAGGATACTCTGTCAGATAAGGAGACACTGGAGAAGATGCCTCTTGATGAAATTAAGGATGTAGGAATTGAGCATGTTTTGATAGAGGAGGACCAATGGACTTTGTTTGAAGAACTAAGAGAGAATCAGATGCCAAAGCACAAGCTGAAGTATTGGAAAAACAACAAGAAATGGATGCAAAGGCACAAGTTGATGCATTACTCTAGCAACAAAAATTAGAGGCCAAATAGAAAGCTGATGAGCTGGCCAAGTAGCAACAATAAAAGGAGTGGGAGCTTAGAATAAAGGAGGAGAATGCCAAGTTAGAAATGTTGCAAAATATCCATTATCTTGAAGAAGAGAAGGCTAGATAAAGAAGAGAAAGGGAAGCCCTTGAGGCTAAATTTAAAAATGTTGAAGAGGCCTATAAGAAAGGGAGGAAGAAGAATGCTTGCAAAAGGAAAAGGATGCTGAAGAGCTTGCTAAGAAACAACAAAAGGAAAAGGAAGCATGGGACAAGCTCAAAGACTTGGAGAGAGAGAGAGAGATAAATTTCTTGAAGAAAAGAGGTTAGAGGAAGAACTCTTGAAAAAGGAACAAGAAGATAAAAGGCTGCAGGAGTAGAAGGATAAGGAAGAGGCCGAGAGGGTTGCATAAGAGAATGCAGAAAATGAACAACAAAATGTGTAGGAGGTTGATTCTCAACCTAAAGCTACTTTATTGCAGCCACTATCTTCTACCACTACTGCCTCTTCCTCTACAATGATGGCTACCACTCCTAGTGCTCCTACATGGTTAAAGCTAGATCTTAAGAAGAAGCAAATAGCTCCACCACAACCTCTTAATTGGGAAGAAATGATGAAGGAGATAGAAAAGGAAAGACCTAAGAAAAAGGCCAGGGTTCTTCATTCCACAAGGCTCACAGAGGTAGGAGAGATCATTGTTGAATGTGCAATTCTGGTGGTGGACAAGGATAGGCAATATATGCAAGTGACTGATTATCAATTGGGCACAGTCAACTTAGGGAGGCCTACAAGGAATCAACAAATGAATCTTATTGATGTTGTAGCTTCCTCCATAAAGTCTAGGATGATCAAGGATAAACAAAGAAAGGATGAGCTTAAGGCTCAATTGGATCAATTGCATAGTTTCTTAAGAGATGTTTCCACTCCTAGGTCCCAACAAGCTGTTGCCTTGGAAACTCCAGTCTTACTCAGCAAAAGAGAAGTTGATGATTTAGTACAAATGAGGAGTAAGTCTGGGATGTTGGATAGATGGATTGAAAAGCTTAATCAGGAAGTGGGTGAAATGCTGGTAAACGGTTATGAAATTCATAAAACAACACTTGAGTTGATAAAAGAAATGGGGCATCATACTGAGGAGGAAGAATATAGGGGGTATATTCAGAAGATGAAAGATATCAGTAAGTTGCCAAAATCAACTCTTCTAGAGCAATCAATCCTCGAAGAAGATAATGCAGATTTCTTGGAAAAGGCCTCAAGCATAATCCGATTTAGGTTTGACTTCATATATAAACATAGGAATGAAATTCAAGATGCTAGTAAAGACTTGAATGAGCAGCTTGATGAATTAGAAGTTGTAGTAGCTATTTTAGTCAATGTAGACATACCGGTTAAAGAAGCATGCCTTTTGATCAATTGAAGGAGAAATGGAACAACAAATTACAGGAGGTCATGCAGAAAGAAGATGATGGAGAGGATTTATTGTTGGATAGACTGATGGATATTAAAGAGGAGGTGAAAGCTGCTAGGTGGGAGTTGACCAAATTGAAAGATATGTAGGAATTTGCCTCAGCAGAGTTGAAAAGAATCAAATTTGAAGAGAGTTGGGTTGATGGGCCTGATGTGGACATCCTTCAACAAGTGTTCTCCAGCTATGATGAATATCTTCTTAAGCAAACAACGCAGGATTGAGTTGGTAGAAAAATGTTCTATTTTGGGCACATGACTTCCCCTTTTCTCTCCTACTTTACAAGGAAATCAACTTTTGAACTAAAGGTTTTCATCAGCCAATCTAGTTTCTTGATGTAGTTTCGGCTCCTTGATTAGTGGATCTCAATTTTTGATTGAGAGGGATTTATGCATAACATGTCTATATGTACTTTTGAGCTCCATGTTGTAAAGTTCGGCTGATTGAAGTAGAATTAGCCACCTGATGATAGCAGATAGGATTTTATAGCTTTGAGCAAAGATACTTTTTTTCAAATTCATGTTTAATTTAGATACACTTTTTATATAGCTTTGTATTGGAGTTGAACTTCTTACATGAGGTTAATGAACCATAATCAGTCTGTATGCCAGTGAGTTTGTTGTGCATAAATGTTTCTTATTTGATGTGAATCAATAGGAGAAACTAGATTTTAAATATTATTTCATTAAATTGTCTATGAATGGAATTGTTTTATGTCTTTTGATCTATATTATTGGCAATGAATGAGGAGTTTGTTTTGAATCTTGTAGTATTTTAATGAATGGTTGTGATGATTAAATTAAGCACTGTGAATGTATGCAATGGTATGGATTGTTCTGTGAGTTGCATCATGTTATGGTTTTGATCTGTTAAGGAACACTCGCTTTTGAGAATATATGTCTGGATGTTAAAGGATTTTGTTCATGTTGATTATAAGCCTACTATTAAATATTTCAAAATATTTGGAAGTAGATGTTATATCAAGAGAGATGAAGATATTGGCAAGTGTTATGCTAGAAGTGATGAAGGAATCTTTCTGGGCTACTCTACTAAGAGCAAAGCCTACTGGTGCTACAATAAAAGATTGAGGAAAATGGTTGAAAGTGCAAATGTCAGAGTTGATGAAGACATTGTCAAATCACCTAGATATTGTGGATAAGACTTAGATGACCAACATGATAGTACTGAGAAAGGAAAGACTACTCAGACACACAATCAAGTTCAAATTGTTCCGGTGAATCAAGAGAATCATGAAGGAGAAGCCAATGGAAGTGAAAAAGAGAGAATAGAAGAACTAGAAATTAGAGAAAATCCCAAAGTCCCAAGGTATGTAAAGCTAAATCATTTTGAAATTCAAATTATAGGAGATAAGAACAAAGGTGTGCAGACTAGAAGGAAAATTGCAGAAGAATATTGCTAGATTTCCAAGACTGAGCCTAACAATGTTAATGAAGCATGCAAAGATGAATATTGGATGGAAGCAATGAAGGAAGAACTGATGCAGATAGAGAAAAATGATACATGGATTCTTGTTCCTAGACCTCAGGATAAAAATGTGATTGGAACCAAATGGGTCTTTCGGAATAAGTTGAATGAACAAGGTGAAGAGGTCATAAATAAAGCAAGACTGGTATGTAAAGGGTACTCACAGATGGAAGGTATTGATTTTGAAGAAACCTTTACCGCTATTGCTAGAATTGACCTGTAAGGTTGTTTCTTGCTTATGCTACTTTTAAGAACTACAAAGTCTATTAAATGGATGTGAAGTCAACATTTCTAAATGGTGAATTAGAAGAAGAAGTTTATGTTGATCAACTAGATGGATTTCAACTGATTGATGAAAAAGACATGGTTTGTCGATTAAAGAAAGCACTGTATGGACTCAAACAAGCCCCTAGAGACTAGTATGCTAGACTAGATAAATACTTGTTGAAGCTTGGATTCAATAAAGGTACTGCTGACAACAATATGTATTTCAAGGTGGATCAAGATAAAGAGTTGATTATTGAAGTCTTTGTTGATGACATTATTTTTGAAGGTGATGATGACTTATGGATGAAGTTTTTTGATGAAATGAAAAGTGAGTTTGAGATGTCAATGATTGGAGAGCTAAAATTATTTTTAGGATTGCAAATTACTCAGTTAGATGATGGAATCTTTATATCTCAATCCAAATATGTAAGAGAGTTACTGAAAAAGTTTGGCATGGAAGACTCAAAGCCTATAGGTACACAAATGGTAACCGAATGCAAGCTAACATAGAATGATGATTCTCCTAAGGCTAATGAAACAAGGTATAGGTCAATGATTGGTGGATTTCTCTATTTGACTTAGACTAGACTAGACATTATGAATGTTGTATGTATGGTTGCTAGATATCAAGCTAATCCAAAGGAATCACATGTGACTGTAATAAAAAGAATATTCAGATAGTTGAAAGGGATAGTTGACTTTGGTCTTTGTTATCCTAAGGATGATGATCTTACTTTGAATTCCTTTACAGATGTAGATTGGGCAGGAGATGTGGATGATAGGAAAAGTACAAGTGGCGGTGCATTCTTCTTGGGGAAGAAGCTGGTGTCTTGGCTAAGTAAAAAGCATAATTTCATTTCCTTATCTACTATTGAGGCAAAATATATTATTGCTGCAAATAATTTTACTCAAGTAATATGGATGAAATAGATGCTGAGAAATATCAGAATTGAGAATGATGAACCTATTGCTATATTTTGTGATAACTCAAGTGCCATAAAAATTTCCAAGAATCTAGTGCTACATTCAAAGACAAAACAATTATCTATCAAGTATCACTTTTTGAGAGACAAAGTGAGTGATAAAGAGGTGAGACTGGAATATGTGCCCACTAAGGAACAAATTGCAGATATCTTCACTAAACCATTGCCTAAAGATATTTTTGAGTATCTCAGAGGCAAGTTAGGGGTGATTTCCCCTCCTAAATTAAACTAAGATGCAAATCTTTGCATCAATCCATGCACTCACAGTTAGATCTTGTTTCGTATTGATGTTGTGGTGGCTACTACTCGGGGGGAGCAGTCAAATGATTCAGATATGTGGTTCAAAGCTTGTGTACCTTTGCCATTGATGTCAAAGGGGGAGAAGAGTAATGTGAAAAACCTTTGTAGAATATAGGGGGAGAAGAGCAATAAGTACTAAGAGGGAGAAGATGGAAGAGTCTAAAGTAAGGAGGAGAAGAATAGTGTATAAAGAGTTAATTGTGTTGATGGTATTTTGCACATCATGTGTTGCCATCAATGCCAAAGGGGGAGATTGTTAGATGCTATGGTTGTGTTGCTGATATGTGGTTGTCATTGATGTCAACACTATTAACATTGATGATTCTGAAGGTTGTATATGTCGAGGATATTGAGAAAATTATAATAAATATGTTGCAGGCAGTCTGTGAAGTTGTGATGATTAGAGTGGTGGGAAGTTCTGAAAGTTGGTATTCAGAAGTCACACATTAAAGTGTTTGTTTCTGAGCCTATCTAGTATGTTCTTCAGAAGTTTCAGAGGTGCACATCAAGATTGGAGCAAGTTATGAGTTTTTGAGTTCCTACAGTTATTCTGTTACTGTAGCAGGTGTTTCTAGAAGAATAGAATGTAATTCTGGTAAATTGAATTGTTACGTATGCTCTTGATATGTTCATTGATGGTTCTAGATTTTGCTCTATCATTGTTGTATGTTCGTGTTGATCGGTGTGCTCGTGATCAAAGATTTTTCTTTCGTGTGTTCAAGTTTTCATGTTCTTGGCTGACATGGTGGTTGTAGCATTTTGTGGATCCTTGTGGATTAATTATTGAATGCTTGGTGCATTCGAGGATGTTGATTTAGGTCTTCATTATGTTGTGATGGACTTAGATTGGTATGCATTGAGATTTGTTCATGAATTAGGCTGACAATTTGTAATTCATTTATTCTTTATTTGTGGCCGACAAAGTTGTTGATGTAATTCCACATAGCGGATATATAAGAGAGATTGTTTCCTCATTTTGGTGTGTGCTCGATGAATGTATGCACGATATGTGGAAATAAATATTAGATCATTTGATTACATAGCAGAGTGTAAAGGAGTTTGAGCGAAGTGTGAAGAAGTATTTCTATGCTTAATCAGAACTGTCATCAAGATTTTGAAGAAGCTAATTTCTCAGTTCAACCTCATCAGATGGATTTAATATGATTATTTTATGTAATGAAGTGAGCCTTCCCTTCTGATTAGTTGACTCTAGGCAGTGTGCCTGAATGCATGTGCATTCCTCATTTATTTCTTTTATAATTTTAACAAGGTATAAATTATGGATTAACCTCCATCGTGGTTTTTCCCTTAACAGAGTTTCCATGCAAAAATCTTGGTGTTGTGTGTTTTTGATGTGTTGTTGATTCATGCTTTCACTGTTAATTATCAGATTTGAGATTAAAGGTTGATAAAGTAAATAAGTTTAAATTCTGTAACAATTGATTCACCACCCCCCCCTCTCATTTGTCTATCCTTGTTTTGCCAACAAAATCATGATCCTATCTAATGCAAACACAACATGTCTAAAAGATGACTTTACAATTCCCAACACTATGACTTGACTCAACCATTCTATTGTGAGTGTTTCTATGTAAGCTTAGTTAGGTTACATTAGGGGTTACTTGACCAATCACTTCTCTTGAGTGATACTTCCCCCCCTTATGGAGGATTGAACCTATCCCTACAACCAACTTAGTACAACACCAAGGTAGTTAAACGTTCATAATAAATCCACTTGCATCATAAAACATTAGCATATTCATATAACAATACATGTTCTTCATCAATGTAAACATAATTACTCTTTCGAAGTTATAACATCTTTAATGGCTATCCAATATTTCACATTTAACAAACATATCAAAATCATGATTGCATTCATCATCCTATTTACCCATGATGGTAAAAGTAACTCAATAACAACAAGACAAGGTGTGACATACTTCCCCCCTTGTGAATCATCATCCTCGATGATTTATAAAAATTTAAAATATAGTTAAAGTCAAATAAAGGTTTTTCTTACCATTTCCAATTCATATGAGAATTAGAAAATACTCTTCCCTCGTAACACCACTCTTTGCAATCTCGTCCTTCCTGGACCTTGCATTAAGTGTTCATTGCAAACACTTAGGGAGAAATTGTGTGCTTCACACATACTTTCTCTCTCAAAGAGCTTATGCATTGTGATTACAATACCTCATATGTACATCTCGAGTACAATAATAACTGTATAACACATGACACCTATACTACAGTGACTAGAAGACATGTTCTCATTGGCTAATGAAATTATCCTTAGTGTAATCCAAATAGAAAAGGAATGTCAGTGTATTGCGTACTACACCATGTGTCCCATCCTTCCCTTTGGTATTTATACCTTCAAAAAAATCAAAAGTCGAGTCCTTTCATCACTTATACATCCATTTTACATAAGCATAAAAGTTATGCTCTTGACTACTGTCCATTTTGAGTATAACATTGCTCTTGGAAACCTATTAGTTCTGAATATAACGATACTGCTTCATATTTCAAGCCTTTGCATCAACAAAGTTTCTTAGATCATTTCAATCTATTATTCCATTTGAAAACCTTTTCAATCCAAAGTTAACCCTATTATTAGCCTATTTCAACTTAATAGTGATTCAACCCTTATTCCACATAATGAATCAAATTTCATCGATAAAAGTATTCTTCAAATCCTCCAAGATTTGGTTTATCACTTTTTCCTATCCGGTCATAAAATATATTGAGTATTCGCTCAATTGAATCTCTCACAAGATGATCATGGTTTACACAACCCTATCATTATTTTCTCGTTCTCAATTGAGATAACCTTCTCAAGAACACTAAGCAATTGCATCACATAAATTATTATTTAGGACCGAAATCCTATAAATCAAAATTTCCAACCAGCGTTGGTTACCTTGGTGAGTCTATCCACCATAAAATTATGTCAGTTCCATTTACAAAGAAAGATTAAACCATTCCAATGGTCTACCACTTCCTCATTGGATTCTTAAGAGAGTACACATGTCCTACCGATGATGACATCCTATCTTCATTCCCTAGCATATTGGACATCAACTTACTATATACCTTGTAGTATGATATTTTATCCCCTTCCAGATTATAGTGGTTCCTCATTTGATGCTAATTTTTTCATCCAATGTCCTAACTATGACATCAATTCCCTCATTCCATTCCTTATTTCCCCAAATTTTCGGGTACATAGGTTCTTTTTCCGATCCATATTAGTCTATTGTGACTAAATAAAAACATATTTCAGGGACTCATGCAATATTTGATTCTCAAATATAATGGTTAGATAATTTGCAGAGATAAATCTCCTTCATTTTAGGACATCCATACCTTGGATTTCTTTTGTCTTTTAAACATTTCCAAAGATGTAATCTGATTTTCAACTTAATCAATCTTTCTCAATGAGTATCTTTTACTATTTTGATTAAAAATTCTCATTCAAATATGTTGGTTCTCAAAAGATATCAAATTTATATGCATACCTAATTACCAAGCATGAACATTTCTCAATGACTCCAAATCACGAGTAATTAGATCTTCCTTGACCGATTCCTTAGGAAATGATCTTGCCTTTCATGATCAAGTAATCTTCCTATCCTTTTCTAAGGCATCAATGATAATAACAATTGATCTTTCAATCAAACATATATATAAATTATTGAGTGATAATATTCCTTTCTCATTGGTCATAATCCTTGACCTTTTCAGTATCTTTCGATAATTCCAATACTTTATTTTTGCGGTCATGAAATATATGGCCTAATTGACATCATGACTTACAAAAAAGTCAAAAGTTCTTCCAAATCGAAAATATATTTATAATTTTTGTTGGGTGGGGTACTTTATCTGAGTCAATCCACTCTCTTTCTTCCCCCTTAGTATTTCCACAATATTCAATCAACTCAAAGTTGACTTCCTAGCAAACATTTGCTTTCCCAAACTGATTTATCATTCCTTGTTGTTGGCTTTTGATTGCCTTTTTATTTCCAAAGTTAGATTCATCATTGGTCTCTAATCTCATAGATTCAACAATTGGATTTTTAATAAAGATATCTAATGGATAATCATAAAATTTACAAGCTAAGAGGCACTCTAATATTCCAATTCTCTTTTCAACATATTTTTTATGGAGGAATATCCATATCCAAAAAGCCTCTTTTGTTGATGTGTCTTCAACTTAGAGTGTCATTTCCCTTACTATTGTTTTTTTTTTTTGACTCAGTGTCACTCTATATCCCATTTCCTTTTGGAACTTCTAAGCATAGGTTTACTTTCATCTATAAGTTGGTGAGTTCAATTTGTACTCTCACCAATCTATGCTCCATCTAAGCCCTTTGTCCAATTAGTCTGATGTTCTTTACAAGTGTCCATCTTGCAATCATCTTTCCAAATGGATTTTATCCAAATTCTTGGTAACCTTATTCTCATGCCCTTAAGCACCCTAAAGTTGCTTGGTTTCATTTTCTTATTTCCAATCAGAACTCCAAATAGATATTTCCAATTTTGGTCGGTGGAACCATGTCCAATTTTTTTGATTGCTTCTTTTTTGACCATTCTAGTCTCTTCCCTTATTCCAAGGTACTAACTCTTTTCTCAAAAATCCTAACTTTGTTCAAAATCAGATTTTGTTAAGGGTTATCCAACCTATTGGATACCTCCTTTGTTGATTTAGATTTACAAAACATTGACTTCCTACTTCGATTGAAGTTTCCATTTTATTCCAACAATGCATATTCCTAGATTTGTAGTATTCTACCAAATCCAAAAATCCTTGACTCTCTGCAATTATAGGTTGCTACTAATAAGGGGGTTATTTCAATTCTTCCTATCCCCTTAGATTCATATAGCTATTTCGTAGAGTGAAGGCATATGTTGGTTATCCTTCATAACTTGATTGCATAATCTTCTACAATCCAAGGGAATATCATAATGAGTTGTTGGTTTTCAACTCCAGGGACAGTTCTTATCTAGTCCCAAATTTAATCAAGTTTCTTGGAATCTTATCTTCCTTCTCTTTTCCCTTGTTCTTTCCTCTTACCATCTTGGCATAAGATCTTTTCAACCTTTAACTTCTAATAAGGTTTATGTTCAACTTACGTAATGAGCCCATAGGCTCCAGAGATGAACTTGCTAGCTTTGATACCACATGTAACAACCCCGGTGTTCTGCTCAATAAAATTTCAAAGTTTTACATCAAGTGAATGACCCATGATGTCATAACATAGCAATAACATTTTTTCTTTTCATAATGTAAAATTACATGCACATTTGAAATAAACATTATTTCCAAACTTCCATTGCATTTCATTGTTATTTCACAAATATTTCCATAACATAGATTTCATATTGAATAAAATCAAGTTTATCTTTCATGATTACAACCTTCCATATAAATGGGTACATGATACATACATAGCTCATTTGAGCTTCATTTGGCAATAGATATACAAATTAATCTTGATGTCTCCATATTGGTGCATACATTCTAGATGTCCTTTCTCCCTCGTGCATACACTCTAGTTTTCCCCAATACTAGCATAAACATCCACAAACCTCGACCACCAACTAATGAGGAGAAGCATCACTCAAGCGCTTTTCCGACAACCACAAACTCAAATGTGGTCCCCCGCACATCTATCACATATGAAAATATGCACCTACCCTTTGATGAAGAGATTGGTTGGTAAACCCCATAACAATAGCCTATTTGAACGTAGTGTTGTGTCCTACAAAATAAAGTATAATCATATGGTTGTTACCCCTACGAGTATAAAAATATTGAACTAGAATGCATAAAAGGAATACAATGAATTGACAGTGCAACCAGTGGAAAATTACACTACTTTGGCCAAAGTATTCTCACCTAGTACTTCGAGTGACAATAATCCTATTCACAAACACTACCATAGCTCGGTTTGGATTATGACTATTCATATACTATGCATAGATAATTTCCTTCCATAGGTAATCATTAACCTTAGAAATAACCTATTCCCCTTTTCCCAAAACTCAATGGTATCTCTACCAATAAAGCATTAGCATAAGTTACCCCTTTCAATGGATATTCCAATCCCAGGTATAACATATGAGATTTTCTAGTCTACAAATTAAATTTGCATAAAAATATTAACAAGATATCCCCTTCAATGGACAACCTAGTCCTAGGTTTAACTTTGTAGTCTAAAGTATAGCTACATAAGCTTCATAGAATAATTATTCATAAATAATTGACTCCATTCAGTAACATATCACGTTAATAAGTGATTCTCATCAAGAGTATAGCCTCACCAATGAATGACCTCAATCGAAGAATAATCATATCAATAGATGATTCTATTCAAGAGTGTAATCTCCTTAGTAAAAAGGATTGTTCAAAGAGTAGAGTCTTATCACAATAAGACTTCTTTTCAAGAGTATAAGCAGCCAATAAGGTAACAAATCTAACTCAATAGGTAATCCCACCTATGGTTCCTATCAAGTAATAATTCCTAAACTCAAGTGACCAACTTAATCACATAGGTAAGTCTCAACCTTGGTATATCCTAATCATGAATATAATCAATAATCAACAATCAATATAATCAAGTAGGTTAACCTAAACCTATGTGTTCCAAACAAGAACAACATACAACCCATCCAAGCAAGTTATTCTTAACCTATTGGTTCCAATGGGTAATCAAGTAAATATTCCAACCTAGTAGGTAAATCTTTACCTAGGTTTCAATATAATTCTCAACCCAAATAGGTTACTCCCAACCTAGGGTTTTATCCAGTAGTAAAGCAATGATCAAGTGATCATACAAGTATAGATTGGAAATGACTCATCCTATCATTTATTTCATATTATTGATGTACAACTAAACCTTATCATTCCTAAAGTTTCCTATCATTATGAGCTAATGGTGTTGAGTAACTTCATGACTTTGATACCTTTCACATTATATATGTAGTGTTACTACCTATGTATAGAACTAACATTTGAGTTCCCATATATGGTATACAAGATTATTAATCACTCCCTTAAGCTATTCACACTTTCACCAAATCTAGTATAAGATAATATTGATAAATAATCACTCCTTTCTATGGGGTATATAAAACATTCATAAGGAAATCATTATTTTTATTTTTCCCTTTCCATAAGAAAATAGTACGTATCACTGATGCAAGCATTCTCATTTAATTCCAAACAAATCAATCAAGACATTCATTCTTTCATAACAAAAGACAAATAAAAGGAGAATAGATTCTCATGCATGTTGATCGCTTAATCTAATAGACTACTTTGTTCTTTTCTTATGACGGCTAGCTAGGCTTCTCCTCAAAACACTATAACCACTCAATTGTAATATCTCACAAAAACCTTCCTCACTGTGCTCTCATAATATAACTCTAACTCTCAAAAAGAATCGCTCCAGAATAAAAACAACATAATGAAACTACATAATGTGTGTCTCAATGAGAGCGTTAGCTCATCTATTTATACAAAATAATGAGACATTGATGCCTAAGGAAAAGGTAAACCATCAAAACCACTCATCCTTGCAAGTTGACTCATCTCATATAGAAAAAGGGTGGCAACATTCTAAGTTAATACTCAGCTTGGTAATCTATAGATCAACCTCCTTATATGACAACAATGCTTGACTAAATCAAATATGCACATGTTCTACATGTGAGAATCAAATTACAAGTGAGAAAGACTTATACAAGAAACAAATTATTCATTAAATGGTGATAAGTTTCAACATCTTCCCTATTATTTTTCCCACGGGTTATCAAAGGAAATAGTCAATATTCAATTGGCAACACATATAACAATCGATTTAGTCATAGACTGCACAATCGACATTTAAAGGATGAATCGACTCCCTTAAAATAACACTTTAGAATAGATTTGACCAAGCACATCTATTGTTGTGGTTTATATCTTTTAATTCATGCACTTAGACACTTTGCACAACAAATTTAATACTCTACACATTAAATACAAACTATGTGTTGCCTATGTGTAAGCTGCTCTATAGTTTGGGAGCTTTTGTTTAAACCTTAACTCCTTCATGGACTGCACACTATTCCAACGCCCCATTAATTGCACTTATTATCATTTGAATTTATTAAATACTTAAGTATTTCTAACGCTATTTGTTAGAAACCAAGATCAAACATGCAAACCAAAAGGCCTTCCATAGAAGATAAAAGCAATAAAAAGCTGAGCTTTGCATGAAGATGTGCAAATTGATATTATTCAGAATTAAGAAATTACATGAGATGATTTGCTTTATAAAAGCAATGTATGCAACCCTAATGTTGACCTAAAAACAACTCAAATAAATAAAGCTTACTTATTAATTAAGTAAACTAATTATTACCTAAGCAAAACCTAAGTAAACTTAATAAAGTGTAATTAAATAATTAATTACACTAACACCCCCCCTTAAGTGCAACTTAGGGAGACTAAAAAAGCATGCACTTAAAACTAAGATGAATGCAAGAAAGCATGAATGGGTCTTGGAAACAAGGCCTGATTAGGTACCCATGTACAGATGCAATGAAAGAGTAAGAGTAAGAAGAGAAAACCCAGTGGGACAATCCCCCCCTCAATGAGATGACCTGCTGCAAAGAAGCACTGGAAGAACACTGTGGAGTAACATTGGAACCTGAATCCGACAAGCAAGGAAAGATAATTTTGTTTACAAGAAACCATATCGAAATCATAATAATGCAATAGTAGACTTGATGCCATGGAACACTCGAAAACTCCAAATGGGAACAACCTTAGAATCTATGAAGCAATAGTAGATAAAATGATGACAGAATCTAGAAGTCGTGTATCTCGATGCCGATGCCAAACTCAGACTAAAACTCTTCCATGGGAACAAGTACCATAAAGATTTTGGAACATTAACCACAAATTTAGTGGCCCTCAAACTGAGATGGATCCAATGTGGATCATTAACCATAGGCTCTCAATCTGAAGTGTGAACTGATATGAATCTGATATGTGTCAAGCTAAGAAAAAATGAGGCCAAAAGAAACTAAGAAACCAGATAAAACCCATGTGAGTTATCATAAAAAAACAAGATGAAGATCAAAGTGCATGCACACTCTAATCAGATTATTATGCAAGAAACCCCCCTGATGGAACTTTATATCAGTTCATTTATTACAATACCCAATGATTGAAAAAGGATGGAATGACTAAACATGCATAAAAATAAAATAAAAATAGACCTCAAAACTATGTATATGATTGAACTAGCTTTCCAATGTCGCAAGAATGGCGAAAAAAGGATCACCGAGTCAAAAGATATGCCCTCTGAAGTGAAAACAACAACATCTGAGTTCAAGGACCTACAAAATAAAACTAGAGGATAATCAATAAAAAATACCTACACCAGTAGAATAGGATCAGAACCAGCTTTCCAATGATGTCTTGTTTGCAAAAAACTGACTCCATACGCAAAAATTATGCCCGATTTGGTGAAAGTGCTCTGATTTGGCCAATAAGACGTGCAGGTAGCCTAGGGGGCTAAAACAAATTCGGCCCCTGGTCATGTGCACAACTAGGGGCTGGTGGGTAGGGGGCTGGGGCAGAGCCCCTAGTCACCCATGTGATCGACGGGTGTCTGTTGGAGGTGACCAGGGGTTGGGCGCATAGCGCCCGGTCCCCCATAGAACCACAACCTTCCATAAGGGGCCTGTGGGGGCTGAGCTCGATTTGGCGGCCTTTGGGCGGCGTTGTTGATCGGAGCAGTCAGTGGGTGACTACCCAGTAGCCACTTGATGACGGTGACCATTTGAACTGGTGGCACAAAAACCAATGCATAGTTGGATTTTTTTTTGCTTTTTTTTGAAAATCGTGCCTCAGAGTGCATGCTTGGGAGGCCATACGGCCTCCCTGGCAATTTTTTTTTGCCTTTTGGATCAATTGCTTAGAAATCAACCAAATGAAAAGCATCCTTAGGGTTTTTGGCACTGCGAACACAATGGTGACCTCCATTTGTGCTCAAAATGCTTTGAAAAATCGGCTACCTCCAGAGCTTGCAGAAAATCACCGAGCTTGAAACCCTCATAGATCTGGTAAATGATGACCAAAATTTGCAAAATAAAAGCCAATCTTGACTTTTTCCAATGCTCTGAATCCAATGGTGAAGCCTGATCTGATCCAAAATGCCGCATAGATGAACTCAAGGCATGAAACCCTCAAGGAATCCTGAACGAACTCTGCAATGATTTTCTCAAAAATCTGAGAAGGGGCTGCATATCAAGGCTCTGATACCATGTTAGAAACCAAGAGCATGTTAGAAACCAAGATTAGATATGCAAACCAAAAGGCCTTCCACAGAAGAGAAAAACAATAAAAAAGCAGAGCTTTGCATGAAGATGTGCAAATTGATATTATTTAGAATTAAGAAATTACATGAGATGATTTGCTTTATAAAAGAAATGTATGCAACCCTAATGTTGACCTAAAAACAACTCAACTAAATAAAACTTACTTATTAATCAAGTAAACTAATTATTACCTAAGCAAAACCTAAGTAAACTTAATAAAGTGTAATTAAATAATTAATTACACCAACACTGTTTTCAACCCATACTCCTATTCCCATGCATGGCTTTATGACTTGGTTTATGCATTGGTTTAAACACTTGTTCATTGCTATGTTTTGTTAAAGGTAGCTACCTCTCAAACCTTGCGCTATATATATGTGCCCTACCATATTCTTTAGCAGCTTAGCATCTCATTTATATCGGCCATCATTTATATATCAACCAGCCTTCATCAATATATAATTTGGCGTTTATTAATATATATAATATTACATATACACACACACTCCTCTATATAAGCATTAATGATCATGTGTGTATATGTGTATATATATCCATTCAAAGATATATATACATAAATAGATCATCCAAAGAAATATAACAATAATCCATTTGATAATTAAATGATTACGACCAAGTTATCATTTCACCAACAATAACACATGCATAGATACATACACATATAAACATATAATGTTACTATTTCTTATCAACCTAAATACATTCATATCCTCGTCAACAAGTATACACACACACACATATATAATTGATTCCTCGTGCATGTATGCTTGTGAGTATTTCTACTCATTTATATATGCATAAACACAATTATGATCTCATGCACGAGTCATTATATATATGTACATATGTACATATATACTTTTAATGTTCATAAGAATTGACATAAAGACAACTTATTCACAAATCCCAAGACTCAAAGATTCAATCATGACAACTTGATCAAACAATCAAAGTATAAAAGTCATTGCTCAAGAATTTATGACAAACCATGAATACTCCTAACATAAATCACGATCCTATCTAATACAAACACAACATGTCTAAAGGATGACTTTCCAATTCCCAACACTATGACTTGACTCAACCATTCTATTGTGAGTGTGAGTGTAAGCTTAGTTAGGTTTCATTAGGGGTTGCCTGACCAATCACTTCTCCTAAGTGATACTTGCCCTCTCTTCCGGAGGATTGAACCTATCCTTGAAACCAACTTACTACAACACCAAGGTAGTTAGACATTCATAATAAATCCACATGCAACATAAAACATTACCATATTATATAACAATACATGCTCTTCATCAATGTAAACATAATTATTCTTTCGAAGTAATAACATCTTTAATACCTATCCAATATTTCATTCATTTAACAAACATATCAAAATCATGATTGCATTCATCATCCTATTTACGAGTGATGGTCAAAGTAAATCAGTAACAACAAGACGGGGTGTGACACTAACTGTTATAGGGGCTCTATATTTTGGCAAGGGCCATTTTGTGTCTTTCCTCTTTACCTTCCTTACTAGTTCCATTACATTAGAATATCCACAAGTAAACATCATAGAGCTCAAATCTTCACTCCTCAAAGAGGTTGAAATTGCTATATTTTTGCACACAATGGTACCAGCTACCTGCAATTTACATAGATAGTGGACCTATCTATCAAAATAAAAAATACACTATCTGATCAAGGTAATAATATGTACTATTGTGTCCACTAAAACTCCACTATTTAGTTATCCATCATCAACTATTCCATGTACATATAAAAATTTCATATTTAACCAACTAATATTACCTAACTATAATCTGTCATTATATGTGTCTATCTACATTTATTGCTTTCTGTGTCTTTTTAATCAACTTTTGATATCCACCATTAACTTACCCATCATCACCTATTGCATGTACATATCACAGTTCTATATTTTATAGTTGATCTTGCCCAATTATTAGCTGCCATTGTGTGTGCCTAACTACATTTATTGTTTTCTCCATGGCTCATATCTATTTCCTTTATGTGTTTACAATCAACTTTTGATCTCATTTTCATTCTTTATTGTTTCTATTTTATCCTTAATCCTTCACAACATGGTTGCCATGTGCAAAACTTGCTCGATTTTTTTAGAGAAACTTGCACATGTTACTTGAATGTTGAAACTTAAGATTAAAATCTATTTACAATGCTTATATTCATCAATCGTAAGAAATATCTAAAGTTTTGGTTTTTTAATTTTCATTGTTGTTTTTAATAGAATTCCACTATAATTTCATTTGGAAGTTATTGTACTATTCAATTTATCTTATTTTTTTTGGCAAAAGTGGATATCCCTAGCTTTGCAGATTTTCTCTCCATCATATTATAGTTGGCATCCATTCCTATCTCAAGTTGGAAGTGTAATGAAGCTAAGGTAGCAGAACAACTTCCTACACTAACCTCGAGAGGAGAATAATGCAAAACTTTTATAGATCTTTAACAATTACAAAAACTTAAATAAAAATAAACACAAATATCATGCATACCACAACATGTTGATTTATATGGGGAAAACCCTTTTGGGAGAAAAACCCCACACTCCAAAATCTGCCCAATATATTATTCAACAATCAAAATATTACAATATACTTGCAAAGCAAGCTTCTGACAGGAGTATCACCACTTAGAGATCTAGAGACAACACGATCACTATCAGACTCTCATAATACACCGTCCACATACATCCCACCCACTTATAATAAGCTTTTTGAAATCTTCTAGAATTAGGGTTTTACAAGGTCATTTTTCATTTGACATGTTAACGAAAAAACTTGATGTGTTAGTGGGAAAAAACCTTGACGTGTCAATGAGAAAAAACCTTGACGTGTCAACAATTTTTTTTTGTACAATATTTGCATGATTAGTCACCACATACCAACATAATCCTATCAATAGATCGTATATATTTGCAAGGTTAAGACACATTTTCCCAAAAAATATCCCACTTGTCGAACACCTTGCAAGGACAACAAAAGGTTGTCATCATAATCTCTAATTGCTAGGGACCGAAAGGCCCATAGTCTCTAAACACCATCTGAATTTCTTTGTGCTCATAGGCTTAGTTAAAGAATCAACAACATTCATCAAAGTCTCTACCTTAACCAAATTCACCTTGCCATCTTTGACCATATCTCTAATAAAATGATATTGTACATCAATGTGCTTGGTCCTGACATGAAACGTTGGGTTCTTGACTAGACACATCTCACTCTGACTGTCACAATAAATTGTCACCATGCCTTGTTTTATTCCAATATCTGAACATAGTCTCTTAATCCAAATGGCTTATTTACAAGCATGAGTATCTACCATATACTCTGCTTCAGTAGTGGACAAAGCAACCACAACTTGTTGCTTACTCATCCAACTAATTGCACCACCAAATAAAGTAAACACATAAGCACTGGTGGATCTTATGCTATTAACATCACCTGCCAAGTCTGAATCCACATAAGCATGAATATCAAGGGAAATATCATCTTCAGTCATATTACTATGATAACATAAGGGATAATCCGAGGTGTCATGCAAATATCTGAAAACTCTTTTAACTGCATCCCAATGAACTCTACCAGGATTAGACATATATTTGGAAAGAACTCCCATTGCTTGGGAAATGTCTAGTCTAGTACAAACCATAACATACATCAAACTTCCAACTACACTATGGTAAGGCACTCTTCTCATGTTTTCCATCTCTAATGGAGACATTGGAAAATCTAAAATAGATAACTTTGTTCTAGCTGAAACATGAACACACAATAGTCTACAATCCTGCATATCAAACATCTGTAAAATTGAGTTGGCATACTTTCTTTGGCCAAGCCATAGCTTTCTATTCACTCTATCTCTTTTAATTTCCATCCCAAGAATGTGTTTAGTTGAACCAAGAGCTTTCATTTCAAATTTATCAGCAAGTTGAGATTTTAGCTCTGAAATCATACCTTTCACTCTACCAATAAATAACATATCAACATATAATGCAATAAACATGAAATGATCACCATAAATTTTATAATAAATATTATGATCTGATTTAGAACACTCAAATCCCAAACTCAACACATATGTTTCAAATTTTTGGTACCACATCCTATGACTCTATTTTAAGCCATACAAAGATTTCTTCAATTTGCAAACCAGCTTACTTTTACCTTTCACCACGTAGTGCTCTGGTTGTGTCATATAGATATCCTCCTTGAAATCACCATGAAGGAAAATAGTTTTCACATCCATTTGTTCAACCTATAAATCATAAGTAGTAGCAATAGAAAGCAAAAATATAATGGATGTCATTTTTTCAATAGGAGAAAATATCTCACCATAATCAACACCCTCAACTTGAGAGTAACCCTTCACAACCAACCTTGCTTTGTACTTCTCAATACCTCCATCCAAACCAATATTTTTCTTGAACACCCATTTACAACCAATAGGTTTTTTTCCTTCAGGCAATGGTACAATATCCCATGTATCATTATTTTTCAAAGATGTCATTTCTTCATCCATAGCAATCTTCTAGGATTCTGCATCATTCATACCTAGTGCCTCTTCTACAGATCTGGGTTCATCCATGTTAGTATTCAAAGCAAAAATACATCTCCAATCATTAGGTGAATACCTTTCAGGTGGTTGTTTATGCCTTGTATACCTACGAACAAGCTAAGTTGGAGGTTATTCCTCCTCTTTTAAAGACCCAGAGCTAGATGATCTCTCCTCAACTTCTTGTCTATCCTTGGGCCTCAATTCAACTTTCTCAAGTGTAGAAGGAAATTGAATCACATCTTCCTTTTTACTTTGTTCTGGCTTCAATGTAACAAAAGAAGGCTTAGATTCTCTAAAAATAACACTTCTACTATGTATTACCTTTTGTGCAATAGGATTCCAAAGTTTGTATCCTTTCACACCATAATTATGTCTGATGAAGATACATTTCACAACCTTGTTCTCCAACTTTGTTCGCTTCTCCTTTGGCACATGTGCATATGCCTCACAACCAAAAAATCTAAGATGTCTTAATGAAGGATTGTGACCCAACCATGCCTCTATAGGCATCTTATCAACAAGAGCTGATGTAGGAGACTTGTTAATCATGTAACAGGTAGTGGCAACAACTTTAGCCCAAAACTTTGTTCTAAGCCAACACCACTCAACATACTCCTAGCCTTCCCCATCAATGTCCTATTCATTCTTTTTTCAACTCCATTATGTTGTGGAGAATACATAGTTGTCTTCTTTATATGAATACCACAATCTTTACAAAATCTATCAAAATCATTAGAGAAAAATTCACCGCCATTATTAGTCCTCAAACATTTTATTTTCTTTGCAGTCTGCAACTCAACCATTGCTTTCAATTCTTTAAATCAACTGAAAACTTTAGATTTACTCTTTACAAAATATACCCATGCCCTACTATAACAATCAATTGATGAAACATAATATGTGGATTTACCAATTGAAGGAACATATACAAGACCAAATACATCAGAATGAATAAGATCCAATACACCACAAGATTTATGAGAACTCAAGTAAAACTGAACACGGTTTTGTTTTCCATAAATGCAATGCTCACATAAATAAAATTCAAGATTACAATCAAACAAACCTTCAACAAGTTTTTTATTTTTCAAGGTCCTTAGACCCTTTTCTCCAATGTGGCCAAGTCTCTAGTGCCATAACATAGTTTTCTATGCAGGTAACTTCGTCTCAAAAGAAAGAGCACCCTTGGGTACCCAAAAGCCATGACCATCTGCTGAAGGTGAAACCCTCATTTCTACAAACTTTCTTTTCATAGAAGTACTATTGTACTCAATAGTGCATGCATCAAGCTTATACAATATTCCATATCTGACAGATCTAACAATCACCATAGCACCTCTAACAATCTTGCATCCTACATCACAAAATACTACTTGCATACCCACATCTATTAGTTTGCTTACACATAATTTTTTTTGTGTTAATCCAAGGATATGCAACACCATTTATCCTTTTTATTATACCATTAGGAAATATGATTTTAACTTTACCACAGCCAACAATGTCTAAATGAGAATCATCACCCAAGTATACCTTACCTCCATCAAATTCTTCATATCTTACAAAACCAATCTCTATTAAAGGTCATATGAAAGTATGCACTTGAGTCAATTAAACATGCATCATTACCTGCATGAGTTACCAAGGCTATAATGAATGCATCACCATCTTCCTTCTTAGACTCGAACTCGGAATCAGAATCAAATTTCTTATTTTTTCGTCTTCTTTTCTTTTTTGCATTCCTTACTAACATGTCCAGGTTTACCGCAATTCTAGAAAATAACTTTGGTCTTTCCAGGAAATTTAGATCTCCCCTTGGACTTGGATTTGTCACGCTTCTCATTCTTCTTGCATTTTTCCTTAGGTCTTCCATGAACATTTAGGGACTCCTTGGCAGTGATGGATACCTTCCTCCTCATCTCTTTAGAAAGAAAAGAATCCACCACATCTTCAGTCTTCAATATAACAAAAATACTCCCAATAGCCATAACAAGAGAATCCCATGAATCAGGCAAAGAACAAAGCAAGATATGAAATTTCTCTTGCTCATCCATTTTGACACCAACTGATGCCAATTGAGCCACCAACATATTGAATTCTTCTAGGTGGTCTGTGATTTGTCCACCCTCTTCCATTCTCAAGGAATACAACTTCTTCCTCAAGAAAATATTGTTCACTAAAGATTTGGCCCGATACATTTTACCAAGCTTCTTCCATAGTTTTTGTGCAGAGGTCTCCTCATGGACATTAATTAAAACATTCTGCCAAGCACAATCTGATTGGACCATTGGCTTTACGATCCATAACATCATATTGAGTAGCTTGAGTAAGATCTATAGGCCTTGAAACATTCTCATCAACATCCCATAGATCTCGATCTATCAATAGATCCTCCATATTTAGCTTCCACATCTCAAAATTATTTCCAAAAAAATTATCCACCTTTATTCTTTCTTATGAACTTGCCATCTGAAAATTCCTACAACAAGATCACAAAGTGTCTTCTACTCAAGCTCCCACTCAAATCTGGATTAGTTCAAAAAACCCAACAACCCACAACTGAAACTAAAGGTGATTAGGTTGTGATACCGCTTGTAAGGAAGCTAAGGTAGCAAAACAACTTCTTACACTAACCTTAAGAGGATAATAATGTAAAACTTTTACAAATATTTAACAGTTACAAGAACTTAAATAGAAATAAACACAAATATCATGCATACCACAACACAATGATTTACGCGGGGAAAACCCTTCCAAGAGAAAAACCCCACTCTCTAAAATCCGCCCAATCTAATATTCAATAATCAAAAGGTTACAATATACTTGCAGAGCAAGCTTCTCACATGAGTATCACCACTCAAAGATCTAGAGACAACACAACCATTATTAGACTCTCATAATACACTGTCTACATACATACCACCCACTTATAACAAGATTTTGGAACCTTCTAGAATTAGGGTTTTACAAGGTCATTTTTCATTTGACATGTTAACGAAAAACCTTGATGTGTAAGTGGGAAAAACCTTGATGTGTCAGTGGGAAAAAACCTTGACGTGCCAGTGAGAAAAAACCTTGACATGTCAACAATTTTTTTTGGGGCGTTGCCCCGAACCCTACATCTTGTTATGAGTGTACATATTTGCATGATTAGTCACCACATACCAACATACATCCTATCAATAAATCATATATAATTGCAAGGTTGAGACACATTTTCCTAGCAGGAAGTTAATGCTTTTTGTCATCTTTTGAATAATTATTTTTGAAGTTGAGATTGATTGTAATGACATAAATGAGATCAAAAAATTTGCATGGACATTAAATACTTCCCTAATAGAATAAATTCCGAGCTACTCATTGACAATCGTATAAATGTAGCCAATCTGGTTTAGCAAAACTCTTATTAACGAGTCTTACATTTCTAAGTATTAACCTTTTCTCCATAAATGACGAAAATTCAAAAAAGAAAGTTGTTAAGAAGTTCACTTTAATTATATAATTCTACTTAAAAATCATCACATTCAATGGTCAAACAATCAATAGAAAATTTACACCTCATTTACACAAAAAGGGTAAATATTTACCCTACTTTTATTGACTAAAATTGAACTTTTGACTCAGGGGCTATGCATTTTGGCAAGGGAAATTATGTGTCTTTCCTCTTTACCTTCCTTAATAGTTCCACTACATTAGAATATCCACAAGAAAACATCACACATCTGAAATCTTCACTCCTCAAAGAGGCTGAAATTGCTATATTTTGGCACACAATGGTACCAACTCCCTGCAATTTACATAGATAGTGGAACTATCTATTAAGATTAGAAATATGCTATATGATCAAGGTAATAATATGTATTGTTGTGTCCACTACAACTCCACTATTCAGTTATCCATCATCAACTGTTGCATGTCTATATAACAGTTTCATATTTAACTAGTTAATATTACCTAGCTATAATCTGTCATTATATTTGTTGCTTTATGTGTCTTAATCAACCTTTGATCTCCACCATTAAATTACCCATCATCACCTATTGCATGTACATAGCACAATTCTATATTTTATAGTTGATCTTGCCCAATTATTAGCTAGCATTGTGTGTGCCTAACTGCAATTATTGCTTTCTCCATGACTCTTGTCTATTTACTTTATCTGTTTACAATCAAATTTTCTTATTTTCATTATTTTTTGTTTCTATTTTGTCCAAGTAATCCTTCACAACATGGCTAACATGTACAAAACTTAATATTAAGACCCGTTTACAATGCTTCTATTCATCAACTGTAAGAAATTGAAATTTTGACTGATTAACTTTACATAACATTTTACATCTATTTAGATGAGTTAGAGACTAGATGGGGTTGACAAGTAAGACATAAAACTCTTGAACTTAATTTATTGAAAAACACAAATGGTAGGGAGGAAAAAGGAACCCTGCAATTGATTCATTTATAAAATCTCTTTACAAGAGTTTATTTGTCATTTTCTGAAGCGTACGATGCATGTTGAATGCTATTCATGTTTATATAATCCCCTGTATAGTGTGAAGGTTTTCAATTAAGTACACTTAGTGAAAATAGCATAATAGGTGGAATATAAGAGCCATACCCACTTCAATGGATTTTTTACAAGATAAGGATGATCATTTACAAAAAAAATTAATTGCGATTCTTTTTAGGTACCTTTGAAGAAACCTTTTATTTTGTTCTATTCCAAAAGAGATTGATTGTCTTCTCACAACTCGTCAAAAAAATAATTCAAGTATTCTTCTAAAGCATACAGATATCTGATTAATTGAATAATGTAGTTTGAAGTCCGTTTTTCCATTCATTCCTTGCTATTTGAAAAATCAATGAAATACAATTCAGATTGTTAACCACTCTATACTTCTAATCCAATGTAGTTTTATAGGAGTACTGTAACTATGTCTTCATTATTAACTACAAATTCAATCAAGCTTACGAATGATGAAAATCTAGGCTTGGATCCTCATCTCCAAGTATTAGCTACCTCAAACTTTGGTTGTGGTCCTGAGAGAAACAATCGATATAGAATAGATCTTTCTGATGGAGTGCATAAACAAAGAACATCATTGCCAAAAAAGTACAATCACTAAATAACTTCTAAGATAATTCGTGAGGGATCTATAATACAAATAACATAATATAATTGTCCAATCATTTGTAGTTTAAGGTCAGTATGCAACTTCAACATTATTTCTATACCTTATTATTAACTTTCCAACTTCTACAACATATCTAATTGTATTTTTACTTACAATTACATAGGTGGATTGTCATTTCACAACTGAAGCTTGCATGTACAGATCATGGCATCATTGGTGAGAATGTCTTCATATTTCTAGAACAAGAGGAACATCTAAAAAAAGATGCTATAGATACATGTGATTCACCTGTATCATCCACAACCCAAAATTCTAAAAGAATATTGTTTGGCATAGACCCATCTCAATGCAAGAAGGATGTATTTGTTAACACCACTCCTATCAAAAGTTTGAAACCATTTAAAACAAGGTGGACTATCAAAGGTCGTGTAACTATGAAAAAAGAAATCCATTGGTACACCACACAAAAGGGAAGTGGATAAGTTTTCAGCTTTGATATTATAGATACTAAACACATAGAAACACATATCACTTACTTCAATGAAGTTGTAGATATTCATTTATGAAAATATTAATATTGGAGCTATATATAAATTATCTGGTGGGACCGTCAAATATACTAATAAGCTTTACAACAAGTTAAATAGTGGAATGGAAATATCCTTAATGGTTTAATCAAAGGTGTCTCTTTGTGAAGATGACCTCTCCAATCCAAAACATCAATTCTCTTTGACAACTATCAAAGAAATTGTGAGTAAGAGTAGTAATTCACTTGTTGATGTTATTGGAATTGTTGTTTGCGTAGATCCAAGCTCTACAATAAGGAGGAGGGATGGTACAAACGTTTTGAGGTGGAGCATCAAAATATTAGATATGTCTGCATCAACTGTAGATGTAACTTTATGGGGACCAACAACTCAGAAAGAGGGCACAAAACTTCAACACATGTACCACTTACAACAAACCATTGTTCTAACTATTAGAAATGGACATGTTTGTGAGTATAATGGAAAGGTAATAAGCACATTAGTCAATACACACCTATCTATAGACCCTGATATAGAAGAAGCAAAACAACTGAAAACTTGGTTTGCATAGAATGGGACTAATATTGTATCGTCCTCCACAAAGCTTGTTGATATGCCTGCTATTATTATAAGAATGACAATTAGAAACATTCAAGAACAATCAACACAAATAATACAACCCCTCCAATTCATTGCCAAGGCAACAATACTATTCATCAAATCTAACTCATTTTGTTATCTAGCTTGTCTTCAGTCAGATGGAAAACAATGTAAGAAAAGAGTTATTCAAAATGAAGATGATAAATGCTATTGTTCAAAGTGTGCAGCCACATTTCTAGATTGCAATTATAGGTACATACTTCAGGTCAAATTGGAGGATCATACATATATAATACAGGTAGTTGCATTTGATGAGATAGCAACAAAAGTCATGGGTATGTCTGCAAAAGAACAATATACCCTGCAATTCAATCATGAGGCATAAATAAGTAATAGAGATGTAATAAGAAGTGTTCTCCTTACACAATTCCTCTTCACACTGTCATGCAAAAATGAGACATACAATAATGAAGAACGCTTGAAAGTAACAATCATTAAGGTTGAGAAGATAGATTTTACTGTAGAGAGCAATTTCTTTCTTTCTAAAATCAATGAGTTGTGGAATGATAGGAACAACTAGGACTATATTCCTTATTTTCTATGAAACAATGTATATATTCTTATACTTGTACATATTCTCCTTCATATATGTAATTTACATAACACACACTATATCTATCTATGGCATGTAATATCAAAATTCTGTATTTGGAACACAGTTTGAAGAGATTTGTAGACATATGTTCATCCATGAATACCCACATCACTATTATGTATATCTAATAAATGAGAGTTTGAATAAAAAATGCTTCACCTTGTTTTGTAAGTGGGATTTTGAATTATTATTTAAGGCCAAATCTTACTATGTTTACATCTTCATTTTACTCGTTTCAAATCTTCAGTTGTTATGTATGTAAAATTGTATGTGTTTTTGATCTCTAATGACATATTTTAAAAAGAGAGATTGGCCTCACAGTCATCTAGGTCCTTGTATGTTGAAGGCCCGATTTTGACATTATCAAGAAATGACACTATTTTCTAAAACAAATGTTTGATCACCATTGCAATACACTTTCAAACAGTAATGCCATCAAAATCAGACTTTTCAATTTCACCACCATCATTGTCCACCCTTTTCATATCTTGTTCATTTTTTAAGTACACTCATCAAAATTTGATTTTAACTTCTTATCCTAGATAATGTTGATTCCTTTCAGCACAACACACTAGGTTGCATGTTTAATTTCAAACATATTCTTTGCATTTTTATGTATATAGTGTTTTCTTAGTGCATCATTATGTAAATTTTTTTTTGGAAATCAACTGCATGTTCATGACCCATCTTTTATGAGTAGTGGTTCACAATAACTATCTCCCAGAAGCTTGAATGGTTCACTTGCATTCATATAATCTAGGTGAATCTCACAGGTGTGAATCAATGGAAATTCTTAGGAGACCATTCATCCTAGTACTCTTTTGGCTCAAATACACTTAACCAAGGGGTTTCCTCTACAATTAGGCCCCCATAAAGTGCTACAACATTTGCAAAACCTTCAGCAACTACTGTGCCTCACGACCCTATTTCTTGTAGGTTTCCCAAGCTCTTTAATTTGTTGCATTCATTGGATATTCAATCTTGATTCTAGATGAATTTTATGTTGGCACTTTGCATGTTATAGTAGTGTCCACAAAGTATTAACTACAACTAACACACTAGCTCTCTTACAGATTTTCTATGCAAGATTTGATTGAACCTAATTTTATTCATGTTGCCTCAAGAAACAATACATCTTGTCTTTGTTGATATTGACATCCTTGGAGCCTTTCGTGGAATTTTTTTACATTTCCACGAGATTCTTGATTTAATTACCGAATTAAATCACTATTATTTCCCCTTTGTTTTTGTGAATGGTTGGTCTAGACCTACTCAAACATCATCAAACAACATAATGTTAGTTCATAAACAAATCTATAAACAATCATTCCCCATGCAATTCATTTGAATGCAAAGAACAAGAAATAAAATGAAATTAATCAAATGAAGCTACTAAATCTTATTCAAGACATTCAAACCAACATCCCATGGGGGAATTGGTGCTTCTTTGATATGGAAAGAAGCCCTTTACCAATTCCTTGCAAAGCTTTGATGAAGATTGTTGATGATTGTGCTCCTTGATGAAAATTTGACCATAACCTAGCTAAGATTGATAAAATATTATGAAAACCTTGATGAGCAATGACTGAATTTGCATAAAATCTATTGATAATGACTTTGCCTAAAGTTGTGGATCCAAAATCAATAGAGGAACTCTCCATTTATAGGAAAGAAGGTTGGTGGAATGAGAAACATGAAGGATGTGGGATTAAAAATGAACCAATAACAATGTGCCACTTGTCAACATGCTATTGAAGAGAGGTTGTGCACATTTTGGTCAATGTGCAAATAAATGCAATAAGGTGGAAATTTGAAATTTGAAAGATGGCTTGTGGAAGAAGATGTGGAAAAGGAGTTAATGCCACTTGGCTCAAGAAAAAGGGACTTGTAAGAGGCTTAAATGCCATGTTGGAGGACAAGTCCTTTTGGGAGGGAGATTTCAAATTGGAGGAATATTCCAATGAGATGCTCTTTTGAATGAAAATAGAAGAATTTATAAATCAATTAAATTGATTTACATGTGCAAGTCACAAAATCTAGAGGATTTGATGGATTAGAGTTAGAGTTAATTAAGATTTAATTAACTTAGATCAAGATTAGTTGATTTGACATTTGACTTAGATTTTTGGATTTATTTAAATCAAATGAGAGGAATAATGGACATTTAATTAAATAAATTTTTAATTTATTTAATTAAAAGGGGTGACGATAGATTTAATCAAATAAGGGTGATTTATTTAATCAAAAGAGGGAATATGATTTAACCAAATAAAATGAATTATTTAATTAAAAGAGGAACATTAGGATTAAATAAAATTGATTTATTTAATCAAAGAGGAAATATTAGGATTAATTAAATAAAATGATTTATTTAATTAACAAAAGATGATGATTTAATCAAATAAAGTGATTTATTTAATTAAAAGAGGAATTATGATGAATTAATTAAATAAGGATTATTTAATTAACTGGTTAGTAAAGAAATGATTCAGGGAGAACTAATGTTAGTAAATCAGGATTAGGTGCATGATATCAATCAGGATAATTTGAACGTCTACATTTTGCCCCTTTTTGAAGCAATGTGCCTGCTACATTGGTTTAAATAATAACCTTGCTGAGATCAAAATTCAAAAAATTTCTTTTTCAAATGCCCCACTGCTGCCCTAGCGAAAAGTACGCTAGTACACTGCCCCCTCGAGAGATTGGGCAAAAATTTTGATTTGAGGGTTGATCTCACGACAAAGAGGTTCAGGATGGATGTATTGGTGATATTTTGGTTGACCGTCATGATACCATGTTAGTGTGGAGAGGATAAAGAAGAAATAAGATGATGAAAGGAGGATCCAACAAGTCCATGATCTACGAGACTTTATTAGAGATGATAATGAATGATGAGATTTTAAAAGGGCTTACTTACCTTATGTTTTGATAACACACATAGGCACGATGCATCAAGGTATGAGGAACCAGGATGACATTGCACCAAGTGTGATGGACTTTAACTCAACAATCAGATAGGAGTACTCCTGTTCACACTTGGCATACAAAACCTTATTTAAAATGTAGTTCAAATATTTTAAGTATCTCAGACCAAAACATAGAAAGGGAAAGCCTTCCTATGTGGTCAACAAGACACCTAAAACATCTTCCCTACAAATTGAACAAAGAATGCATGACCAAGGTTATATTACAAGAACATCCAACAAGCTTAGCAGATAAAAAGATAATGATTGTTGCCCCATTCCTTTCTCTCTATTTTTTTTTTTTGTTTAGACATCATCGAGAGGTCATTGGAATGAGCGCAATAAGATAAATCAAAAGACAAAGATAAAGTAAACAAACAAGCTAATGTTCTTCATACTGCTAGCCAAGACTAAACTACGGTGATGCCTAGTGTTGATGTCCATTGTAGGAAGGATGCATCCTAGGACATGATGTTATCAGATGATTTGGAATTGATTGGATGATAAACTATTGATATTCAGAGTTGACTAACTTGCTTACCTACTCACCTAGACTTAAGACACTGCCATTTGAGAACACACTTTCAACTGCTAAGCTTGCTTCCGATTGTTTTACCAAAGGGTGAAGGTGATGATGATTTATTATGAGTGAATTCTTATTGGGGGTGAATGTTGAAATGGGATGGATGCACATTTTTTGGGTTTTTTGAATGTTTTTGGTATTTTGAAATGTTTTGAGGCCATTTTTGGTATTTTTTGAGATGTTTTTCAAATGTTTTGATTTTCAAATTTTCCAATGTTTTTGTGTTTTATGAGATTTTATGAATGTTTTTTGGATTTTGTGTCTCAGGGTCCAATCAAGGATAAGCCTTGCCTACATTTAAGCTCAGAGATGACATAGTTCAGATACCATGTTTTTTACGTTTTCTGACTTTTTGACCTATTTTGGGATTTTGAAATGTTTTGGATGTTTTTAGATTTTCACATGATTTTGATGATTTGGATATGGATATGTGATGATATCAGTGTTCTATTTTGGATTTTTGTTGAAAACCAAGCTAAGTTTGATTGATCAGATTGATGAATTTGTGATGATAACATCACTGAGGATACACAACAATGTAAGGATAGTGTTAAGCAACACGAGGATTGGGAAGGATATCTCAAGATGATGGTGGATTGGTTGGATTTGATTGATCAAGATTTTGAAGCTTGATTTGGAACAAAATTATTTTGATGATTTGATGTGACGTTGAAGTGCAAGTTAGATGCAATTGATATTGATTGTTTGGATTGATGTTCAATGAAAGATAAAGCTTGATAAGGAACATCTTCTCGTCAAAATATGCCATGGGCTAGTGATTTGGATTTTGGCTCACAAATGCTTGACCAATTTTATTTTACGTTTACCAATGTTCGGATCACTACATAAGTTGAAGGATATAGATCAAGATTTATTCCTGAAGCAAGATGTAAATATCTACCCCCAGTGTCTAGCAATGTTTGAAAGATCGTGGGTGGATTCTTGGATAGATGGATAGATGGATGGATATGGTAAGCATGCAAAGGATTCCAAGGATTATCTTGTGATGAGATAAGTTGTTCGAACAGGGGATGCTTATTTGGATAATGCTTCATGGCTCAGATAATATTGGGTAGGATAAGATCAATGAAAATGACCCAAGTCAAGATGTTTACCATAAGCAAGTGTAAAGTGTGCACCAAAAGTTTTCAAGATCAAGATAATTTGGAATATGGATGGAGATGGATTGGATAAATGGATTTATTATGGATAAAATGGATGGAATGTTGGCTTTATTATGGATGTGATAAGATGCTTTCTCCTGAAATGGTGCACGTAGATGCTTGATTCTACACATGACACCTGTTTTCCAGGTTTTCATCATGGTACCTATCCAAAGTGCCACCATAGTGGTTTTCACTAGAGGACGATTTTTATTTTTACTATTTTCATGAATATATTTTTTATTTAATTTTTTTGGATTTTTTGTTGGAATATTTTAAGCTCATGTTGAATCACCTAGTGGTGCTAATGTAGATGCCTTTGTCATGACGTGCCACTAATATCCTGCTTGAAGAAGTTGCTTTTCCAATATATGTGCACTTGAATACAACTTTTGAGATTCCTGATCTGCTTTGCTGATACCAAGGTTAACTTTATTTCTATGCACACATCACAATAGAATTCCTTTTGAATCCTTATGATGAAGGGTTGTTGCCAATACATGGTCAATGAGAAAATTGGATATCATGCGTGGAGGTGGGGATGGTGTTGTATGTTTAGGAATAAAAGATGGATTGGTTGATAGTTTGAAACCTTTGACTCTCCAAACTTGGGAAGATGAGCAATGATGGGTGGATATGGAAGTGTGCATGGAATTAGGACCAGCTACTTGATATACTTTGTACATCGCTTGGGAAGCTTGCTTGTGCCTTTGTGGACATCTTTGATGGATACTTTTCCATTTTTTATTTTTCCCCATAGTTTCTTTGATTAATAGAGTTTGATAGGGATAATCTTTCTTTGTATTCTTTGGTATCCATGTGTAATTGATTTGTCTATTATGCTTCTCAGCTTATTTTTCCTTGATAACATTCTTATGCTTTGATTCAGATCTTTCTTTTGATGTTGGTCCCAATTTGTAGATGGGGTGATGGGTGGATGAAGATTCATGACGTGGCAAGTTCTAGTATTGGCATTGGTTTCATCATAAGGATTCTTCATGCTCCCTATGTTGACATTTGCTTGAGATGAAGTTGCCCCTAGTTTTGTAGAGGTATCATTGATATGTTTAGATCCCTTAATTTTTAGATAACCAAGACCTTGATACTTAGGATTTCCAAATATCTGCACTAGTTCTAGGATACCCTATTCATGTAGATCTAATCCTCTGCCTTGATAATTCATCCGTTGAAACTTTTTACTTTCAATAGGATATGATTTACCTTGGAAACAAGATGCTAATCCTTCTCTGCTCTGTCGTGGATCTTCAAAGGTGATAGCTTCTTCATTGATAAAATAGCTTTCCCTAAAAAAGGTAAGTGATGCAAGTTTATAAGTGATACGATCTTCCATAAGTGGGATAACTTCCTGATTGATATCTTTGGCTTGATCTTATGAAATATAAGATTTCAAAGCTTCTTCAAGAGGTGTTGATGATTCACTATTCATGTAAAAGTCTTCCTCATGATTCATTTTTGATATGCCTTCATAGGATGCTTCTCATTCACAACTTTTGTAGAAGCCTTCTTTATGACCCATTTTTGATATGTCTCTATATTTTTTTATAGCTTTATCATGTGTACACATGCTAAGAGTAGGAGACTCTTGTTCCTTGGTAATGATATCAAGAGTATGGGACTCTTTTTTTGAGTGAAGATCATTTACATGTCCATTGGGAGTAAGCATCTCATGGGTAGATGGAGGAATATGTGCTATATGGATATGATCATCATTTACGACATCTTGTATAGATTGGAGAGTGTCCATTAGATCATTGTAGTTTCTTGGAGATACAAGTTCTTGATCTTGACTGATTTTGGAAAGGCTTTTGACATGTTTTGGATCAAGTTCTTGACATGGGTCAATTTCACAGGATGGATTGCTTACAAAGGGTTTTTGGACATCGTCATTAGGCATGGGAAGTGGCTCAATATCTTGTTGATCTTTGAGTGGATTTGGATCAAGTGTTGAGTTGAGGATTCCTTTAATATCTGCAACCATGAGGTTGAAGGATGTCAATATATCTTGGAAAGGACCATTGCTAGACTTTGGTGAAAGATGATGATCAGGCTTTGTAATAAATTCTTGAGATATGTCCTCTAACTCATTAGGTAAAGTAAAGAAATTGTCAACATGATCATTGGTGGATGGATATTGGATTATGTCAATAGGATCAAATAATTCTAACACTCCTTGAAATAGATCATTGTTGGACATTATTGGTGAATTTTGATTATGATAAAAAAGTGACTCTTGATGCATGTTGATTTGATCTTTGGATCAGGTAAAAGAAATTTCAAGGTGCTCATTGATGGATAGATCTTGATCATTGTCCTCAATAGTTGTGGTGGAGAGATTGTCACTATTTTCAACCATAGGATCAAATTATGTTAACATTTCTTGAATTTGATCATTGTTGTGTATTATTGGGGGATTTTGATCATGATTAAAAAGTGACTCTTGATATATGTTGATTTGATCATTGGATGAGGTAGAACCATCTTCAAGGTGCTCAATGCTTTGATGAGATGGTTTAACCAATGGAAGAGTGTGTTGATTTTGGGGTGGAGATGTCTATTAGTGATATGAATCAATGAATTTTCTAAGTATAGAAATTTGATCTCTCAAAATTTGATATTGATTTTGATTTTGACACCCTTGATATAGTTGATTTGGTTTTTGCTCAAGCATATTTGGAATGTATACTTATGGTGTTTGTATGGGATCATGGACAAATTGATTTTGAACAATTTTTTTATTTTACATTATAGGTTAACATGGAACATTGTTGTGGTTGGGAAACACATTGCTTTGATTTGGGTAACTTTGATTTTGCATGAGGTTACCTTGAATTGGATCAATACATGGAGTTGCTAACATATTGTTTAGACTTTGAACAAAATTGGTGTGATTCACAAACATATCTATCCCAAAGTTCACCAAGTGTGGATTTGATATGTTCATGTTTGGTAAGTTTGTATTTGGTATAGTCACATTCAACATGTATGGATTTGGTGGAATAATGTTGTTTTATTGAAGACTCATGCATTGATTGTTTGGTTGATAGATTTGTAGGTTTTGAATTTGATTGAAATCTATCATAGGGAAAGGTGTTCCAAAATTTAGATTGTGTTGCATACTCACGTTTTTTTGTACCATTGAGGTTTGTAGGAGATAACGATCCCATTTATGGATTGTATAAATGTGAGTTTTGATAATCAATCTGACATTGTAAGGCTTTGATAGTTTGGTTGTATTTAGATCACTCATGATGTCTGAATCAAGTTTATATTCCATGTTTTTCTTGTGTTTTGACTTTGTTGAACTCTAAGGGATTTAGGACCAATGATGAGATGAAGGATGAAAGGGGTGAATGATATGGATGAACTTTTAAGACCCTTGGAGGAATACTAGACTTTAGGATTTAGGATTTTGATTTTGGATTGGGTTTGATTTGGATAATAGACTTATAAATCCTAAGATGTTGGATGTTATCTTGGGGAAAACTTGTCCAAAAAGGTGATAATTCAACTAAATGTGTGGGGAAGGATTCATCCACACACACTTAGCCAAACAAAGTGATTTTTATTTTGATTGAAGGATTTACCAAAAGTCTAATATAAATGATTTTTCCAAGGTTCCAAAAGTTTTTTGTGAGATGGGATTTTATTGATGATTGGGAGATGGATGAAAATGTGTTGATTTGATCCTAAATGAACCTAAGAGGGACTTGTTTACAAGACCAAGGTTTTGAAGAATATGCTTTTCCCTAAGAGTACTTCAAACCAAAAGATCAATGTTTGCTCAAAAGACCATAAGACAAAAGATAAATACGCACACGTGTGGGGTTCAATTGATTTCATCTTGATTAATGAATTGATTTTACCACATCCAATGTCTTGCTTAAGTTTCAAACTGAATGTCTATGCCTCAATTTATTTTCATTCCACAAGGTCCATTATGTGAAAATCAAGGTTTCAAGAGCATAGTTTCCTAATGTTGACTTTAGAGGAAAAAATGAGACATAAATCCAAATACTTAGAAGCCTCTAAGGATGAAATCCATAGGGACAAGCAGTAGCACTTGGATTTTTCAAAGGTATTTGTTCCTACTAAAGGTTTTGAAATTTGATGTCTTTGTTGAATGTTTGTTTTCAATATTTTGGATCCAAACAATGTGTTTAGCTGGCTCAAAGATTGCACAACCCTAGGATATAAAAGAAAATATTTGTTGAATTCCCACTTGGATAAATCCAATTATACTTATTCAGAGTAGGTGGTTAGAAGCTTGACCATGCTGGCTCCCCTCCACAACACTCACTTCTATGGTTCAGCCAAGCTTCAGTTCTTATGAATCTCCCATGATGAACTTTTCATCTCTACAAAGAATCACAAATATGTGGGATGGCTCCAGAGGTCAGACCTCTTGACACCAACAAATGTTGGGATTTTTGGCTTCTAAACAAAGGTTCATAGTAAGGGCATCCAATTTAGCGGATGCAATGATAAAATCCTTGTGAGAGATCTACCAACCCTTAGAACAAGGGCTTTATGAATCATAATGACACTAGGGGAGAGTTATCATGCACCACTTCCCATTGTTCACAATTTTCATCAAAACCACAAATTTATATAGCGGTTTGGAAGAGTTTGGCTTATGCTCGTTATGGCTTGGGTCATTCCCTTGGGGCGAGTACTTTTTCCCACCAAGGAAAGCCCTATAAAGGTACACAAAAGTGAGCAAGTACATCCATAGTTTGATCAATCCTTGTTTGCGTGAACAAAGAGAGAACACACACAATGTCCTTTCTCACACTAGCAAGCTTTGTTCAATTTTAAGAGCCCAAATTTGAAATGTGGAGGCAATCTTTTAGACAACCTAATATCACTAAAATGATTTTGATTCTCAAGATCATCGTGAAGCGCGAGAGAAGTGCATACACATTTGAATGGTATTAGTTTGTAGAAAAGATTACAAAACAAGAACAAACATGAATTATTTTTAATCCTCAAAAGCAATAAATGGATTCTTTTTATAGCACCAAAATGAAGTGTTTGAAGTTACTTGTTCACTTTTTAAGACCCAAAATCAAATGTAGTGAGTTTCTAATTGCTCTTTTTAACCCTTTGTGAAAAAGAAAGCTTTTGTATGTTATTTTAAAACCCAAACAAAATGTAGTTAAGTTCTAAAGCTAGAGATAACAATATCCAAAGATGGGATTATAAATGCTCCCTAAGTGTTAAAGAACACTTTTTTTACAATTATGAAAAAGAAAGTGCCATAAGAAGCTCTTCTTGTTTTCTTCTTTTCCTAGACAATGAATATCAAATGCTTTTTCTTTCAATTCAATGCTCCATGCTCCTCTTAAAACCTAGAATCTATGCTCAAAATTTTAGACGAGATCAAGAAACAAGAAGATATGAGGGTTAGATGAATGATTAAGCATAAAATTCTAAAATTTAGACCAAGTTACAATGTGATTTGACTTTAGATGAAAATTTGAAAATTTTAACTCTATAAAAATTGAGAAAAACCTGCACCATTAGATAGCTTATGAAATTATACCCCATTTAAAAAAAAAAAGCTCCAAAAAAGACCAAAATATGACCAAGATACGACCATTTTAAGATTGAGTGCAAAAGTAAGAAAACAAAGGCGTCGCCATTTGAACATGATCAACATCGTTATTTTAGACTTCAACGTTGCTATTTGAGACTTCAATGTTGCTGTTTAAGGATTTGAGTGTCGCTCTACTAAAAAAGCATCACTTTGGTTAAAAAAAAAAACGACGATGGCGTCACTATTTGGCCTAGCGCTGCTGTGTGTCTTGGAAAGACAAAAAAGAGAGAAAAACGATAGAAATGACCAAAAAATGTGTTAATTTTGAGATTTGTGCCCTCCTAGTGCCAAAATGTGAATGGTTGATCTAGACCTACTCAAACATCATCAAACAACATAATTTTAGTTCATAAACAAATTTAAAACAATCATTCCCCATGCAATTCATTCAAATGCAAATAACAAGAAATAAAGTGAAATTGATCAAATGAAGCTACTAAACCTTATTCAAGACATTCAAACCAACATCCCATGGGGGAATTGGTTCTTCTTTGATATGGAAAGAAGCCCTTTCCCAATTCCTTGCAAAACTTTGATGAAGATTGTTGATGATTGTGCTCCTTGATGAAAATTTGACCATAACCTAGCTAAGATTGATAAAATATTATGAAAACCTTGATGAGCAATGTCTGAATTTGCTTAAAATTTGTTGATAATGATTTTTCCTAAAGTTTTGGATCCAAAATCAATAGAGGAACTCTCCATTTATAGGAAAGAAGGATGGAGGAATGAGAAACATGAAGGATGTGGGATTAAAAATGAACCAATAACAATGTGCCACTTGTCAATATGCTATTGAAGGGAGGTTGTGCACATTTTGGTCAATGTGCAAATAAATGCAATTAGGTGCAAATTTGAAATTTGAAAGATGGCTTGTGGAAGAAGATGTGGAAGAAGAGTTAATGCTACTTGGCTCAAGAAAAAAGGACTTGTAAGAGGCTTAAATGCCATGTTGGAGGACAAGTTCTTTTGGGAGGGAGATTTCAAATTGGAGGAATATTCCAATGAGATGCTCTTTTGAATGAAAATAGAAGAATTTATAAATCAATTAAATTGATTGACATGTGCAAATTGCAAAATCTAGAGGATTTGATGGATTAGAGTTAAGAGTTAATTAGGATTTAATTATCTTAGATGGAGATTAGTTGATTTGACATTTGAATTAGATTTTTGGATTTATTTAAATCAAATGAGAGGAATAATGGACATTTAATTAAATAAAGTTTTGATTTATTTAATTAAAAGACGTGATGATAGATTTAATCAAATAAGGGTGATTTATTTAATCAAAAGAGGGAATATGATTTAACCAAATAAAATGAATTATTTAATTAAAAGAAGAACATTAGGATTAATAAAATTGATTTATTTAATCAAAGAGGAAATATTAGGATTAATTAAATAAAATGATTTATTTAATTAACAAAAGATGACGATTTAATCAAATAAAGTGTTTTGTTTAATTAAAAGAGGAATTATGATGAATTAATTAAATAAGGATTATTTAATTAATTGGTTAGTAAAGAAATGATTCAAGGAGAACTAATGTTAGTAAATCAGGTTCAGGTGCATGATATTAATCAAGATAATTTGAACGTCTACAGTTTTCTTTTAAAATATTTAGATATCAGTGCATGAACTAACTAATGTTGGAATATGATTAAAAGAACCAATTACAAAATGCTTGCTAAGGTAGAAGATCTGAAGTATCAAAATTTGAAAATTTTAACCAAAAAATTATTTTGGTTAGTCATTGACCTTACTGTGAGAAACTTTGGTGGATGAAAGCCACATTCAAGTGCAATTTTTGTACATTTTGTGAAGACCCCTACTTTAGCAAACTTGGAAGAAGTCTTCAAATCAACACAACCAACTTCTAAACATTTGATCACCCAAACACTTTGACAGGTCCCAAGTCGCAAGGAGTTTCTTTGGAGGCCCCATTATAATCCAGTTTAATAACATCTTTTGTGAGACACCATTGTAACATTAATTCCTTCTATCTGCCACTTCAATGGGGGCCTAAGTCTAAAGCACTTGTTAATGTGATTTAGGTTGTATCTATAGATAGTTGTTGAAGTAGCTTGGTGTTCTTTAATGGTTTATTTGTTTGATCTTAGCTTATATGTTTCAAGGGAAATATGAATGAAGTGTTGCACAAATGATTTTTTTCTTTAGCTTATTGACCTCAAGGCTATGCTCACATGGTAAGTATTTAGGATCACATTTTAACAGTATAGGGCTCAAAGAATATGTTATGTTAATTCATAAATAATTGGTCTTTGGTCAGAAAGGAAAGTAGTAAATATCTACATCAAAATGAACTATTGTCTTTCCAAAGAGAAGGGAAGAAGAAAATTTTGTTCATTTTCTTGGTTGTGATCTCTTTCCCTTGTTCTTTACAACTGCCCAAGTAGTGATTTTTCAATTTGACTAAATATATTGACTTTTCAGATAGAAGAATGGGAAAAATGTTAGAGGAGCCTCTCTGTAGGGAGAATTGTTTTCTTCATGGCATGGGAATAAAAGCCTAAAATTGCCATCAAGGGTCTAATTTTTAGGATTATTAAAAAGGCTCGCCCTTGCTTCAAAATATTCTAGGATTGTTTGTTCTTGCCTTCTTTGGTACACATAGTCTCTGTTGTTATGTAGTGCCCAACTACATACCTTTTGATGTTCTTAGCTAAAAATGCAGCTTTCTAAACCAATTACTGTTATTTGAAATTTACTTGCCTGGACATAAATTTATTTGTTGGCTCAACCTTTTTCACTAAAAAAACAATATATACTTTATTAAATATCTTTAAGATAGAGAGAGAAATTAGCTCTATGGTATTTTGAAGAACTGGCAAACTGACAAAATAAACAATTTTCACCATTTCAATGCTCTCTTCAAGTAGGAACCATTGGATAGTATAGTTACTAGGAAACTCTATTATGAGAACATGGACCACATCTCTATACCTATACTAAATCCATTGTGAATAGGACCATAGGAAAGTTTCCTCATTTTATATTTTTATCTTACTAATAATTATTTTTCTAACTTTAGTTGGTTGATACTATATCTAGCTTATGAGTTTTTAATTTAATTAAATTATATAATTTGTAATTTTGTATGAGCTCATGATTTTTCTTTGGGTTAGTTATTTTAAATCATCCTTATTTGAACAATGGTTGCTTGAACTGAAAAAACCCCATTCAGAGGTAGACAAGAAGGATTATAGATGGTGGTTGTAGAAACCATTATATATAATAAAACACAACCCAATTTTTTTTAAAAGGGCCAAAACCTAATCTACCAAAGTTTGACAAAAATAACAAAAAATGATAAGAAACTATAGTCTGCACCACTCCAAATGTTTAATTTTAGTATAAATATAAAAAGGTTGCATGTTTGGAATGAACAAGTTTATTCTATTAATAAAAATTGTAGTTTAGAAATTTATGGTTTATGCAGAAGTTTGACAACAAATGATGTTAGGAATTGTTACTAAAAGTAGAAAGAAAGAGAATGTAATGGGATCAATAAGGGGAAAGTATTCTATAAATCTAGACTTTATATATTTTGATAGATTGCAAAAAGAGTTGCATGGAAATTGATACAACATTAGATATAGATATGGAAAAATTTCTAGATTTGCTGATACAAATACAACTAGATACAATAATTCTAGAAATATACATATATTTAACTATTTATATATCTAAGAGTATTGAAAATAACTTAAAAAATATATATTTAAATTGTGTGTATGTTTTTTTGTACACTTTTATATTTTGAATTACAGATAATGGCCAACTTAGCAATGGGGAAAGTGTAACTAAACCTCATCAAATAGAACTTCAATGAATACAAAGTCATAAAAGGAGTTGAGATTACTAATCTCGTCATAAAGAGGAAATAAGTGCTTGACGCCATCTACAAAACATAGAGAAACAAAGACCACATAAATCATAACCTACAACATCATCAAACAACAATAGTAAGTTCATGGCCACATCAAAAAAGTTCTGAAATAGAATAGATGCACTATCAAATTGCAAACATGCACTATATGTAAGGAAAACTACTCTGGTATGCTTGTACACTCATTAAACACAAATTGTATTTGCAAAAAATGTTTGAATGAGAAAGGCATACATCAGTTTACATCCCTTAATAATATGGACCCAAGAGAACAACCTGCTATGTTGTAAAATCTCACTCAAGTAGAAGAGATGCCCATAGCAAGACTAAATCTAATACTACAAACCACCCATGCTTGTGGAGGGCAACATAAATACAATGGGCACACTATTAGCTTCCCATAAGATATAAAAATATTGCAAAATTACTTCCACATAGAATTAGAGACCTAGATGTCTTAATAGCTTGAAGGTTGAATACATGAGGAAACTATTATGACTAATACGTAAGAAGAAGTCATATTAGAAATGTATTGCAATAAAAGGTCAACCATGACCCATACTATAGCGATGTTGAAATAAATGCAACCAACCTAGAATAACTCCCTGAAACAAGTACAAACATTTCAAACATGCTTCATACCATTGAAATTGATGAAGAAACGATGGCCCCAAACAATGAACCTGACACTAATGAGGAACAAACTCAAAATGAAATAACATACACATCATCATTTATGGTTAGGCCCAAATAGACCACGTGAACTAGAAATCATTAAAAAAACCCTAAAAATTGAATAACCAAAATATAACACTATTAATTGGCCCGAAATAAGTTCTTCTCCAATAAATGAGTACAATACTGAGGGCCTCCTTGATATGGCGTTTCCCACACTCTTTCCAAATGGAAATAGACTACAAATGCAAGCACGAATTATGGAAGTACAAATGCATGAATATGCATTACATTTAATGAGATTTCATGACCAAAGATTTAGAAGACACCCAAGGTTTTGATATTTCATCTCCAATCTTATGATGCATCATTGTAGCCAAGGACTTGCAAGAGTTTTCCTTAAAAAAAATGTAGAAGACAACATACCAATCACTATTGAAAACCTTCATACACACCTAAAAAAACTTCCAAATGGATAGCTAGCTGAGAAAATTATGCATTTCAGATCTACCATGAGAGGGACAAGACCATATTGGAACAAGTGTCGTGCTGAGCTATCAACTATGATCAACACATTAAGATTAGCAATGCAGCAAATATAAAATAGCTAAATTTACAACTACCACTCTCAAATGACATAAGATTAACAATGCACTCAAATAAAAATTGTACAAATAACATAATCAATAACCCCCATACCACATCCCTATATCTACATCAATGACTCACAATATTTTTTTAGGAAGTCATTGAGAAGCTCCTGCACACAAAATAATATTGGTATAGGTATGAATGGAACCATCGTGGAACTGCACATGTCCACGAATTCCTTTGGCTTCAAAATTCTCCAGACATAGACAAACTTGATTTGAAAGATAGCTTGGAAGTGGGAAGAGCATGATTTTTTTTGACAAATATGTCACTACTTGGAACCCTCATACTATATCTCAAACCAACAACACAACACATCATTCTCCACTTGACGATCCATATTTGTTAAACATAAATGAGATATTTAGTATAAATTCCTGTAATGAATATGAAGAGTTAATTAACCATGTCCAAAGGAACACAAAATGCACTGAGGGAACATTCCTATGTAAGAAGGGGAATAAAATAGAATGTCGATATAAATCTCTATGGAAAGAATAAATTATCTCTACATTATCTTGTGACAATGACAAAACTTAATATGCTTACAAGAATTGCTGTAAATCAAAATCCTAAAGATGAAGCTTTAATAGCATATTGAAAATTCATGACAAAAATTGTGGCTGACTGTGATATTGGAGCACAAGAAACATGTTATATGCTCCAAAAATTTCCCCTTTCCATTTGCAACTAATCATTCATGTCATTGAATATTGGTCAAAAAGTATTCCACCACTTCAAAAGAACCACAAATGAAACCAAACTCAAAACTAGCTACTTACATTCCTATATGCAATGCCCTCTGCAACTAGAAACAATAACATTGCCTAAATTTGCAAGATCCTTCTCCTACTCATCATGTTGAAAATGATGTAAATGGAAAGAGAGGAAACAAAAATAAATTGTCAATATCTTCCCAAAGTTATATACTATTCCAAAGCAGGATTCAAAACACTATGAAACATTTTGTTGGAGTGAATTACTCTTATACAAGAACTTTTGTGACATACAAATTGACACAGGTCTTACAAAAGATACGATAATAAAAAATTGGAACCACATGAATACAAGCAAATATAATGTATGGCACATTGATCACATAATTAAAATGGAAGCTAATAGTGATGACAAAGAAGATGGTAGTAATGAGGTAAACACAACAAATACATTAGAATTGAATGAATGGGAATTGTTGTCACAAATGGGACTTACTAATAATGTCAATCTAGATGAAATCCAAATACTCATTAGGCATGATTTTGATAACAACAACAACTAGGATCAACACAGTGTACACCTAGATTTACATGCCACTGCAATTCACTTCATAAACATCAACAAAATGTCCAACCAAAATCAAAACATGCCTATTAAATTCAATGTCCCAAATATACATTATCACCACAACAAAAACTAGCACTTACAATAATTAAAAACCACTACAAATATCATTCCTCAAACAAACCCTTGCATATGATCATTCAAGGAAATGCAAGAACTGGAAAATCTTACCTTATTGCTTGCATAAGAAATGCACTTCAAAGTAAGCTACCACAACATAAGATCCAATTGCTTGCTTTAGCTCCCACATGAATTACTGCATTTAACATAAGTGTATCAACTATACATTCAGAGCTTAGGATTTCAATAAAAGAAAAAAAACCATTGCAAGGACAAACACTAACAATATTCCAAGAATAAATGAAACACATAAGGTACTTTCTCATAGATGAAATGAGTTTCATAGAGCCAAAGCTAATATTAAAGATAAATAGTAGACTACGTGAAGCATTTACTCAAACACAACACCACTGCTTCAGTGGTCTATTTATAATTCTAATAGGTAACCTTGCACAACTACCACCTGTCATGAACAAACCCATCTATGCATCACACTCCAATGCCAAACTGTTATAGGAAAAAATTACTATAGTGGTTACATTACAAACAATGTTTCGTCAACAAGGCATCGATCTTACTCAAATAATTTTTTGTGAAACACTTAAAAAATACATAATGCACAACCAACACAACAAGATTGGGAGATGTTAATGACCCGCACAAACAAAGTACTTACAACTACTAAAAAATAAGAATTTTACAACTCAATTCACCTTTTTGCAACAAATAACTTAGTCAAACTACACACCAAAACAATGCTAAACAATTAAACCTTCCAATTGCAATAAACACAAGATCCAAATCAAACATCGATGCTCAAGATGACCAGCTTGAAAAATAACTCCTATTATGCAATGGCCAACAAGTCATGCTAAAAACAAACTTATGGACTAAAGCAGGACTTGTAAATGGATCCCTCTAAGAGATTGTTGATATTGTTTAAAATGTAGGCTCTAAACTACTAGATATTCCAATGTACATTGTAGTAAGAATTGATAACTATAGAGGAACACCATGGAACCAGAATGATCTAAAGGCTATACATATAATACCTATATCACTAGGTAATCATAGGAAAATACCATTATCCATGGTATGGGCAATTACTATTCATAAATCATAAGGCCTAACCCTACAAAGAGCAACAATTGATATTGGTAAAGTTGAAAGACAAGGACTAACATTTACAACTCTATCAAGAGTAAAATCATTAAATGGACTTCATATCCAACCAATGTTCTCCTTTGACCAATACTCCAGAATGCAAAATAATCCATACACAATGATAAAAAAAAAGAGAGGAGAATCGCTTACAATTAACATCAATATGAAAAAATGAGGTATGCACTTGACAATCAAATCTCTTTCACATTAAGACTATGTAGTTGATATTATGTCTTACACAATATTTTCCCTTTCACAAACTGATTCAAACAATTATTGGTACATAGGTAGACAATTGCTACACAATCATAGCTAAAATAAAAAGTAGATTTGGCCTTCTCATCCAAATTATATTTTCAAAGGTTAATTTAATGGTGGCCATGAACTAAAACTCACCCTCAATCACAATCTAGGTAAGCAATGGAAAAATCAAGCTATTTTTGATGTTCCTTTTACAATTATTAACTTTGCAAGCATTTTTATGGGCTATTCACTACAAAACATTTTTGGTTTTCGCAATATGTTTAAAAAATCAACAAACAAAACTTTTTCATAAAAAAATTACACAATATTTCTGAAAAGAAAGTGTTTCATCAGCCCAAAACTTTCTCAACTTGGCTTTACTATTATTCATTATTCTAATGATATAAGTAAATGTTGGCTTCAACCCTTACAATTTGATTTGGCTACGTGATTTCTGTAATTTGATATAAATATGGGTTTAATGATACTTTGACTTAGAATTTTGGTGGTGTCATTCTTCTTTCTATGTGTTTTGATCATTAAAGGGAATGCAAATTTAACTATTCTTGTATGTTCTATAAAACATGTTTGTTATTTATTGTAGATGGCAGAAATAATCTAGCATGTTTTTAAAGTTATACTAATTCTTTTGTCAAGTGCATTTGTTGAAAAAATATAAACTAATCATTAACTTGAGAGCATTGCAATCTAGGCCTTTGCGGTAGTGTTGTGCACAATCAATATTAAAAAATGGAATGAAATGGAGAGCATTGCAGCTTAAATGGTTGTTGATAAACCAATAAGGTTTACCCTATCAAGGATTGTTGATGTAATAAAATTGATATTAATAATTATGGAATATGAAAACGATTTGCATATAAACGTACAATACTTTTCATTATAAATCTAAGAATGTCTACACAACATATATGTTACACCATTTCTTTGTTGTTTAATATAAACATGAACATATCTATTACATCATTTTCCTATTCTTAAAGATGTTTTACATGATTTATTTATTACTATAAAATTATCTTTCAAGTGTTGAGACATAACACGAACTATAATATACAATGTCATTCATTTCTTAATGCTCATCTATAAATGTGTAAAGGAAAAAAAATTCTAAGATTAGTTTAGTAAACATACTTTAATTTAACTCAATTAATTTTATTTATAAAGTGTAATAGAATATTTAAATGTTAAATTAAGAACTAACAAAAAAATTGGAACATGCTTCATGCAACATATAACTCAGAACATGTATTTTAATTTAACTAACACAAATATAAAAAACAATCGGCTTAATCATCGCACCTCCTTTCGGTGCAAGTGCTATTCCTAAGAAATCTTAATAAATGTGTACAAAAAACCTATAACTAAACGATAATAAATTATCCCACTAGGAAAATAAAAACCTACACCAACAACCACCCTTAAGAATAGCTTCTGGAGGGTGTAAAAGATGATGGGTCCCAAAAAATGAAGCCATGTTAGGTACACATTTACATATAAAATCCCCCACAAATAGAGAGAGAACACCCCCCAAAATAGAGAGAGAAGAAGAGAAGGAATAAGTAGCCCCCTCCAAAGAGATCCAATGGTAGATGCTCAGAATTAGATGCAAAAGATGGTACACGATCGTCAAACACGTTCCTCCACTTAGGAAGAAACATAACCAAAGGTGTATGCAAGCTATCTCCCCGCTCCTAAAAGAAATATGTAGGAAGAAAACTCAAGATGTATGAAGTATTTGAACTCAACTCAAGTGTCCCCATGTTGATGTTGAAGGCTATCACAATCAAATCAGGTGTTCTAGGCCACACTATTGAGAATGAAAAATCAAAATGTCCTAGAGATTGATGTAGAACACAAGCCAAAGACTCAAGTATCTCCTCTAAAGATGTCTCCTCCAAATGTTGATCAAAAGTATCCTCACTCATGTCAAACTGTAATGAATGATCATGTAGAGAATGAATTAGAGGGTTAGAGTATTCCCTCACAACAATTGAAGAAGAATTAACTTCGTCGAAGAGAAGATGAAAGAAATCAATAGTGTCTCCCAAATCTGCAATATGTGTCTCCATAAACAAGTTTGAAATACTTGTCAAAATATCATCCCACAAAGTTGAATTGGGAAGACTATGGATATCTCACTACAAGAAGTCATTGAAATCTTTCGAAGAAGCAAATCTTGACTCTGAAGTACCAATAGATGCAAGGACCAAAGATTGTCCTCAAAGAGAAGATGTATGTCCTCAATAGGTCATCTAGATCCAAAATGAGGGACTCTATAAACAAATAAAAACTGTTTGATAGAAATTGGTCCCAATGGATTGAATCCAAAAGACATAAATGACCCTGTTGCAATGAATCACTAGATACTTTCAAAGAAGCATCTCTAGAATCTGAAGTAGAAACAAGTATTGCCGATGAGGTAGTGTAAACACCTAAAATTGTCCTTTAAACATATCACACATCTTGATTTCACTTATTAACATCTTTTTCCTCATTATCACCTATTTTTTCCATTTAATTAAATAATTTCCAATTATTTGATTAAATTCACTTTTTTCCTCTATTAATTGACTAATTAAGGTTATTTGATTAATTCATCATTTTCATACTAATTCCTCTTCATGATTAAAGAATTTCCAATTATTTAATTAAATCACTTATCCCACTTGATTAAATAATTTTCAATTATTTAATTAAAATCTTAATTCCTCTCATCCTCAAAATTAAATAATTTTCATAATTATTTAATTGCCTAATTTACCTCCAACCCTCCAACTTGTACAAAGAATATTCCCTTTTCAAAAAGAGAATATTCCCAATTCAAATTCAAATATCTTATTCCCTCCAATTCAAAATATCCTCAACCAATTTTCCATGAAAATAGGGATATTTTGGGCTCTCATTGAGTCTCATCCCTTCATCTCCTTGATTTCCTCTCATCCATTGATCCTCAAATCGAATCTCCACCATTGATCAAAATTCTCAAAATCTATAAAACAATCCTTTCAAACATGAAATTCATTCACAATCCTCATAAGCATAAGCACTCTCTCAAATTCTTGGGTCAATCTTGAGCATTTGAGAACCTATTTGTGAATCACCTCCGTCAAGCTTTTGAAATCATGGATTATGCCCAATTTGAGCAATCTACATCACAATTTTTCATCAATACACAATGGGATTGAAGGTTTGCATTGTCTATTTGATTTGGTTACTTTGAATTTACAATTAATTTCTTTAGATTAAATCTTTGAAGCTTTAGCAAATTGATTTCATTGAGTATGGGTTTGTATGATCCTAATCTTGTAAGTTTTTAGTGTTTTTAGACTATAATTGCTTCAATTATGCTTTCATTTGATCACTCATATTTACCCTATGATATTTTGGCACACCCAGTGGAACCCACATCTTAGATTTAACCTTTTTTGAGAAGTTTTTGTCAGCCTATAGGTTATAGAGACACATTTGAAGAAGATCAACACTTATGTTTGGTACAGTGCAACACTTTTACAAAATATCAACTTTGTAATTCATGACGTGTTTGCTTGATACATTGTTATGTCTGTCTATAGGAATTTTGGCACTTATGTCAAAGGATGACACTTCTATATAATCCTAATGCTTTTGACTATCCAAAGATCAACATATTTGAAATATTCCAACACTTTTGTTTTAACTATCTTTTTTTGTTCGTAGGGAAATTTTAATGTTTTTGTGAAAAGGGCAATGCTTTTTATAGAAAGGTGATGCTTTTGACTATGCAAGAGTGTGATGCTTTTGTCAGGTATTGATTCTTATGTTTTGATAGGGTTTATAGTTTATCGGTTTGATTATTTTCACTTGCCTAACCCTAACATTTGACTGGTTTTTGATCTTATATGTCCAAGCTAACATTTTACAACATGTGGCAATCGATGGAAGAAGACTAAGTTCAAGACTACTAAGATTTTTTGTTGTGGTTTTTTAACTAGTTTAAGAATAACTTCTAATTTTTGGTGTACCTTAAATTGATTTCACATTTGATTTGGTGTACCTAAAATGAACAATGCATGTAGCATGCCTGATGTCTTACCTATTGTTTTTACCTAAGTTTAACCCATATGTGAATAGTTTAAATTCACCAACACATAGCAATTCATTTTTTTCCATAATTTCTATTTCAATAATAAAGATGCACATTTGAAATAATCCCATTCCAAATTCCCACTACATTTCAATAAATTACATTACATAATTCCATGTAATGATTACATTCATATTCATTTTAATAAAGATATAAGATCATGATTACATACATAGATTTCACTTGCTCAATGGAATAAAGTAAAAATGGTCCAGATGTCCTTGCTGGCATACATCCTCAAACTTTGGCTGCCTACTGCATGAGGGAGAGCATCACCCAAGTGCTTTTCCTCCAACCATGGACTATCTATGGTCCCCCGCACATCTACCATATTGGTAAGATGGCCCTACCCTTCAATGAAGAGTTTGGTCTGGTATCTCTCATAAATGATAATAGCCTATCTGAGCTTGGTGTTGTTTCCTACATATCTAGAGCTACCATATAGTGGATACCCACCTACATGCATGAAATTCCTAGCCTAGTTATGCAACCCTGGCCCACAGTGAACCGATAGTGTAATCAGTGGCAAATTACACTACTTTGGAAAAAGATTTGATCATTACATCCAAACTCACTTTTTAAGAAGTGGTGTCTCACCTTTATGAAGTGGACATCATATGTTCACCCACCCTATTGCTCAATTTGGTAAATAATATGACCATACTAACTCTTAAGGAAATTGACCATCTAGGTTACTCCCGACCTTGGTTTATCCTAATCCTAGGATTAAACCCTAAACCATATATAGGTTTAAATTACATCACATATGAAATTTCCAACATAGTACCTGTATATCTTTCCATTATTCCCAACATAACACTTAATGCTATCATATATTAGACTTGTGATAACCTAGATATTATAATAATATAATCTAGTTACCTTCAATTAATGAATACAATAACATACTTCTATTTAATAGATAAATGCATATTCAATCTAATATAATTTCTCTATTCCACATTTAAGCAAGCTTTAATATAAATGCAATCACCGATTCCTCAAGTACTTGCAAACACATGACAATCAACAAAAGAGAATAGAAAATAAGAAAGACTAGCATGCCTGGATAGTTCTCTTCCAATGGAGAATTGCTTTCAAGCTCAATCCTAAAGACATGCCTACTGCTCCTTCTACTTTCAGCTTGCTCACCAATCTTACTCTAACTCCAAATACTCAAACTATACAAGAAAAACCTCTAACTCGCTCACACACCTCTCCAATACACTCAAGAACTCAACTTATGCATAAGAAATCCTACAAAAAAATGGATTAGAATAATGAAATGAATGAATTCCAAAACCCAAAAGACTACCTTCTATTTATACAAAACATTGAGAAGCTTAATGCTATAATTTAGCTCTCAAATCTGCCACCTTTTATATTTGAATGCCACCTCTAAGACTACAAATACAAAACTAAAACCAAATTATCTTCTTAATAGGTTGACTAAGAAATATTAGTGAAATGTGGCTGCTAAAAGATACATAAAATAAACACATATATAGTCCAACAATATTCAACTTCTTTACCTTGGTTGAGTTGCCCTCCTCGACTACCAACAATGGTTATTTACTAAGTCAAAACATGGCAATGGCTACCTATAGGTTTACTTCCTCTTACCCTAGCTTTGTTTCTTGCCACCTTCTCACTATGGAACCTAATTTAATGGCTACCAATCAAAACATAATACAAACTCTTGCTACCTTCTGCCTTAGCATGGCTTGACCAAGTCCAATGCTTTTACCAGCTTATGCATGCTTCTGAACACTTAACAACTTTAACATTTAAATGAATACCTTTTACTTTACATGGTGCAGAAAAATAGCACACCATTAGTTTATTAAATGATATAAATAATGCATTTCCAATGCTATATGTTATGCGTTTATATTACAGTAATAATCACTTCAACACATATATGAATATATGTGTGTCATTTAGTATATGCTATGTTTAAAATATTCGCTTTATATAAGCGTTACTCTTTCCACTTACCTCACATTACATATGCATTGGAATCTATTCATACCATTCAATATTTATAATCCCATATATGTATATATATATTAATATATATATATTAATAATATATTAATATATATATATTAATAATATATTATAATGCTTAAACATTATAATACATATATGTATTAACATATATATTAAAAACCATTCAGTTGTCAATCATATACATATATATTTATATCAAATGTGTTTGGATTAAGGTATCTCAACCTTAGAGTCCTAACATTGTTTTAAATTGATGTAATTAATATATTTTGTTTGTATTATTTAAATTCCTATGGTGTCATGTCACAAATTGGGACCCACCATCTAGGTGGCATCCCTATTGGAGGTGACTGGATGACACATCATCATCCCAAGTGGAAATAGGCATCCCACTTTGGAATCTACGACATATGAAAGATTATATGACACATCATAAGGCATCTTTAAATGCATCTAGAAAGTTGGTGCCCAAGATGGGTTATGATAGGATGTAAGAGGATCGACTATTTTTAGTCAATTATGACATATTCTCTTACAGATCCTATGATAGATTCTATGGCAGATCTATCACATATTCTATGACAGTTTTAAGGCATCTATCATAAGCTATTTTTATCATACTCTTGGTGCTCAAGCTTGGAAGAATAATATTTTCATGTTTAAACACTTGTAAGGGGTGTAAGGGAATGTTGTACATGTGTCCAAATGCATGTCTAAGGTGTTGAATATTGTGCCATGTGGATTTGGATGCCCCTCACCTTCTAGATGCTTTTTGAAGCTTGTAACACTCTATTTATTGAGTGCCTTGTGTTGTAGAATGTATAGTTTGTTTGTAGGTAATGAAGTGTTGTTGGATTGTCTCCAAGATAGGTGTTTGTGAGGAAACACTTGTTGAAGAAGCTTGTACTTGATGATATATTGTATTCATTATTTGAATTAATAGAAAAAGTACTGTGCTTTTGGAGGGTGGGGTTTTTTACCCGAAAGGGTTTTCCCCACGTATATTTTTTGTTATTGCATTTGTGTACTTGTTCTATTTCCATTATTCCCTATGTGTATCTCATATTGTAACAACATAAGGTGTCAAAATGAAATTTAGTAACTCTCTCCTACTTAGATTAGTGTAGGAAGCTGCTTCCACTTCACCCAACTTCCTTTCAGTTGGTATCAGAGCCTAGCCAACCTTGGTTCCTTTGCTGGGTTATAAGGGTTTTTTAAGCTAATCATTGTTTCAGTGGGAGTTTTGTAGAAGTCTGTATTTTGTTACCTTGTTGCAGGAAAGAGATGGCAGGCACATCTGGGAGGATTGAGATGGAGAAGTTTAACAGTGGTAATTTTGAGTTGTGGAAGCTCAAAATGGAAGATATGCTTATAGATCATGATCTATGGGAGGCTATTTTTGGAACCAAACCATTAGACATGAAATAAGAAGATTAGGATCTCATGGATAGGAAAGATGATGAGGGCTACACTGCCCAAAACCCAAAAAAAACACAACAATAGATACCAACACAGAAAATGTGAGATAGAAAATAACTCAATTTCAATTATTTTTAGAAAATGAAATTACATATTCAAAAATTACAAGCTACAACCTCATGGGCTTGATTCATTACAACAAAATCAACTCTGAAAAATAAAATATATTATTCAAAGCCACAATCTGCACTAATGGAGCCACCTTCTACAACCCCCTCGTATCCCTTTTTATTTTACCCAATAACCGCCCTAGAATGTTCTAGAAAGTGCAACTTTCCCTTTTTTTGGTGCCAAAAGTCCCGCCGTTTGATTTCTGGCCTAGGAAGAAATTTTAATGAAATTCACTTTTTAGAGGGGCAACTTCGCGGGGCCATAACTTTTGATCTAGGTGTCCAATTTTCTATTATCGCATATCATTGGAAATCTCTCGAAGAGATCTATAACACACAAACCAATTTTAGGTCAGTTCATCCACTTTTCGAGCTGTTTTGGGGCCTCCAAAGTTTTATATTTGAATTTGAAGCTGCATTGGAGAAATTTCTTGGGACAAAAACTTTAATTTCTCCCAAACCGTTCAAGGTATAGAGGTGATTCTTTCATGACCGAAAATGTTTTTTAGATTTGATCCTTCAGGTGATTTTTAGGTTCATACAAGCCCGTTCAGACCGACTTACTAAAAATAGTAAGTGACTATTTTCACTATTTTTGACTTCTAACAATCTTATACCCCTTAAGTGCCATCATGGGACTCAAAAAAACTAAAGAAAATAAAGAAAATATTTTTTTGGGTGATGCAAGATTGCCCTACACTATTGGATTCTCTTGCATGAAAATTCAAAGGTCTTATTAGACTATGTTTGGCTGATTTCGTCCTCCTAAATGTCCATAAAGAGAATTTTTTTTCTTCTCTATGGAAGAAGCTTGGTGATGTGTATCAGGCTAAATCCCTGGTAAATAAGATTTTCCCGAGAAAGAAGATGGAGGGTCCGTTGCAAATCATTTAAATGCATTTAACATGTTGGTTGCACAACTGGGTTCTGTTGGAAACAAAATAGATGAAAAATATCGTTACATGCTCCTTTTATGTTCGTTGCTAGACTCTTGGGATCACCTGGTAATGGCTATTGGAAGCACTACTTCCACCTTCAAGATGGATGAGGTTGTTGCCTTATTATTATCTGAAGAGATGCAAAGGAAGCATTTCGAGATGGCCAAGGATGCCCTTGTAGTTTGTGGTAGACCAAAAGAGAGAAGTAAAAAGAAAGACAAGAAATCTAAGTCAAAGTCTCCAAGAAGATCTAAGTCTCTTGGTAAGAAGTACAAGGAAAAATGTTGTAACTATGGTGAAACTGGTCACAGTCGGAAAGATTACAAGAAGGAGAAGAAGAAGAAAAACAAGTTTTTCTCCGATTTTGAATTCGAGAAATCATACCAAGATGATGGAGAAGCATTTATTGCAGCCTTGGCAGCCCATCCATCTGATGATGTGTGGTTGATAGATTCAGGTGCACCCTTTCACATGACTTCTCATAGAGATTGGTTCTCGAAATATGAGGAGTACAATGGTGGAGAGGTGTACTTGGGTGATGACTCTCACATGAATATTGTTGGTCGTGTAAGAGTCAAAATCAAATTTCCTGATGGAAGAGTGAAGGGGATTGATGGTGTATTGTATATCCTAGGTTTGGAATGAAAGCTACTTTCTCTAAGTAAATTGAATGATTTGGGAGTGCAAGTTGTTTTCTCTGGTGGAGGATGCAAGATGACAAGAGGAGCTATGGTGTTAGCTAAAGGAGTTCGTATTGGTGCTCTGTTTCAACTTGATGTAGGCCCTATACAGTGCAATAGTTCTTCTAATGTACTAAAGAAGAGACCTTTAGGTTCTTCATCCTCACCATAAGATTGTGTAGAGAAGAAGCATGTTGCAACTACATCTGATGGTCATGCATTTTGGGTACGTAAGGGTGCTCATTCCATAGAAATGAAACTTCTTGCAGAGAAGACAATGTTATGGCACCAACAACTTGGTCACATTGGTGAGAAGGGTCTTAGAACCCTAAAAAGTAAGAGCCTTGTTGAAGGCCTTGATGATTGTAATCTTGAGTTTTGACTTTTGTGAACATTGTGTATATGGAAAACAACACTGTATTTCTTTTTACTCTAGTTCTCATAAGTCTTTAGGGGTTTTGGACTATGTACATTCAAATGTTTTTGATCTGTAAATGTTCCTTTGTTATCAAAATTTGTATATTTTATTTCTTTCATAGATGATTATAGTAGAAGGGAATTTTTTTATTTCCTCAGAAGTAAAGTTGAAGTCTTTAGTTAGTTTAAGGAGTTTAAGGCCTTGGTAGAAAATCAGACTAGCAGAAATATTAAGTTTTTGAGAATTGATAATGGTGGTGAGTTTTATTCTATAGAGTTTGACAACTTCTATAAGGAGCACGTGATTGAAAGACATAAGACAAATCCCTATACTCCACAACAAAATGGAGTTATAGAGAGGATGAACATAACATTAATAGAGAGGGCTAGGAGTATGTTGAGTGGTGCTAGTCTTGAACAAAAGTTTTGGGCTGAAGCGATAGCCACTGCATGTTATTTAATAAATAGATCTCTTACATCAATGCTTGTTGGTAAGACATCCATGGAGGCGTGGTCTGGTAAAAATCCTTCGATGAGACATCTCAAAGTATTTGATTGTGAAGCTTATGCTCATGTTCTGATTGAGAAGAGGTCTAAATTGGAGAACAAGGTTGTTAAGTGTATCTTTATCAGCTATGGTGTTGGTGTGAAAGGGTACAAGATTTGAGATCCATAAGCTTAGAAGGTTCTCTATAGCTGAAGTGTGATCTTCAGAGAGATGAAACCTTCTATTATTGAGTTGTAGCTAGAAAAAGACGAGAAACATAATAAGGAGGTAGTTCAGATTCCACCTACTTTGAAGAAAGAAGAACTATGTACTCCTATTGGACTTGATGATGAGAGATCAAGTAACTCTGAAAGTTCTAAAGAAGAAGGAGAACCTCAACCTCAGCCTTTGAGGTCTACACAAATCAGGTAGCAACCAGAAAGGTTTAGATATTCATTATTGGATTCTAGTTGAATATTTTCCTTGATTACTAATATTGATGAGCCTAGGATGGTTAGAGAGGCATTGGGTATGAATTATTCAGATTCCTGGATGCAATCCATGGATGAAGAGATGGCTTCTTTAAAGAAAAATAAGACTTGGGATCTGGTGCCTTTGCCTATTGGACATAAACTTGTAGCTTGTAAATGGGTCTTTAAGAAAAAGTGTGGTCCTGATGGCAGTGTTGAGAAGTATAAGGCATGATTGGTCGCTAAGGGATTTTCTCAGGTGGAGGGAATTGATTATGGGGAGATATTCTCTCTTGTAGCGTAGCTGACATATATTCAAATTTTATTGTCACTTGCAGCAGTATATGAATTAGAAGTGGAACAAATGGATGTGAAGACAATGTTCCTTCATGGTGATTTGGAGGAAGATACTTACATGTCACAACCACAACATTTTATTGAAAAAGGTAAAGAAAATTTGGTTTACAAATTGAAGAAGTCTCTTTATGGTTTGAAACAGTCTCCTAGAATGTGGTATCAAAAGTTTGATACCTATGTGTTGTCATTGGGATTTTAGAGATCTAAATTTGACCATTGTGTATATTTCAAATTTGATAATGGTCACATTCTCATTATTGTCCTATATGTAAATGATATGTTGTTTATTGAGAATGGTAAAAGTATGATTTCAGATTTGAAGTTTTAGTTGTCAGCATAGTTTGAGATGAAAGACCTAGGTGCAGCTAGGTACATTATGGGAATGGAAATCGCAAGAGACAAAGCTAACATAAATATTTGGTTAAGCCAGAGCAATTACATGAACTCCATGTTGGAGAGATTCAACATGGTAGATTATAGACAGTTAGTTGTTCCTGTGATGTAAGGAATGAAGCTTTCTATGAATGATTTTCCAAAATCTCCTACTGAGATGGAGGACATGACTAGAGTACCATATGCAAGTGCAGTTGACAGTCTGATGTATGCAATGGTGTGTATGAGACCAAAAATTTCCCAAGCGGTGGGAGTCCTTAGCTAGTTTATGGATAATCTTGGATAGGTGCATTGGGATGTAGTTAAAAGAGTGTTCAGATATCTACGAGGCACTTTTGATTATGCCTTGTGTTTTCATGGTTATCCTACTGGACCTCAACATTTTGTGAGCATTCAAGGATATGTGGATTTAGTTTGGGTAGGTGAAATTGATAGTAGAATATCCACCAATGGTTATGTGTTTATGATGTTTGGTGGTGCTATTAGTTGGATGAGTAAGTGGCAGGCTATAGTCACATTATCCATGATAGAGGTAGAGTACATGGCAGCCACTCATGCCTATAAGGAAGCTATTTGGCTTAAGAGATTATGTTTTGATATTGGTTTAGATGCAAGACATATTAATGTTTGTTGTGATAGTCAAAGTGTGATTTGTCTAGCAAAGAATCCTACCTTCTATGTCAGAACAAAGCACATCAATGTTCAATATCATTTTGTTCATGATATGGTAGAAGATGGAAAGGTAAACTTGGAAAGGTTGACACTTTGGTTAATGTTACAAATGTACTAAAAAAACCACTAAGCATAGAGAAGTTCAGATGGTGTTTTGATTCCATGGACCTTGGGGCCCTGAGTAGGTGATTTTATATGACTCTTGATAGGTCTTCGACAAGTGGGAGAATGTTGGGATTAAGGTCTCTAAACCTTAGAGTCCTATTTTTTTTTTAAATTGATGCAATTAATGTATTTTATTTGTATTATTTAAATTCCTATGGTTTTCATGTCACAAATTGGGACCCATCGACTGGGTGGCATCCCTGTTGGAGGTGATTGGATGACACATCATCATCCCAAGTGGACATAGGCATCCCACTTTGGAATCTATGATATATGTTAGATTCTATGACACGTCATAAGGCATATTTAAATTCATGGAGAAAGTTGGCGCCCAAGATGGGTTATGATAGGATGCAAGAGAATGAACTATTTTTAGTCAATTATGATAGATTGTCTTATGGATCCTATGACAGATTTATGAAATATTCTATGATAGTTGTAGGGCATCTATCAAGCTATTTTTAGGATATTCTTGGTGCCCAATCTTGGAAGAAGAATATTTGCATGTTTAACACTTGTAAGGGGTGTAAGGGAATGTTGTAAATGTGTCCAAATGCATTTCTAAAGCATTGAATATTGTGCCATGTGGATTTGGATGCCCCTCACCTTCTAGATTCTTCTTGAAGCTTGTAACATTCTATTTATTGAGTGCCTTGAGTTAGAATGTATAGTTTGTTTGTAGGTAACGAAGTGGTGTTAGATTGTCTCCAAGATAGCTGTTTTTGAAGAAACACTCGTTGAAGAAGCTTGTACTTGGTGATATCTTGTATTCATTATTTGAAGTAATAGAGAAAGTACCATGCTTTTGGAGGGTGGGGTTTTTTACCCAAAAGGGTTTTCCCCACGTATATCTATTGTTATTGTATTTGTGCACTTGTTCTATTTCCATTATTCTCTGTGTGTATCTCATATTGTAACAACATAAGGTGTTAATTTTTTTTATAAGTCTCTCCTACTTATATTAGTGTAGGAAGTTGGTTTTGCTTCACCCAAATTCCTTTTAAAATGCATATACGTATGTATGTATGCATATATTGTCAAATACGTTCATATTATATATATATATATATTAATATTTACATAGATACCATTATTTAACATTTAATACTAATAACATATATATTCATCAATAAGTATATATACCAAGTGTATATATATATGTATCCAATCGATTTACCATGTGTATGTCATATTCGTATATGTATATATGTATCTCTACCTACGTGTACACATACATGTATATGACCATATACATGTGTTATTACATACATACATATATATTTAATGTATATACGTATCAATTAACATATATCAAATACACAAAGAAAAATATATACCTAATACAAAGATTTAGTCACTTTAATTAAAACTAAGGAAAAAATCATAGAAATAACCAAAGGAATAAAGACTAATAAACAAACATTTCAAATTTCCCAAAAACTATGACCAAGGGTTTACTTACCAAATCCTGAACTAACTTGACTTAACTAACTAGGATGTGAGTGTGTGATAGCTCAAGTAGTTTCATTTAGGGGTTACCAAACCAAATTCCTCTCCTAGGTGATACTCTACCTCCCATTTTGGAGGGCTTGATTCTTTCCTACATCCAACTTAGTGAAACACAAAAGAAGTTAGCCGATAAAATAACTTCCAAATACAACATATACCATTTTCATCATTAAAGCATTCATAATATATTGCACATTAAATTATTTCATTCCATGGAAGTACATATATATATCAACATATTCATCTATTAACATTTTTTTGATAGATTAATAGCTGGGTAGGGCCAACACCCATTGTATTATATCGAGTATCAACAAAATTATAGATTTAAGTTCGAACAAAAGAAAAAGCCTGCACTAGGGAAAAATGTTGTAACCAACCATCATGCTACCAAACCCACCCTACTATGCTGAGCTAGCTACAAACTTCTAACCTACCCGAGACACAGACCTAGAACCATATAGTACCAAAAAACATATATGCAAAAAAAACACCAACACAAGGATTAACTTATCCACCTTCCCTTTGAATTCCTGGGGCCACAAAGCATAGTGAATATGGGGCTCCTTGCATCTCGACCATAACCTCTTTTTTCCTCCTCCTTTCTCATTTTCCTTGAATGGGCCACTCGAGATTTGACCAAACAATCCAGTTTGCATTTTCGGTGTGCTAGACCATTAGCAATTTCCTATACATCCCACCCATCCTCCTGCTGCCAGTCTTCTCCAGTGTTCGACAGTAGTGGATCCACCAAAGCTTTTTCCTCCATTTCACTATTACTGTAGCTCTCCACTTCAAATCCTTCACAAGCCATGTAGTTCCGTAGTTCATCCTTCGTTAGAGGAGGGAGGATATCAACCATGCACAATAGGAAATCAAGATTTTTGTCAATATCCCCCACCCTCTCCTCAAGCTCTTCTCGCTTGACTTAAGAAATGAGTGGGAAATTTGGTATCGGCTGAGACCCATGCCTTTTGTTTAGGTAATAGTGTTGTGGCATAGGAATCATCCCCTTATTGTCAATATTGTCTAACACAACATCAGTCTCTCCAAGGTAGACATGTCTTAAGAGTCTCTGGCACAAATTATTTGCCTTCTACTTCGCCACACCTCTGTATAGCATGAGAGCCAAGAACATAGCCAGAATATCAGTGTTTAGCCGGTTCTTGTGGTATGTCCACATAAATTCTTGACCCAGGACCTCCTTCACAGCGTGTAGAACCATCTTGTTTTTCACAGTCAGGATCCCCCTCGGGCAGATTTTCGTCACCTCGCCCTTGAAAGGCACCATTATTGTGGTCATCTCCAAGCACACCGACGTATCCATGGCTCCAAGAGCTTTGATTACCAACTTTCCTAATATGACTTCATTGAGGTTGCCACATCGCACTTATAGATTCACAACACCAATCGAGCTTCGCATTAAATCCGCTGTCTTGTCACACGACTTTTCCATAAAGGTTATGGCACAAAATTCTCCAGGTTTCCAACTTAGATTTGACATTCACGTGATGCGAGTAGACTGCCGTCATCCTGCCAGGACTGATGTACACCACAAAAATATTTCTAAAATACCATTATACACTGATCGTCCCACCTTATGGTCCCGAGGTGAGGAAGTTATTATTGCTTACAATATCCCACCTGTCGTCATAAATCTTCATTGGGGTACACAACCCCAATGCCCAAAAAATGACCACCTCTGCAACCAAGTTGGAACTCAACTCCACACATGGCCTTTGCTTAGCTGGTATTGTCTTGTCCACTCCTGACACTTTCCGCTGCCCCTTTAGCCAAAATGTCTGCCAAAGTGTTGCCTTCTCGGTAGACATGGCTGATTTGGAATTCCTCGTAGGAGTTGATGAGACCCCTAATGGGAGGTAACCATCTTCACAATAGCCAATTGGGTGTGGAATTGGCCCTAATGGCATTCACCATTATTAACGAATCCCCTTCCAAATGGAGCTTCATCATGCCCAAGACTTTTCCCAACTCAAGACCACACAAGGCAACACGAAACTCAACAACATTATTAGTTGAATGGACAATATATTTTTCCTTCTAAGTGAGCATAACACCTTGTGAATTTCTTGCAACACAACCAATACCATCCACACCCAGATTCCCATTGGAGGCCCCATCAAAATTTATCTTGATCCACCCAACCATCGGCTTCTGCCATACTATTTTTCTTCGGATTTTAGACTTCGAAACAACTTTTGTGGGTCCAATAATTGTGGGAATGTTTAGTCCCACAAAATTATTAGTGAGCTCGATATCCTTGTTGGTGAAAATTTTCTTTGGGAAGGCTTTCCTTTTGGCTGCCGACTTTACTAATTCTATAATTTCCCCTACCAATCACCTCACTAAAACCTCCCTACCCATAGATTGCTCCTTGAAGATTCTCCTATTTCTTTCTTTCTAGATTTCCCAACACACTGTGGAAGGCACAATTTTCCAAATTCTACTAAAAAGGCCTTTGACAATCTTTCTCGTCCAAGCTATCATCCAATCCCATAGAATATGTGAGAGAGGGGTCTAGAAACCAATGAGCCCTAGAATGTACTTCCAAAAACACTCAAAATAATGGTATGTGAGAAAAAGGTGGTCTGTAGTTTCCGCCTGCTGTTTACAAAAAATGCATCTATTGGGGCCCTTGAAGCTGAACTTTTCCAATTTGTCTTGTGTTAGGATTTTGTTTTGAGTGGCTAGCTAAGAGAACACCCCAACTTTTGGCAACACATCCTTACCCCAAAAGAGTGAGTTTGGCCAGAGTTGCATTGAATCCACTCTTTCTTTGATCTTATAACCAAGCTTAACCTTGTACTCATCATCTGTAGAAGCACACCATCTCAACACATATTCCCCTTCACCATCCAGAATGGTTCTCTCCTTTAGTATTGATTCAAGGGCCTTTCTTTGAACCCAGGGAGCATTGAGCTTACTGGGGTCCTTCCAAATCCATTGACTCATACTGTTCCTCAAGACCCTGAAGCCATAGTCACACACTTTTGATCCCCACATCCTGGCAAAATTTTCCTTTATTTTTGCCAAATGTGGCATGTCACCTAACTTTGGAAATCCTTCCCAAGAGTCATTCCAAAAGGAGTCATTCTACCCATTGTGCACCTCCCATGTGACATGCTTAGTTATGATATATCTGCTTTCAGAGATGAAATTTCAAATGGCCGAACCTTTTGGTGTGTTTAGGGTTCTAACTATATTGACCAAATCCTCCAAATCCTGGTATTTCTTCCTCAGGATTCAGACCCACTTTTGATTTCCAGTGTACATTAGCCAAACCATTTTTGCCCCCATCACCTGGTTCATGATCTTCAACTACCTGATGCCAGCCCCACCCGCTAATTGAGGTTTACACACCTTTTTTCCCAAGCTAGCAATGAGATCTTGTTTGTATCATTTAGTTCATTCCAGAAGAACTTTTGCATGATTTGATTTAGTTGATCAAAAATACTATCAGGTAGCTTCATACATGACATTGAATATATTGGAATCACAGACAAAACAACTTTGACCATAAGTAACCTCCTTGCAAATGTAAGCCATTTTCCTTTCCACAGTTCCATCTTCTTCTTGCAGCTATCAACAAGTTTATCCTAGAAGAAATTTTGATTAGCCCCTTCAAACAAAGGCATGCCGAGGAAGCGCCCTGGAAGACTGGCCACTCTTACACCCAATATCCTGGAGAGATCGCATTGTAGTCTAGGCTACACGTTTAGAAAATAGACTTCTGACTTCCTCTAATTAATATCTTGGCATGAGGCTCTACTATATTCATTCAATAGTTCCTTAATTTTCTTGGCCTTTGATCTTGTGGCTTGCTTGAATAAAATGGTGTCATCAAAAAACTGTTGGTGAGTACTGTTGGAGTGAAAAGGACACTGAGAGGGGGGGTGAATCAGTGTCATGAACCAATTTAACAATTTTTAGAAAATGAAGCAAAAATGAATTATGCTCTCACTATTTCAATGATTAAATCATCCATAAATTGAATGCAACCATTTAAAACTGAAATAAGAAGTATGACAGTAAAACAATGCATAATAAAGAATTCTCACAATAAAGCAGTGAAACCACAAATGAGCAAAGAGACACAAGATATGTTGAGTGGAAAACCCTCATGGGATAGAAAAACCACTCCTAAACTGCTGCCTTTCAAGTTCTTATTTGAAAACCACTGTTAACAATGTTTTATAGGCTAATTTCTGAGCACCAACTCAAGGAGCACCAACCCCTCATTTAGAGACACCAATATCAAGGAGCACTAACCCCTTATTTTGAAACAACAATTTAAATGAGCACCAACCCCTTTTCAGTTTACAAAATTACAATAACACAAAGGATCTCTCTGTTTCATTTTTTCTCACTCATGCCTCTCTATCTAATACCCTAAAGATTCAACATGAATCCTTAAAATATTAAATAAATAAGGTTTTTATGATCATACTCTGCATCATGTTTTCAAACTTTTATTATAGAGATTTTTCACTATCTCTTTTCAGATTTTCATTTACAAAAGTTATCACTTCTCTCTTTTAAGAACAATTCATACAACAACAATGATCACCCACTTTATATCCCATATCACAATACAATATGTATATTGTCTCTTTAACCTTCAGAAGAGGTATATTAGATAAGACAAAACTTTTTGTCGAGTATTTGCATAGAATAACAGAGTTCAACCAGGTATGCACCAAGGAAAAATGATTCTTCTAACAATGATGAAAAGATATGATAGAATTGCATTTTAAGGAAATGATTCATAAACCCCTTCAACATACTATACTAGTAATCTCATCTGTTATCAGAATACGAAACGTATGTACCACTTTGAAAGAACAATAATACCCTTATTCAACTTTTCAGAAGAATCTCCAATAGGTTTAGTAACAGGTGGAGGAAGAATAAAATCATAGATACAATAATATGTTTCAGATAACCTTTCTCAAGCTGAAAACATAGAAGAATATCACTGCAAGAGTTTGTAACTGTACCCATATCATGATGAACCTCATAATAAAAAATAAACAATGTTTTCAGACTACCCATAATGAGAAATGTAGAGTAACTGAAATGAATGCAAGCTTTGCTGCCACAACTACCCATTTGTGCATTTTAGATTCGAAGAACAAATAGTAATTTCCATTCGTGAAACAAACACCAAATGAAGAAAGAGATACCTGAAATCGTATGAAGCCAAAAAGAGATGCATGATAATTTGTAGCAAGTATTTACCAGCCCAGTAAAGGAGAAACCAACGACCCTTCTTCCTTCTTCGAGCCTCCAACCAATAAAAACAAAATGGCAGACCAAATACCAACCACAACATTGCTCATACAATGAGCTTCATTAACTTTCATCCAACTTGTAGCAAGTGAAAATAGAAGAGTAACGACTTTAACCAGTTTCCCATGGTGGCGACAGAAGGGTTTCAACCCTTAGCATAAAGAATGACCAATTTTTTTTCCCTAAACTACTTTCACTTCCATATGAATCAAAGCCTTTTCTCAATTTGATAAGACTTGAAGTCTGAGAGTAACTCATAAGAATTAAAACATTATAATGAATACAAGTTCACGGTCAAGCATTTTACCAAGGAGGCTGACAAAAATAATCAATTTGATGATTGCTAACGAGTGTCGATCCACATTATTGGAGTAATCACCATTATTTAAAGACCAAAGATCTCAAATAAATCGACAAGTCATTCACATATGACTTTAATCAAAGTCATATGAATTTAATCAAAGTCATTCATTGTGAAATAAGGCTCGATATGAGTGAAAACATTTGTATCAAATGCTTAAGGGAACCTGATAGGGTTTAGTTACTTTTCAAAGCTGACTCCTTTGTGACTTTAGGAGAGATAATAATACATACCATAATGTCCAAACCAATATATGCTTTGAGCCATAAACATTAACTTCACATATATGTGCCAAAAGAAATAATGATCACCTTTAGAAGCTAATTATGATGCTAAGGCTCATGCTAAGGAGTCTCCTTTGAGAGACATATAAATTGTTAGACATATGCCTATGAGTGACAAGAATAAATGAAGATCCCCATTACCATTCCAAATACCTAAATTTCCATGCCATATACATGTATGAAAGAATAACCCCATGTGAAATATATATCCTCTGCATAGGAATCCAATATGATCAGTACCACAAGATATAACAAATATGAATGTAAACCAAAGCCATAATACTATCCATAGCCAAAGTATTGAATGCCAAAACATGAATAGATCAAGAGTAAGCCAAGACTGAATCAAGTATCACAATGTCAATGCCAAAATTCCATGAGTCATAATACCAAAGTTCCATAACTGAACCAATGAATATGCCAAGACCAAAGTGCCATAGAGAGCATTAATATAATTCCAACCCAATATGCCATGTATCAAATAATGTATCATAACCATTGACACCAAAGAATTATGAGATAGCCATGAAGATATACCATGAAGATATAATAAAATGAATCTTGTCAATGATGCCATGATCAACCTGATAATGAGCAATTGAAATAATATACCTATCATGCAATAAAGAAGGGCCAACCTGTCAAAATGAAACCAACTGCTCCATTATCAACCTGAGTCCTGTCAAGATAACAATATCATTTATCACAAAAGCCGATGAATGCCTTGACATAATGAACACCATCTAAAAAACCTGTACCAAGCCTTATCAACACCATCAGTCCAATATAGGCATAACCATCTTCAAATGAATAGCATTCATAAATTGAACCAGAAGCCAGATGAGTAATCAACATGAAAAAATTGAATCATCATGAACATGAATACCAAAAACAAAGCCTCTAAAAGATTATCTGAGATACCAAACTGATTTTGTCATCAAGGACAACCAAAGACAACTGAGAAGTCAACAAGTACTTCCCCCCACCCCTGGAGCCGCTTCAATTCCCTTCCAAAATCCTTCCAGCCTTGCCTAATAGATTCTCCTACCAAGTGCTTCAACCATCATGATGAAGAAAAAAGGGGAAAGGGGGTCCCCCTATCTTATACTCTGAGAGGAATTGATGAAGCCTTGGGCTACACCATTGACCAAGATCGAGAAATTTGGGGATTCAATGCAACTTCTTATCCAATCTACTAGCATCTGGTCGAAACCAAAACCAACTAACACTTCTGCCAGGAATTGCCTATCCACATGATCGTAGGCCTTCATGATGTCTAGTTTTAAAACCATGCTTGGGAGCCTGATTTTCCTTCTGAATGTATCATCTCATGCACCACAATTATACCATCCATAATGGACCTTCCTAGAATGAAGCCACTTTGCTCCTCAGAGATGACCTTATTGATCATGAGTTTGAGTCACTTTGCTATTACTTTAGTTATAATCTTATATAGAGTGTTACAAAGAGAGATCGACCTGTAGTCCCCCATGCTTTTGGATTCTTTATTTTTTGGAGTTAGCACGATGAAAGTGTGATAAATCACCCCAAGCATAGTAGTATTTTTCTTAGATTCTTCAACTGCCTTGACCAGATCATCCTTGATAATTTCCCAAAAGTTTTGATAGAAGAGAGCCGTGAAGCCGTCCGACCCTAGAGCCTTATTTGAGCCCAATTGAAAGGTTTCTTTCTTCACCTCTACCATATTGATTGGCTTGAGGAGCTCCCTATTTTCCTCTACTGAGATTATGTTTGGGATCCCCCTTAAAAACTCATTTCTTGCAGTTCCCACCTATTGACAATCTTGTGTAAATAGAGTCTCAAAGTATCTGATAGCCTCACAATTGATTTCTTCCTCTCTTCTGGCTACAGATCCATCCTCCCTTTCAAGTTCACTAATCTTGTTTTTACTTTTGTTGACCAAGGTTGTATTGTGATAATAATCTGTGTTCCTATCCCCTTCTTGTAGCCATAATTCCCTTGAATTTTGTGTCTAGTGACACTCCACTCTGGCCAACACTTTTGATTGTTTTCTTGTCAGCTCTTTCTCTTTCAGGAACTCCTCCTTCCCCATACGATTCTCTATTATTTTCTCATGGAGAACCCTAAGCTCCTCTTCTATCTTATCACTCTCCTAAAAAATAATTCTCCTTATTCCAAATCCGCAATTTGGCTTTAATACAGGAGAGCTTCTTATGAAAGGAAAATAGGCACGACTAGTTGCCTATCCAGGCCTGTTTCCACCATTGAGAGATCAAACCCTGCAAGTCTGGATCCCTCAACCACATCTTCTCAAATCGAAAGGGAGAGCCCCCTTTGAACTTGTCTGACAAGATTGTCAATTGAATCATGAAATGATCAGAACCACTAAAGGGTAGAATCAAGGCTTCAAGCAAGCTTGACACCTGGGACCAATCCCCGACGACCATGGAGCTATGTAACTTTTCTATAATACCAGTGTGACCTAGCCTTCTATTTGTCCAAGTGTAAACCCCAATTTTATTTTTTTGAATTTCCCTTAACATATTATTGTCCAAAAATTCCTGAAACTCTTGTTGAGCGCTGGACAGGGTTCTTATACTGTCTTGTTTCTTCATACTGTTCATTGTAGCATTAAAGTCCCCACCTATCAAGAATCTATCCTCTTTGAACTTCCCTAGAATGGACGATATCAAACCCCATAAAGTTATTTTCTCTGTTGTAGCCATTGGGCCATACACATTGATCAATTTGACCACCACATTGCTTTGGTAGAGTCTTGCCGACAACAACAACCGATTTTGATTTGTCTCTATGAGCATGTAACCGAACGTGGTTGGGTTCCAAATTACACCCAACTTACTAGAAGCCCCAAATAACTCTACAAAGGCTCTTTCCCAACCCTTCCAAAACCTCATCTTCTTCTCCTATTCTTCCTTGCTCCATTTTGTTTCCTGGACAAACACTATATCTGGTTTATTAGTATCTATCTAGCATCTAAAAATATGCCATTTGTTAGGGGTATTTAAGCCCCTAACATTCCAACTTATAATCCTCATGCTTCCTTGGGAAGGGGAAGAACCTTCCCATCTCTTAGGATTGTTTGGTTCAATTTGGTTTGCCCTTTGGCTGACCTAGCCAAGGTTAAATTTTCCTTGTTGGTTTTGCATCCTCTTTGGCAGGAAAACTTGATCTTGGGGGTTTTCCTCGATTGTATTTTCTCAATCCCACTTTCTTCCAATATTCCTACTTGATACTCCTCAAAAATTTCATCACGATTTGATTCAGACCCCAAGCTCCCCTGGTCCTGACCTTCTTTAACCCCCTCTTCCTCTTTCCTTGCAGAGATTTGAATCACCTCTATATCTGCCTCAAGCACCTCCGTCTCCAACTCTTCTAGCCTCACTTTTGTTCCTACTTCTTCCATGTTTCACCCTAGAATATCTGTTAGGTGAGGGAAACTATCCACAATCCAATCTTCATTGCACAAGAAGGTTGCCCTATCTACTGAGATATTTTGATCCTGTCAGGTTTCGATTTGACTCTCCTCCACTTGCAAATACTTTGTAGGACCTGATTCTCTCCCATCCTCCTTTGTTACTAAGTTTGGGGGCCAGATCACCTCTGCTAGTTCTCTTTCCAAGTTTGTGATTAGAAGCCCTTTTGGAAGACCATTCTTTCAGTCAGTCGATGGGTCCTTCCCTTCCACATACATGTCAAGTCCATTGCCTCTGATCTAGGAGGAGCATCACTCCCTTCCATGCTCCACCGATTTGCATTTAGGGAATAGGTTTAGGTTATCTTCCCTAAACACTTCTTTCCTCTAAACACCAATATCTGAGACTAGTTCCATTATTGAAGGTAGCCCTATCCCCTTCACAGTTGTTATGCATAGCTTGAAGTATGTTCCCCTCACTAAATCTTCTTGGACTTTATCTAGGAATTTAAACTTTCCTAGTTGTCTCCCGATCTCCTTGAGAGTATATTCCAAGGGTAGGTTATAAAGTCAAATCCAAACAAATTTCTCCTGAATCACTAGCTTTCCCAGATCAAAATTAGGGCACCAGTTGAAGAGGTTCATTTGTGCTCCCTCCATAAAGTATGACCCTAGATTTACAACCTTATTCCTACCTTCTTGCATCAGAAAGGTTACCAAATAATAGTTACATTTCAGAGATTTAACCATTATTTTGTCACCCTAGGTTTTTGAACACCATTTTTTAATGGCTTCTCAACTCCTCTAGCTTTCCCCACCCCATTTCACAAACAACCCTATATATTGGAAAAAAACCCTAGTTTGTTTAACTATCTCATCCTTAAAAGAAATTGAGGGCAACAATTTTGTAGGGGAGTTACCATTTACACCTTCTCCTCGCTTTGAAGTGCCTGCGTCCTCCACCACCTTGCCCTTACCCTTGTCATCTTCTGTATACCTTACCGCATCCAGAACCTCTTGACGCCATTGCTTGGATGAATCACTATTTGAATTTGGATTTTTCCTAAACCACCCATTTGATCTTCTACTATTGTGATTTTTCTTCCCACGATTACTTGCCCAATGCTTCCTTCCCTAGTTAGCTTCAACAACAAAAGAATAGAAGGGTATCACCCATGGCGGTCCTTGTCTATCATACCTCCTAGAGAAATCTGCTCTTCTTCTGTCTCCAGACCCTTCCCTATTCCTAGGTTGATGTCTATGATGCTTTCCCTCCTGATGCCTGGTATAATAGGGGTGGAACTTGTCAACCCAAACCCCATTCTCCACTACCCATTGAGGTCTGTAATTTTTAGTTCACGCTCTCCTATCACCATACACACTCCACCTATTATTGATCTTATCCTTGAAGGTCTCCATTGGTTCTAGGTGTTGTAGCTCATCGCTCCACCTATCCTTGCTCTAGATCCCATGATCCTCCTACTACGCCCATTGATTGCCACACCTCTCCTTCTGCACCTCACTTTTCTATGCCTTGCACCTTTGCTCCTTGCTTTTTTGCGCCATTTTTTATTTTTATTTATATATATTTTATTTATATATATTTTATTTATATATATTTTATTTATAGAAATAAATAAATCTAAAGCTAAGATTATCATAAAGAGATCAACATTTATTAACATTTTAACTCATAAAAGTAATAGTATTTGGTAATCTCATAATGGGGTGTAACAATACAACTTACACTTTCATTTGGTGTACCTAAAATGAACAATACAAATTTCATTTTCATTTGGTGTACCTAAAAAGAACAAACAACTTGCACACTTAGATTTGGGCTTAAAAATGAACAATACAACTTTCATTTTTATTTGGTGTACCTAAAATTGAATAATACAAAATTCATATTTTCTTTTGGTGCACTTTAAATTAATCCTTCGATGTGTTTGGTAGGTTGATATGTGTGTATGCTCTTTCCTTGAATTTCATGCGATCTTGGAAATCAAAAGCACCATTAACCCGCATTCTATTTGTACATCTGAGGTGTGACTATTTGTGTATGCTTTCCCCTCACGACTCTTAAGAACGATCTTAAGGATTAAAAAAAACACCTTTTTTGTTTATTTCAAGTAGGAGACCTGCCTGGGGGCCTCATCACCCTAAGTTTCAATCTCAACCACACTTTTGGGTGGGGTATATAAAGGGGGAGAATAAAATTTATACCCCAAGGTGTGGTCAGCATCCTTCAAGCCAAGCCTCAGTTTATAGTGGTGCAATGTACAAGGATCAACATGTGAAGTTACTTACCATGTACTTCCCCTTGTTGAGGTGACCAACATTCCTTGATTAGGACCTTGTCCTTTTTAAGGTGAGAGGTGTGAAGGTGGAACATGACCTTCATATACTCTAGTCACCCATTCCTTGTAGAGCTATAGCTTCAGCCGGTGGGCCCACTATAAGTTGATAAACCTAATCTACCACTAAAATAGGTTGTGTATCTATGACGTGTATTCATTATTAAACTACTTGTGATACTAATTGGCATGGTCTTATTAAAGAAGACACATGAAAATATACCAAAAAATCCTTGGGTCAGTTCTATATATTGTTTTTGTTATTTTATATCACTTTCTAGATCAAATAAACACAAATTATACCTTAAAAATTCAAAACCCTAGACATACTTAGGAAAAAACTTGCAAAATTCAACCTCTGAGTGAAAGCGATGCTTTTGACTGTAATCTTGTATTGCTTCTATTTGCACGCCAACACATTTTTTCTTAAGATAATATTTCTACTTTTAAATCAATGCTTATGTGCATCTTGGTACTTTTGTTTTAGAGTAGTCTATCAAAAAACCTATAACACAGTAAATTGAAGTATATGAATACCACAATATGATGCTTATTTAGTTAAACCATTGCTTTTACAAAAAAATCATCGCTTTTGTTAGAGGTGGTGCAACACTTCTGAGTGGATCTCGATGCTTTTGATTGTCAGTCTAAAAATATAGAACCATAAGTGAGGAAGTGCAACACTTTTGACTATAACCTGACGCTTCTGACTATTAGCCATCCTTTTCATTCAAAACATCACCAAACTATTGGAAACACACTACACTGAGAGGGGGGTGAATCAGTGTTGTGCAAAAATTAACTTTATAAACCTTTATCTTCAAGGCATTAACAACATTCAATCATAATGCATAAACATGAAGCAAATGAAAAAAACACCATAACACAAGGATTTTAAGTGGAAACCCTGTTAGGGGAAAAACCACGATGGATGGCCAATCCACAAGTTAATTTGAGGATACTCAAATGAACTTTACGATAAGGGGAATGCACTTGCATTTAGGCACACTGCCTAGAGCTCACTGCTCAAAGGGAAGGCTCACTGCCTTACAAAGAAGATCAAATTAAAACCATCTGAGAGTTTGAACTGAGAAAAATAGCATCTACATATGCTTGATTACAGTTCTGATTAAGCACAATATACAATCTTTTGTCCTGCAGATTGATTCTGCACTTCTGCTCACACTCGTAATACAAATTCTCTATGCGCAAGTAAAACTGTGTATTATCGCTCTTCTGCTCTACTCTAATTCATAATTCGCATCAATACACAACTCACACACCTTTCAAAATTATACAAATGATCTTATATATATATCCGCAACATAGAATTCAATTACACTTTGTCGGATTCAATAGAACACAAAAATAATTACAACTATTGGTTAGATCCTTAATTAAATCTTTATGTGCATCCTCCAAAGTTGGTTAAGACATAGAGAGGACCCAAACAAACATATTAAAGCATGAAAACATTTAACTAATTATTCCTTATACATTTGCGATATAATGCATTCACGAAGTCGACTCCAATACAAGAAAAACTGAGAATAAGCCAATCAAACCTTCTAACTTCCACATGGATTGATACGAGCCATTGCACTTCAGTAGTAATAGAGATACTATACCAAAATTAATTTCCTGAGATGCGCAACACAATAACATGAAATATTTATATAGATCGATGAACACTGTGCTACCGAATGCTTTGTTCTTCCTGATTAATCTTCAATCTGTCTGCCAGTGTGATCAAATGATAGTGTGCATATCTAATCATTGATTAGAGTTGCCATCAATGACAACATCAAGTGATACTGCAGTGTCTCTTGCCAACAATCTCCCCCTTTGGCATTGATGGCAACACTTAGTGAAAAATGACTAAGTGTCAGATCAGTATCAAGATAAACTACACTGCCATTCAAAATTCCAAAAATAAAATTCTCCCCCTAAGATGATTAAGCATTTTTCACTCCACTCTTCTCCCCCTTTGACATCAATGGCAAAGGCAGGGGTGCGCATACAAAAAAAAATGGATCAATCAAAACTGTTATGCAAAAATGCTTCTTTAACTTACATAAGTTGAAAAATGTTTGCAAAATCTTTTTGCAGCTGGATTAGATTAGTGTCCCAAACTCTTTTGAGACTCTCCATGATTGTTATATGACTGCAGATCAGGTAGGACTATGTTTCTGCATATTTCAAGTTCATCGGATCACCAATTGCCATAGAGTCCTCTCCTTCCTTTAGAGCGCTTGACATTATCTCAATCTTAGGACCAATTATGCTTTTGAGTTCACTTGTTCTAGCAACAATCTTATCATTCTCATGCTTTAAGCCTTTTATATTGCTGAGCACAGACATCACTTCACCTTCTATTTTCCCAATACCACTAGATAGAGGATCAAATGCTTCAGAAATTGTACTTAACTATTTTTACAAGTCTTTGATCTTCCTCTCATTAGCTTCAGTAAAATTTGAAAAAAAAAAACATGATTTGTAGATCTTACGATCTTTTGACAAAGCATTCTGTGCATTCTTTACACAAGTGGCTAAAACAGTTTTATCTTTAGCGATCAATAATTTTAATCCACTAAACCTTTTGACATCAAATTCCTTTTGTACTTTCACCATAGCTGATTTTTCTAGTGACTCAAAGCATGTACTAACCGAGTTGATAAGCTTTTTCAATTCGCTAGAGGAGGAACCAGTCAGATCTTTCACATAGGATGGAATTATCTTCTCCAATGCTCTGGATGTAAGATTTAGCAGTTCACTATCTTCAATGTGTGACTTCAGTAGCTCTTCTCTGGCTTGTGCTTGAGAAAACAAGGCTAATTTCATCTTCTGGATCTGACTTAAGGTAGATAGGTCAATGGGACCTTCAATCAATTCCGGATCTAATTCTTCTTTCTATTCAACCAAAAATTTCTTCACTGCCTCAGCAGTGTCTCTTGCCTCACTTTCGATTGAATTTACATCATCTTTCTTTTCTTCAGTAATTTCTTCCTCAATGACAGGTTCTGATTTGTTTTTAGGGATCTCTACCTTTTCAATTGATACATTTTTAGGTAGCTCAACTTCCATGGGAATTTTTGTGTTTTCCCCTGGAAGAGGAATCTATGAATCCTCAGCTGTGCCCAAATTTTATTCTTCTCCTTCCTTTTTCGGACCAGATGGGGCATCATCAACATGATTTTCCTTAGCTATAAAATGAATTCTCTCATTTAACAGTATTTCCCTCAGAATTTTCTCTGTTTCTTTTGTGACTTCATTGGTTAGACCAATCATTAGCTTGTTAACCCTTTTTTTGATTTTAAATTTCTTTTAGGCCTTGTTCAAGAATGCCTTCATGTCATCCATATACATCACTAGACACAACTATGCAAGAATCCTTTCTCTCATCTATTCTTCTTCTATTCTGGCATTAAGTCTCCTCATTTCGAGAATTTCATATAGACTTTTGGGCAGTCTATGCATAATATCAATCAAAACTTTATTGAAAACTTTCATATGTTTTATTGTCTCTTCTTCAAGAATTATTTTATCAAAATCATCAAAAGACTCATACCATTTACATAGAGGTTTGAGATTACCATTCTTGACTAATTCCTTTTCAAATTTTGCAATTGACATACTTGAACTGTCAGTCTTTACCTTTTTCTTCATTTGAACATCTTCATCGAAGGGTTTTCCCTTTGTGACAATTGCTGCCTTGGTGCCTTGATGTTTGATTTATTTGACACCTTCATCTGACTCAGTTTCCTCTCATTAGAAACTTCCATATACACTCTTTTGCTCTTCCTTTTGCCTTCTTTGTTAGATCCCTTGGCTTCAGTTTTTACAGGGATGGAATTTGTTGTAGGAGCTGAAGGGATGCAGAGCTTCTAGTTGTTCTAGTTTGGGCAGCTTGTGTTTCCGGACGAGCTGATTGAGTTTTTGCTGCCTCCTTAGCTGCTTGCTTAGCTACTTCAGTTTCTTCCCTCTTCTGTCTAGCTTCTTTTAATAGTTCTATAGATATGCCCATACTATCAACAAGAACTTCAACTTCTTTTCTAATTCTTTTAGTTACCATAGGTTTCTCGAGCTCATTATGAACCTATATGTCCATCTCTGCATAGGTACCAAACCTTTCTTCTATCGGATCCAAAGGTTTTCTTAACAAGTGTTGTGCATACATCTCCAAAAATTTCTCTTCAACTTCATACCCCATAGGCATGATCCAGATAATTCTCGGATCAACAACTTCCATCATACATTGATCAACATCCACCATGAAGCAAATTGAATCTTTGTACTTCTCTACGATAGAGGTAGGAATCCTCTCCCTAGCTTGCATCATAGCTTGAATTTTTTTAAAGTATCCCCACATAGCTGCATTCTTTGTTTTGGTATCTGCAAAATTTTACAATAGATCTCTGATCTGTGTGGCTACTGGCTTTTCCTTTTGTCACTGAACCTTTCCAACTTCCAGAACTTCACCCATGAAATAACAGAATAAACACAAGATCAAGTTACCATATTTGAAAGATTTTTTCTTGTCTTTCTTTACCTTTGCTAGGTTCTCCATTAGCTAACTTCTAAGTAGTTTGCAGAGATGATAATCTGCATTTTCCTTCACAATTTGGTAGGCGACATAAATTGTTGTGCCAGACACAGAGTTGTCTCAGCTAGAGTGATAAATTTTTGTATCCAGTGACCATAGATGAAAATTTGACATTGATATCGATAATGTTATCAATAGTCATTGATCTTTTATCATATGTAGAGCCTATAGCATTAGTGGCTGTTCGGTTTTTCACTGACTTCAGAATTGGTAGTCCACTAGAAGAGTTTAGACCGGTTACTGCACTGATAACTTCCTTTGTAATTTTGAATGGAATGCTAAGCCACATAAATTCATCATGAACTCGACTCAAAACATAACGAACCCACTTCAACTATTCGAACACGGGAAACTTGATGATCTATGTGAACTTATTTGTTTCCAAGATTTTGTGTTCTGTCTTTACACAGTAATCTTCACCAATGATGTGATTATTTTACAAATTCAGTAATTGAGAACTTCCTAGTTCTTCAATATTGGCATGAATATAAACCCTAATGTCTTCTGTGTGTAAAAATCCATACGAAACAGATGAAAATGTTCCTAATGGATCAATCTCAAGAGACTTGAAAGGATTCCATTTGAATTTAGGATGAGGTCTGTCCTTGACTTCAACTACCAGAGGAGTATTCATTTTGACCAAATCACAAGTTCGTGAATTTTTTTGAAAAATACCTTTTTTGTCGGATCAAAATTTGATTTCTGAATCACTTCCATGCTTAAATCTCGCCTCAATTCATCAAGTTTCTCTTTATGGCTCTCCAAACTTCTTTTCTCCAGATGCAAAGTGACAAATGAAGAGTAGAAATGACCTTTTATTACTTGCATACCTAACTCTTTTGTCATAATAAATGCTTTAACCCTAATACATCCGGTTACACTATGATGGGTAAAACTTCAGTGGACCTCTAATATGACATACCACTTCCTCCAATGAGTTCAACAACATTTGTTGAGCATCTATGCATCTACTATACATGTCCACATCCAGTGTTACTTACTAGTTAGGGGGTTGTATGGTTTTCTTGACTTACCCCCCTAGGCCAAAGGGCATGAGACTAATTTCCAGAGGAATTACCAGAAGTAGGTTCTAGTGCTGGCACACTTTCTTCAACAGAGGGTTATTTCTTCACCCATTTCTTCTGCATCTATTGTCTGACCACATTTGTAGTGACTTTGCCTTTTCCTTTGATTTACCAGACCTTTTATGTTCCAACAAAATGTAGCAATGTGTCCAATCTTTTTGTAGTTATAGCACACAACATTTCTTTTTCCAAACCTGTTGTTCCACTAATTTCCTCTTGATCTACATTGGTTAGTAGTATGGCCAAGTCTATTGCATGTAAAGCATCTGATATTTCTAAGAAATTGATTCATCATATTTTTGCATTCATTTGACTTATGACCAACCTTATGAAAATTAAAACACTAACATGAGAAAGATGGACCAGTTTGATTCATTCTACTTCTACATTGAGTAGCCATGTGTCTAAATTTATTACAACTGAAACAATATCCATTAAATATCCAAGAATTAGGTTGCCTTACTAGATACCTTCCAAATTTGTTCATTTGGTTTCCTTGTCTGAATCTCTTTTGCTCAGATCTGGAACTTTCTCCTTCTTCATATCCAAGACCTCGCTTGTCACCATGAGTCCTCTGACTGCTAATTAGTTCATCAAGCATAGCAGAGCTAGCTTTGAACTTCTCTTTGTACTCATTTGTAGCAACAAGTTCATTTTTGAGATCATCCATCTGCTTTTCAAGTGCCTCTTCACTATTTTTAGATTGTTCCAATTCATCATCTAATCGGTTGCATAATTTAGATTTTTATTTTAGGGACTATGCTAGATTCTCTTCATTTTTCTTTCTATCTTCAATCTCCTTGGTCGTCCTCATCATGATAGATTCCATCTCATGCTTTAGGACTGTATTATATTTGGTAAGCTTTTCACATTATTTTGTCTTTTCTTTTAGTGCTTGACTGAGTTCTTCTTCTTCAATGCTCTTACCATCACTTTGCTTAATTTGATCATAGAGATCCTTTCTCTTCTCTCTAGACTTATTGATTTTTTCTTTCAGAGACTCAATGAATTTTTCAGCATCTGAGAGGTTTGCTTGCAATTTTTGAACTTCAACCTTTGACTAATCAAGATCATCTAGGGCCACCAAAATTTGTTGTTGAAGACTGCTTGAATCCATGAAAACACCTTCCAAGATCTCCTCAAGTGATTAGACTTCTTTCAGAGGAACCAACTCTGATACCAATTATTGGAAACAAGCTACACCGAGAGGGGGGTGAATTAGTGTTTAGCAAAAATTAACTTTATAAAACTTTATCTTCAAAGCATTAACAAAATTTAACCATAATGCATAAACATGAAGAAATTAAACAAAACACCATAACACAAGGAATTTTATGTGGAAACCTTGTTAGGGGAAAAACCATGGTGGATGGCCAATCCACAAGTTAATCTGAGTATACTCAAATGAATTTTACAATAAGGGGAATGCACTTGCATTTAGACACACTACCTAGAGCTCACTGCTTAAAGGGAAGGCTCACTGCCTTATAAAGAAGATCAAATTAAAACCATCTGAGAGTTTGAACTGAGAAAAATAGCATCTACATATGCCTGATTACAATTCCGGTTAAGCACAATATACAATCTTTTGTCCTGCAAACTGATTCTACACTTCTACTTTGTTCTACTCACACTTGCAATACAAATTATCTATGCGCAAGTAAAATTGTGTATTATCGCTCTTCTGCTCTACTCTAATTCATAATTCACATCAATACACAACTCACACACCTTTCAAAATGATACGAACGATCTTATATATATCTGCAACATAGAATTCAATTACACTTTGTCGGCTTCAATAGAACACAAAAATAATTACAACTGTCAGCTAGATTCTTAATTAAATCTTTATGCCCATCCTCTAAAGTTGGTTAAGACATAGAGGGGACCCAAACAAACATGATAAAGCATGAAAACATTTAACTAATTAATCCTTATACATCCACAACATAATGCATTCATGAAGTCGGCTCCAATACAAGAAAAAATGAGAATAAGCCAACCAAACCTTCTAACTTCCACACAGATTGATACGAGCCACTGCACTTCAGTAGCAACAGAGATAATATACTAAAATAATTTACTGAGATGCGCAACACAAAATAATAACATGAAATATTTATATAAATTGATGAACACTGTGCTACTAGATACTCTATTCTTCTTGATTAATCTTCAATCTATTTGCCGATGTGATCGAATGATAGTGTGCGTATCTGATCATCGATTAGAGTTGCCATTAATGACAGCATCAAGTGATACTACAATGTGTCTTGCCAACACAAACAACCTTGTTCATATTCATTCCACATTACTAGTTCACTTTGGACTTGTCTAAACACCTTTTAGTCATCTTTCAATCAAATCAACCGCATCAAAACCGACAAACCAATCCATTCAAAACAAAAACCTAGATTTGACATTTCTCATTTTGGTTAAATCTTTATCTCATCCCCTAGTTTAACTCTTTTCTTGGAAAACTATCTCCTTTCAATTATTTCATTGAATTAGTGTTAAAATATTATGATATACCTTGCTTTGGAGTCATTAGTCTACTCCCAAAGTTTTTGATCTCATTATCATCTTCCTTAGCTTGCATCCATTTGTCTAGTACACACAAGGATTATCTTCAAACACATTTTAATAAGAGATCTAGTTAAATTTTTTTTTGTCTAAATTCAAGGTTTCACATCTCCCATTCACCCAAACATCATTCAACTTTGGTCTAAAATCACTTAAGGTGTCACTACTAGCCCGATTTGAAGCAATAAAAACATCTCAACAAAACCCTCCCCATCCAAATTCACCATCCACATCTCCTATGGTTACTACAAGTGCTATGGTCACAACAAGATCTCAAAATAAGAAAAATATGGAGTCAAATCCTAGTGGTTCTAATGTACCCATCATCATGAGTACTAGTGATCAACCCTTAGGAATTTGCCTAGTTCTGATCCTAAAGGGTTTAGTACTCCAAAACAAACACAAGCATCTCAAGTTGAAATGATATACATGGAAGACACCACCAACAAGCCCCACGATTTTACTCCCAAAGGGATATTAGAGATGTCAAAAGACCCATCTCTTGCTAGAGCAATGGATGCTATGTTATGACTTGATCCAAATCAATACATGTTGAAACTTGCACAAAGTGGTGCTAAGCTTCCTTCAAAACTCCTTCAATTCTCTTCAAGCGTGAAACCTACACATTCAAAGAGAAGGAAAGGGTTGTTACATTAAGGGGCTTTCCTCATTCAAACCTTGTGTTAGTGTTTCCACTTCCATAATGGAAATTCCAATGATCAAATGATAATGGATATGAAGGAAAGATGAAATCGCAAAGTGATACAACTCACCACCAGGTTCAATGGCTTCCTTGAAGGATTGAATTCATGAACATCACTTCAAGGTCTTGGATCTTGCTTGCTTGATTTTCTTGAATTCTTTCAAGACCTAAAAAAGGGGTTAGCCTTCACAAAACAATGATAATATGACAATATGAACTCACATACATTTTGACATGATTCTTGGATCTTGAATTCATGCAATAAATCACTGAAATGTTGCTCTTGACTTGCTCTTGAATGCTCTTAATTTTCACATCTTGCTAGATGGATTTCAAATGATGCAATAACTAGGTATTTATTTAATTTCCCAAAAATTAGATCTCGATAGCCAACCTTTGCAAGTTGGGTTTCAAATGTTAAAATACTGACACTGACATATTAAAAATTGGGTCCTGACACAATAGGACTTAGACACCCTAGGGCATCCTAGTCTTAGCCCCATTTTTGAGGACATGAGGTGTCGAGGGAAAAAACTAAATGGATGCATTTGTTCAATGCTTACAATTTCTCAGAAAGTGGTACAAATGGGCTATAAAATGCATAATTTAAAAAATTAGGGACTCAATTAGGATCAATAATTTAGAGAGAGCAAAACATAGTGTGAAATTGTCAAGGGTAACAATTTACGACACTACATTTAGCCCCCACTTTAGAGAGAGTATGAACTTACACTTAGACTCATACTAAATTAAAAAAATATGTCAAGATGGGTTTGATTGTCTAAATGTTGAAGAGACGGGATGACAATGAATCTAGGGGAGTGATCAAGTCCCCAGGATTCATGATCCTATAACAAGACAACATAAGCACAAATGAACACACATGTATGAAATGTAACAAGACAACATTCCCAAACATTCATGTTGGAAAACATGAAGCAAGCACAATGAAAACACATAGCATGATGGAACATAAAGATGATGACAAAATGAAAAAAATACACGATGTGAACACGAAGAAGACACATAAAAGACATACAGAAAAACACAAGGTTAGTAATAAAAGATTCGAGTAGGTAAGGAAAAGAGACCTCAGTCATAAATCTTATCAAATACCAAACTTCATCCATCGAATAAATAAATTCTCCCACGAGGATTAGAAAGTTGTGCTATGCCACATCACTCATAAGCCACATGGATCTACTAGCTAGAAAGCTATGTTATGCTAGGTGTCCATGCAATATGATGGGTTCCACAAGGCTAGCAAGGTGTGTTATGATAAGAACTCATGAAACACATGGCTCCATTGGCAAGCAAGTTGTGTAATGCTAGGTGGACATGTTAAAAAGGGGTGCTCAAATTCACAACCCAACATGCTCAGTTATGTAGAATCCATGAGCTATCTAGTTAAATATCGCTTCAGGGAGCACATAAAACTCACCTCAGGGGGTGCATAAAGTTTAACGTCATGGGGGACAAACAAAAATTTCCTTAGGGGGTGCATAAATTTTAACATCACGGGGGATGAACAAAACTCACCTAGGAGGTGCATAAAGTTTAATGTCATGGGGGATGAACAAAACTCACCTCAGGGGGTGCATAAATGATGATAGGATAAGGCTAAAAACTCAAGGGGTGTTGTAACAACACAACCACAAGAGATGAGTAAAAAAATAAAGGGGATTTTGTTCAATACATGAAGGGTCATGCCTTAGGGAATATCACACATATCACCACCAAGAGAGGACTAGTTGTGGAATAGAAAAATCACACCCTAAGGAATATTAGCCATAGCATTACCACTAAGGGGAACATAATATACCAAGAAAGGTCATACACTTAGGGGACATCAAGCCCAATATCACCACAAAGGAGACACAACATAGGTCAAGAAGGCCATACTTTCATTGCCAAGGTCACACTTCCTAGGAGTTGTATGCTAACATCACTAAAAGGGGACCATTTCAAATAATAAATAGGGGACTATATCCCCCCCTTAAAATGTTAGTGTACTTGCTACACTAACATTTTAAGGAGATATAAAGGGATCCCGTGCTAGAAGGAATTCACCTAACATAAGGATACCTAACCCCTTGCCCCCCAAGTGCAGGGAAAAAGGTGAGCCAAGATGGATAATGATGCATTATTTGTGAAGGAAAATAGCCAAGAAATCTTGTTGTTTCTTGCATATTAGGCTCTATGGGAACATGGATACCTTGTTCTTTAACACCACATCCTTTTCGATTATGGCCAAGTTGTTTTAAAAGTTCATAACTTGTTCCATAAATGACTTCCTTTTCTTTTGAAGAAGGTGGTGTTTCATAATCACTTTCATCATATGTGGATGTGTAATTTTTATTTTCCTCTTCGCTAGAAGTTGTGGAATCATATATTTTAGATGATTTAGTGAGATATTGTTTTGATATCATTGTGACTTCTTTTTCTTTTCCTAGTTTTGAATGTGTAATACTGTATTCCCCCATGAATGTAGGTGTGAAATCTAAAGATCCCCAATCATCTTCCAATTTAACTTTGTCATCGATGAAAGACGATTAGGATCATCATCGATTTGTAAAGGTTTCACTTTTGTAGTTGGTGTCAATGTTCAAAGAGGATTCATCATTCCTATTTCAGTTTGTAAACATTTTTAAGACTTAGGATCAAATTTTATTATGTAAACCTTATTGTTGTATGTGTATTTCATTAAATGATGGAGCATTGAAGGAACTCCTTTCATTTCATGAATCCATGGTCTACCCAAAAGAAGATTGTATGAAAGGTCATGGGGCATGACATAGATGGGAGTTTGTAACACAACATTACTAACGTTGACATTTAATTTTATTACACCAAGTGGTTATCTTCCCACATTATCAAAACCACTAATAGATAAATCAACTGGTTGAATTTTAGTCTTGTCTGCTCTAATTTTGTCCAAAATGTTAACACTACAAACATTAATCCCTAAATAGTTGTTAATAAGGGCATTTCATAATCCCAATCTTTTTAATAGTAGTCAATATCATCAAGGCATCATTTTATTTTTGTGTTCCCAAAGGGGGTAATCCATTTTGATGAAAGATAATATCCACATTACCCAAATTCATACTCTCAATTAAGGCTGCTACATCGTTTGGTTGCACATTAGGAGGGATACCGAATTTTTTCAAAGAATTTTGAAGCATGCCATGGTAAACAGGTGATGTTTGAGTCAAATCCCACAAGGATATCTTAGCAGGAGTGTTACAAAGTTGGTGAACAAGATCAAATTCTTTACCACTACCTTGTGGAATGTTAGGTGTGGGTGGGAGATGTGGTTGAGACAATGGGATGGATGTTGGAGTTTTTTTTGGTTGCTTATTATTTCTAGTGTTAAATGTGTAAGCTATAGTATGATAACTTGGTTGATGTGACACATGATTAATAGTAAGTTATTTTGCAAAGTTTTGGATATGACCATGATGTTTAGGAGGTCCTATAATGAGAGATGACTTACAGGTCCAATAATTAGAGGAATTTTAAGAGGTCCAAAAGGAGTTTTATGAGGTCCAATAATCAAAGGAGATCCAATAGCCAATTTTGCATTCATAACCTCAACGAATTTGACTTCTTGTTGATGATGTTCTATTGAGGGGGGATCTAAGATCACCTTAGAATATTCATCTATGTAATCCCTCTTACTATATTTTAAAAGAAATATATCAATGATTTGATCCTCCCATGCCACAATATCTTCCCAAGTAGGAGAGGTATTGGGAGAGAAGAAAAAAATATTCTCATGACACTTAATTATTGGATCCTCTAACACCAAGATACGTTCTTCACAAGTAGGAGAGGTATGCAGAGAAAAAACTATGATTGTCATGATTGTCCATGGTTGCACCCTCTTGCACCAAAACATTCTCACAAGTGGGAGAGATGTTGGGAGATGAATGAAGATTAGGCAAAGTGATATTAAGAGATATGTCAATGATTTCATTCTATTGCACCAAGATACTCTCACAATTAGGAGAGATATTGGGAGAATGACTAACATGATTGTCAATGAATTCATTTTGTTTCCTTAGATTGTACTCATAAGTAGGGATATTATAATTATACAAGCCATGTGTTACTATATCAAAACCACATCTTTGAAAAGGAAACATATTACTACTTGCCTTATGTATCAAAGGATCAAAATTAGATACTTTTGTAAACAAAATTAAAAAATAGACATTAGATCTAGATAGAGGACCCTTAGAGAGCTCTCTCATAGAAATTTAAGCCAAAAATAGTAAGAAAAAGGCACCCAAATAGGATAGAGGTTCCCAAGGGAATCTGTGTCCTCGATAGGGTTTCTAAAATTTCAAAGTTTGATTGTGAAAGGCACTACTGAAGGATTCTAGGTTTTCTTTCAAATAGGTTTAACAGTGAATATTTTTCTAGATTTTGTTGAATTTATGCCAATGTGATGCAAAATATAAGTGTGCAACAATGTGGAAAATGTTTTAACAATTTCAAATAAAATTTCCAGATCTAAAATGTAATAATTGACTGATTCTAAGATGCCACAATTTTAAAATGATAATTTTAATACAATTTTAAAATCAAACAATGCAATGCTTTTCACTTTTGAACTATATGAAAGATGCCTAAATACACTAAATTAAGAATTACAATTCAAAGATCTACAAGTACAAATAGACTGAAGGCACATAGATAGAGGTGTATAAAAAAGTTAGTTGATGCAAGTGTAGGAGGACAGAGGCATCCAAGGGCATCTGAGTCCTTGATAGAGGTTCTAAAAACTCAAAAGTTGAATGTTTATTAGACTATCTAAAGGTTCTATTTTTGTGTACAAATAGGTCTGCAAGTGAATATGTTTCCAATTTTTTCACAATTTAAGATAATATGACTCAAATGTAAGTATGCAATAATAAAGAGAAATTTTGAATTTAGATATGATATAAATAACTAAAATAAACCCTAATGCAACCTATGCTGCAATATGAGATGCAAATATTTTGCATTTTTTATATTTTTATGATACAAAAATGAAACCCTAAATGATACATTCAAAGCAATGCAATGCAAAACTTAGATCTAGGGTGAATTTCAGAAGGTATGTGATGTCAAAATTTCAGGTTCATCAAAATGAAACATATAAAAAATGTGATCCTTAGTTTTAAATGCTTAGAACAATAGGATTCAAGGACTTTTCCTAGGGTTTCATTAATATGGAGATCAACAAGGTGTATAGAATGAATTTCAACCATGAAGGTGAGCCAATCGAACCTGGATCTCCATCAATTTGGGGAATGGAATTGATTTACTATGATTCACCTAATTATACTATGTGCCATATGTTGCAAGTATGTATGTGTTTGGTGGTGTTTTCATTAATGTTGTCATTGATGTCAACACAGTTCAGAGTGATTGCATATGGTACAAGTATAGTTGAGATAATGTGGAAGTGTTGAGAGTACATGGAGCTATATTTATGGTGTTGCAAAGGTGTTGATGTCAAGTGCTTTTGAGAAAATTAACAAATAATGAAGATAGTGTTGTGTGTGTGTTATGCATTTCTTATGTGTTGATCCTATGCCTGTGCGGGCCTATAGCATTGTTTATGGGCTTCAATGGATAATATATTCCAAGTTTTAGCTTTTGGGTTGATGGAGAGTGAAAGATGTGTTCATCGATGTGTGAACCCATTTGGTAGAACTGTTTGTCTGTGGACTGGGAGAGATGTTTCCGCTCCATAGTCTTTTGGTAATTTGTCTTAGATCTTGTGCATTTGATAGAAGGTTAATATTGATGTTTTCCATGTTCTAGAAAATGTGCTTGTGGTTTGGTTCTCCAGAAGGCTTGTTCCAAAGCTACTGTGTGTGTCTACATGGTTTGGTTTGACTGTTGGAAAGAGTTCGATGTATGGAAGTTGTTGCGGATGTACTTGAAGGTTTATAAGAGGTGTTCTAGTGTCTAGTGAAGCATGTTGAGTGATCCATGTGTGATCATCTTGTTGCGGATGCACGTACTTCAAATTTCATTGGTGTTTTCATTAGGTTTGGTTGACCTGGTGTCTACACGTTACATGAAGATTAAGCATCGATTAAGGAAGCATGTGATTAATCCAAGACATTGTTTGGGTCCTAATTAAGTTTGTGTTTGGTCCGCTCTCATTCTTATTTATCGTGGGAATGTTGAGTCACTGACCTAATTTAAATTTGTAAAAGGAAGAACATGTAGCCGACCTTAAGAATTTTTTTAAGGTTGGTGTTGGTATAAAGGCAAGTCAAGAAGTAGTGAGTATGTGAATGGAATAAGTGTGTGAATCAAGTACAAAAAGCAGAGTGTGAGAAAGTGAATTGAGGTAGTAGTACCTTGATGTGTTAGATTCCTGAAAGCAGTGAGCTGATGGTGTCTACAATCCTTTTATCAAGCTACGAATGTGTGGAACCTATTGTGGTGTATTTTCTATTATATTTCTTTGTTTGCAAGTAGTGAGCCTCCTTCTAGACAATGAGTCCTATCTGTAGGCAGTGAGCCTTTGTATCTGGATAGCGAGTCATTTCTGGGTAGTGAGCCCTCTGGTAGTGAGCCTTTGTATCTGGTATTGCATTACTATTATATTGTGAGGTATTCCTCACCATGGTTTTTCCCTCATTGGGTTTTCTGCGTAAATCTGGTGTCTCTGGTGTTTGCCTTCTATTATCAACATTTCATGTTTATACTTAATAGTAGATTAAAGTTAAATTGGAATTGATTAAGGCTAGAAGAAAAAGTAATTTGGTACAAATGATTCACCCCCCCTCTCAGTTGTCTTGTGCATTTCAACACCCTAATATGTAAAATTCAAGATCCTGACAATGCACAAACTAAAACAATAGTTTACAAACAAATCTAGGAAGTGTAGAGGATTGTGTACCTTCTTAGAAAAATTGGTTTCAGTGTGAATAGGAGGACTAATTCACCCAAGGGCGTATAAGTCCTTGTATGCTTCTCTTGCTTTATTTTTGGAGTCCTCTGATGACAGATTTGAGATCTCTATTTCCGCTTGTAGAATTGTCGGAACATAGTCGAATAATTTTGTAGGTGAGTTTTCATGATTTGACAAGGTGTACGGATTCAATTACAAAAATGAACAACTTGTCTTCAAACTTCCTTCAATCCTCTTCAATCTTGAAACCTGCAAATTCAAAGAGAAGGAAAGGGTTGTGCCATTTATGGGCTTGTCTCAATCAAACCCTGTGTTAGTGTTTCCACTTCCACAATGGCAATGTCAATGATCAAATGATAATGGATAGGAAGGAACGATGAAATCACAAATTGCTAATACTCACCATGCTTTAATGGATTCCTTGAAGGATTAAAGTCATGCACATCACTTCAAGGTGTTGGATCTTGCTTGCTTGATTTTCTTGAATTCTTTGGAGAACTACAAAAGGGGTTAGCCTTCACAAAACAATGATAATATGACAATATGAACTCACATAAACTTAGACATGATTCTTGGATCTTGAATTGCTGCAATAAATCATTGAAATGCTACTCTTGAATTTCTCTTGATTGCTCTTAATGTTCACCTCTTGCTAGATGGATTTCAAATGATGCAATAACTGGGTATTTATAGGCATTATTCAATTTCTTAAAAATTAGATCTCGATAGCCAATCTTTGCAATTTGGTTTCAAATGTTAAAATGTTGACACTAAAATATTAAAAAATTGGGTCTCGACACAATAAGATGACTTAGACGCTCTATGGTGTCCCAGTCCTGGCCCTATTTTCTAGGACATTAGGTGTTGGGGGCAAAACATTAAAAGGATGCATTTGTTCAATGCTTGAAATTTCTCGGAAAGTGGTTCAAATGGGCTATAAAATGCATAATTTTGGAAATAAGGGACTCAATTAGGCTCAATAATTTAGGGGGAGAAAAACATAGTGTGAAATTATCAAGGGTGAAAATTTACGATGCTACAATATAATCGCTGCTCATGGAAAATATTAATTATTTCTTTATATAATTTTAACTTGGGAAATTAATATTGATTTAAATATATATGAATTTGGCTCGGTAAATGAGAATTCAACCACCTTTCGATAAAATAATTTAATATAACTTGGAAAAAACATAGTCGACCACCCTTAGAGATAATAATGTAATTTGATCTTTCAAAATCATAGTTGACTATTTTGAGCATAAAATTAATGTCTTATTTATGAAGTAGACCCAATACTACCAAAGTATATAATGTATGTTTCTCATATATCCATTGCCTTGAGGATGATTTGACTCCTTCATATAAATGAATACTTACATATTATTCACTACTTCATATAATTGAGTACACTTCTCCATTATGTTTAAATATTTAATTTAAACATAGATCTATTTAAATAGATCTTCCAAATATCCGGTAGTGTATAAAAAATATCCTTTTAATAGTTAAATTATTATAATGGTACATTTCTCTTTTCCTTGATATTAATGACTTCATTTATAATACCATACCTTTGACATCAATGACTATTCACCTTTGACATCAATGATAACATTTCCAACAAGCAATATATCAAGATACTTTTCCCAAGCATGATCAAAACCATCCATTTATGGATAGCAATGGCTCATCTCAAAATAATTGCACCCAACCATAACATATCCACCTCATTTGATTCTATAATATGTCATCTTGAAGAAGCCTTCCCATGAGAAGCCCCCATCTTTCCTTCCAGTCCTTCATCCTCAGAACCTTTACAATATTAATCCACACCATTCCCATTAAACAACTCATCCAATAATAACACCTTTTAGGATCTTACCCAAGGGCTATCCATGATAGATAATCCACTATTGATACAGGTCCAATCTATGATCAAGAAATTCTAGATCAAACACCATCATGCATCTCATTGCCCATTATGCACACTCTAAAGATTTCTTTTCAAATTAAATTACCACCATGAAAACATACTGATGCTACCCAAGAGTCCCTTATTCATACCCCATTATTAGAATCAAATCTATGTCAATAACACAATCCAAATCACAAAGATAGATATGAAATAAATCAGGATCAAGTTACCCAAATCCTCCAATCTCAACCTATCATTGATCAAGATCCCATCTCTCTGTAATTCCATAATGATCCCATCATCCATTTCATATCATCCATGATCCCAAGACTAAAATTAACCCCATCCATATTCCAATAAATTCTATTTCCACATATGAGATACTTTCCTCCCCTGGACACATAGATGATCCCCCCTTGTTCATCCAGAACAAGATTCATTCTCTCTACACATATTTAAAAATGATGAAGTTATAACTAAGTTCATGGGACTCCATGATGTTAGTCCAACAAATACATAGATGGTTTTTATATTGAATTTGAGGCATCGCCATGTTTTGAGAAACAAGATAAGTTCCTTAGTCCTCAAAATCATGTCAATTATATTGATCAACAAGCTACTATGGATCCGATCAACATCCCACATAATGATGAAGCAACAAGTATGAAGAAAGAGAAAGCACCAACATCTTAACAAATTGGACCACTTAGTTTTGTCAAAAAAATCTCTTATTGAATAGAAGATAACCGCCATTGATGATTCCCAACAACATAAAGAAGAGAGAGCATATTATTTCTAAAATAACACATATCCTATTGAAAATTGAATCTGTCAAAGCATGCAGTATAAAGGAAAAGGATTAGGCCTACGTGAGCAAGTTATTCTAGAGCCAATATAGTTTTTTGAAAATCCTAAATATCAAGGACTTAGTTATTTATTTATCAAGAAATATAAGGATGTTAGTGGTACCTCCATGGTATTGGGGACAACTTCATATAATACAAACATAAAAAATAGGGGCCATGAATAGTCCTTACAATAAAGTTATTGCCACAACTCCTCCCATCCACATCATAAACCATCATTCCCATATCCTTCAATCCACTAATTGGGACCAACAAAATAACAGTACTTACAAATAAAAATATCAAAGTCAAGTTTTTGAAGCTAATAAATCTAAAATCCAAAATGGAAGTATAAAATAAAAATGGATCCCAAAGAAAATTGGATCATGTAAGGAATCCAGTCCAAATCCAAATCCAATAGTTAATAAAACTATGGAGCCACCTCAAAAAATGCCTTCCATCAATCAAAGGTGTCCACTTCCTTCAAAATAATATTTAATACCAACATGCAAGGTGTATAAAATTGTTGGTCCTAAACATACTCAAAATCTCACATTCACACTCCATCGTCCATAATCCCAAGTTTGGAAAACATAAAAATCCTACATCTAAACTACCAAAAAATTAATCCACATTTTACATCCCCCATCAAAATCTAACATTTTACCTAAAATCCTAAAATCCTAAATCCCATATTCACCATGTCTTGTAGCAGCACTTTATCGAAGGATTCTAATAGCACTCTATCATGATGTGTGCATTTAGATAAAGCCAATTCTAGTATCAACAAGGATCACAATAATATCCATCGGCTATATACAAGTGCCCTTATCTTAGCAAAGAAACTCCTCAAGGTAAGAAATTATTAGTACATTATGAAAACAATAGCTACATCAAAACCATTAAGTAGTCCTACATAGTTGATAATCATTAAAAAATAAATGATAAAAAATAGAGAAAAATAATTCATCCAACAGTGAAAACTATTTTTATGGTGCTTTAGACAATTACCATGATGAAAACCCATTTGAGGGCATCATGTGTAAAAAACAATTATCACTCTAGTTGGGACCATCTTATCTCATACATGTTAGTTTATCCTAACACTACTATCCATCCAAACCATTCCTTTTCATCCACTTTCCCTATCTATCTTGATCTTGACAATGACTATGGGCATATACTTCAAAAAATACTTTTAGAAAAATCTTGACTTGGTCATTTCCTTTGACCATAGACTATTCCATGTCATACCAGATTACCTATATAACACTATCCAAAATTTTATCTTGTGTATGTTATCCTATTATGAGATAGTCCTTGGAAGTAAAATCCCTTATCCTAGATCTATTTGCATAATTCCTATCCTCTCCATACTTCAAATATCTATTTCCATTGCACTATTCCTTTCATCCACTCATAGTGCCCCATACATTGCTAGACATTAGGGGTAGGTGATTACATCTTGCTTTGGAATAAATCCTAATATATTCCTTTTAGCTCACTTAGTGATTTGGACACCTTCCAAAAATCCAAAAAAAAAAACTTTTGAGCATTTTTCACCATTCCATGAATATATTTTTTGCATAAAACTCTCCTCCATTGCCCACAATCCAACCAAAACCCATAAATTTTATCTCATCTACACTTTATGTTATGATTCAGGTAGATTGGAGCAATAAACATTAACAATTATATGTAGATTAAATAACCCAAAAATAACAATGAAGAATAACACAAAAGAGATCAACACAAAAATTTAATGTGGTTCACCCAATATGGGCTACATCCACATAAACTCAGCCACCCAATGATTTTATTATCTAGTGCAAAAGAAATTACAATCTTTTGAATCACACTACCACAACATATATCCCAACTGCTTATGACAAGCTTTTTGGAACCTTCTAGAATTAGGGTTTTACAAGGTCATTTTTCATTTGACGTTTTAACTCGAAAACCTTGATATGTCAACGGGAAAAAACCTTGAAATGTTACGAGTGTATAGTATTTGCATGATCAGTTGCCACATACCAATAATCTCCCACTTGGAGAGTGATCAAGCTCCACACTAAACAATCTCCCACTTGGATACTGATCCTGGACGACACTGTTGCACTTGCAGCTCCCACTAGATTACAGGTCTAGCTGGTTTTTGATGAGGTAAAAATAACCTCATCAATATAAGTGACTAAATACCCTTCCTCATAATTTCCAGCCACCTTTACCTTTCCAATTAATTGTCTTTAGGATTAATAAATGCTTTCTTTTTGTGAAAAGTTGTATAACTTTATTTTCTAAAATTGATTGAAATAAGCTAACCTATGCTAACTTAATGGTTTAGTTTCTGAAGTAATGTACATGTTTTCATGCATAATCAGTCATCATGTTTTTCTAGAAGGATTCAACATAGACTTCCATATGGTTGAAGATTCAAAACAGAAGTTTATGTGGTTGAAGACAAGCGCCAAAAGTATAGGTGCCAAAATTCTAGGATGCATGGTGGATCGAGTTTTTGTAGTTGTTTTGTTATTTTCTGTTGAAGGCTTTATGGCTCACTCCAATCCTCTTTAATGTTTTATGTTATGGAATCAAAATCTGTTAGTTTGTCAAGTTCATTTAAAAGACTTTTTCAGTGGTACTTTCTACCAACTAAATTATAGGATTTTGTTACATAGTTTTTGTATAAGTGTGAAACATTCAGAAGTGATATACAACAGAATAATATCATTATGCTGTTGTAATGAATTTCTAGACCATGTTTCTGAATTACACTTCCAATATGAATAAATCAAATTTTTCCTTCCTCATTCTGAGTTGTTAAGTATTGTAAATGGAATCATTATGAATGGAGTTATCTTGGAGTTATCAAGTTTATGTGACCTGAGATAGACATAGAAGCACTTGAGATATGTCCACTCGAGGGACTATAGGAGTAGATAGATAAGTATTTTTACTTTCAAATTCTATTACTTCTATTTTGTAAATGATAGTGTGAAGTAATATTTAGTTCATGTGTCAAGCTCCATTAAAGTTAATCTTATAGGTTGTAGTGAGTCTGTAGTCTTTAATTCAGTTAACTAAAGTTTTGGTGCATTTACCTTTACTGTTAGTTTCAAGTTGTTAAGCTATTTTATGTTAATCATTAAGTTTGTTATCCATTTCTATTCAATGTTTCATAGTTTCTTTACATGTTTTTCCTCTTCAACAATTTACACGCTTATTAGTTTAATCATCTCAATGCTTTCTAGTTTAGTTGTTATGCTTTCTAGACTAATAATTTCTTACTTTTTATTTTAGTTATTTCAAGATTTCTAGTTTAGTGGTCTTCTCGTTTAAGTTTTATTTCAGTTGTCCTAGCTACTTAGAAAATCTGACAGAGATAGTTGAGAAGTTTCCTATTGCATACAACCTTGAACACTACCTGGTTGATATTTTATGCACTTTTCAAACTAAAGAGATAGGACCTAATGACAACCTATTAGTTTCTTATGTCCACCATTATCATTCATGAAGGCCAATGGAAACTTATGAGGAAATCATTTTCTCTCGTGTAACTGCCTTTGTCAACATATTTGAAGGATTCTCACTTATGTGAATTTTCTCTAGCTTCAACTGTCCATCCTCCAAAACTGACCGGATGAAGTGGTATCTGAGTTGTATGTGATTAGTTTTTGAATTCAAATTTGAGTTATTAGTAAGATGAATGGCACTCTAGCTATCTTCTTGTCATTGTCCCAATTCCTCTAGAAAACATTGTAACCAAATCATCTTCTTGCTAGCTTTTGTAGCAACAACATACTCAATTTCAATGGTTGAAAGCACAACAACCTTTTGTAGCCTTGAAATCCAATCGACTGTAGTACCTCCTATAGTAAAAACATACCCTATAGTACTCCTATTGCTATCAACATCACCCGCCAGATCAAAGTCAACATATCCTTTTAGATCAGAATTTGTTCCTTCAAAACATAGTTTGTTTGAAGTAGTACCTCTTAAATATTGGAGAATCCATTTTACCGCATTCTAATGTTTAATTTCCGGATTGCTCATATACCTACTCACAACTCCCACTGAATGTGCAATATCTACCCTTTTGCATACCACTACATACATCAAGCTACGAACTACTGATGCATATGGTATCTTAGATATTTTGTTATCCTCCTCTTGTGTCTTTGGACACATCTTCTTAGTCAACTTAAAATAAGTAGGCAAAGGTGTACTAACTACTTTTGCATTATGCATGTTAAACCTTTTCAACACCTTCTCTACATACTCACTTTGAGACAAAAATAATTTTTTGTTTGTCCTATTTCGTGTGATTCTCATACCAAGGACTTGGTTTGTTGCACCCAAATCCTTCATAAAAATGAATTTGCTAATTTATGCTTAAGTTCATTAATATGCTACATGTTAGACTTGACAACAAGCATGTCATCAACATAAAGCAACATGATAATATAGATACCATTACCCAATTTATTAAAATAAAAACAATAATCAGAATGACATATTTTGTAACCTTGAACTATCAAATTTCAAATACCATTGCTGAGGTTCTTGCTTTAGGCCATACAAACTCTTCTTTAATCTGCACACAAATTCCTCCTTACCCTTGACCTCATATCCCTGTGTTTGTTGCATGTATATTTCCTCTTCCAAATCCCCATGGAGAAATGTTGTTTTCACATCTGACTATTCAAGATGCAAGTCTTTTGCAGGCACAAGACTTAGAACAGTTATAATAGAAGTCATCTTTACAACCAGAGAAAATATTTCATCAAAATCTATACCTTTTTTTTGTGCAAAAACTTTTACCACGAGTTTGGCCTTATATATTTTATTGCCTCCATCTTCTTTCTTCAACCTGTAAACTCATTTATTTTGCAATGCTCTTTTACCTACAGGCAATTGGACTATGTCCCAAGTCTGATTCTGCAACAAGGAATCCATTTCCTCTTTCATGCCTAGCTCCCACTACTTTTTAGTATCTACTTTCATTACTTCTTCAGAAGCTCCAGGTTCACCAGAATCATTTAATAATATAGAATATAATTATGGAGAAAATATTTTTGGAGGTATAGTTATCCATTTAGAACGTCTAACACTTGAAGGAGTCTATGGGATAATTTGTTATTGCTGAGCATTAGGTGCCATTGGATTTTGTTTTTTTGGAATCTCATCTAGCACCACATATTCCTTTTTGGCATGTTCATGCTTCTTTTCTTGCAAACGATCCTTATACATTGTGTTCTCATTGAATATAACATCTCTTCTACTAATGATTTTATGATTTTCATAATCCCATAACCAATAACCAAATTCATCTACTCTATATCCAATGAAGTTACATTTTTTAAACTTAGCCTCAAGCTTGGTTCTATATTCAATATCAACATGGACAAAAGATTCACAACCGAAGGTTTTTAGAAATGAATAGTTTACCTTTTTACCCGTCCATGCCTCCTTTGGAATGCCACCATTCAAAGGATTTGAAGGTCCCCTGTTTATTAAATAAATAATAGTATGTACAAAATCTACCCAAAACTGTAAGGGTAGTCCAACATGCAATCTCATTCTTCTTGCACGCTCCATAATGGTCTTATTCATTCTCTCAGTCACATCATTTTCTTGTGGGGTTTCAAGAACCATTTTTTGTTTATGGATTCCATTGTATGAATAGTAATTTTTAAATTCTTTGCTGCAATACTCACCTCCATTATCAAATATGAGACATTTCAACTTTTTTCTCGTCTCATTCTCAACCAAAGCTTTCCACTTTTTAAAAGTTTTAAATACTTTAAATTTTTGTTTTAGGAAATACACCCATGTTTTCCTAGTTGCATCATCAATAAAAGTAAGATAATAACAAGAGACACCAAGGGAAGATACCTAAGCTAGTCCCCATAGATTTGAATTCACAAGCTATACTTTCCCAACTTTGAGAAATCAGACTCTTTTCTATTTTCCATAAACACAATTTTCATAGAAGTCCAAGTCAATATGATTCAAACCTAGTAACAAATTTTTGGAGTGAAGGATCTTCATCCCTTTCTCACTCATGTGCCCAAGTATATGATGCCACAATTTTGTTTCTGTCCCTGTAACAAATGCTATAACTATCTCAATAGTAACTATTTTTGTAGAAGCTAAGGTAGAATAAGTATTACCAGTACACTAATACAATGTGCCTACCTTTTCACCTTTAGCTACTACTAATGCACCTTTAGTGACCTTCTAGACTTTGTTTGAAAAGGTAACTATGCAGCCTTCAGTACCTAGTTGTCATGTAGAAATTAAATTCCTTTTTAAATTTGGAACATGCCTTACCTCCTCTAGAAACTATTAATTTACATTCTACAACTTGAATTTTATCATTCCTTTTCCAACAATTTGACAAGGTTCATCATGACCCAAATATACCTGTCCAAAATCACCTTGAACATAATATACAAAATATTTCCTATGGGATGTGGCATGAAATGAAGCCCCTGAATCTATTACCCAAGAATCATTAGCATTATCTAAACACATAATTAAAGCATCTTGTAATTTATCACTTGCAACATTAGCTTCCTTACTATCATCATATTGTCTGTCTTCTTGTTTTCCCTTTTGAGACCAACAATCCTTCTTCAAGTGTCCTTGCTTTCCACAGTGCCAGTAATCCATTCTTCCTTTGGATTTATATCTTCCTTTCTTCAACTTCCCTTTTGACTTCCCACGATTTGTTGGGCTTTTCCCTCTCCTTTGTTCTTCCCTCGTTCTTTATAGTCAAAGCATTATTTCATGTTGAACTCTCACCTGTGCTTTTCCATCACATTTCCTCCCTAAGGATAATACCAACAACACCATCAAATTTCAATTTATTTGAACCAGAGACAAAGTTACTTATAGCCATTACCATGCTATTCCAACTTTCTGGAAAATAATATAAGATCAAGAGAGACCACACCTCTTCATCAAAATTCACTTTTACAGAAGTTAATTGACTAGTAATCGTATTAAATTCATTTAAATGATCTATCACAGATCCACCTTCAATCATTTTAGATTAAAAAATGCTTGATGAGAAATACCTTATGTGAGGCTAAGGGTTTTTCATATAATCTAGCCATAGCTTCCATCAAATCCTCTATTATATTTTCTTCTATTATATTAAATGACACAAATGGTTCTAGTCACAACCGAATGGTTCCTAATGCCTTTCTATCTAGAATCTCCCATTCTTCATTGGACATTGTAGCCTCTTTCTTTGCTTTTCCTTGCAATGGCCGCCATAAATCCTTTTGATAGAAACAATCTTCCATTTGTATATTTTATAATTGATAATTCTGGCCGTTAAAATTCTCAACCTTGAATTTTCCTTCTTCCATTGCTCCCACTTAAATCTAGAGGTTTCATGCCATTCGACCAAAATAAACATGGCTCTGATACTAGTTGTTAGGATTCAGGTAGATTGGAGCAATAAACATTAACAATTATATGCAAATTAAATAACCCAAAAATAACAATGAAGAATAACACAAAAGAGATCAACACAAAAATTTAATGTGGTTCACCTAATATGGGCTACATCCACAGAAACTCAACCACCCAATGATTTTATTATCCAGTGCAAAACAATTCACAATCTTGCGAATCACACTACCACAACATACATCCCAGTCACTTATAACAAGATTTTTGGAACCTTCTAGAATTAGGGTTTTACAAGGTAATTTTTCATTTGACGTGTTAACTGGAAAACCTTGATGTGTTATGAGTGTACAGTATTTGCATGATTAGTCACCACATACCGACACTCTAGCGTAATATCAAACTCTCTCCCATATTTTCTTCCTAGCCTTGCTAGAAATATTGATATATTTTATCCAACAAATCATCATTGGGATGGATCCTTCCCAATCATTGTGTTGTTCATATTGTTAACAACATAATCCTTATGTTGTTTTCATCATCAATAGCATTATTACTATAATCAATCAATCAATCAAACCAATCAACTTTAGATTGGCTAGAGACAAGATCTCAAGAGGTCTCTGATTTTCCTACACATTCATATCCCTTCATCATTCATCACCATCAAAATCATCACCCTAATAATTTTACGATAATTATTTTCATCATCAAATTCCATCAATAAACTAGAAAACATACATAACATCATCCACCATATTCATAATAAATTACCATTCCTTGGACCTGCCACTCAAGCAAGAACAAACTATGCATTATCCATAAATGTCAAGATTTCATAAAAATCACAAATAAAAGACCACTCTTAAGCTATCTTATTGCCTATTGATTAGTTGCCTTACCAACTTTAGCCACCTTTATCCAAACCATTAAGCCTTAACAGATGCATCCTTCCTAAAAAAGGCATTATCTAATTTGAGCACATATCTTTTGGTAAGAAAATCTAATGGTTGTTGATTTGTTTGGTTAGAAAGTCTTTTTATTGCTTTATTTATCATACTACCCCATTCTTATGCTACTCAAGTATATATTCAAAATGATTAGAGTAGGAATGAGGTAGGGTTATTTCTTTCATATGATGTGTTTGGGTGAAATCACAATACTATGTCTCACTTTTTGCCCAAGATGGACATTACCTTTAATATTTTTAACTGAATCTTCATCTTTTGAGACCTATAGCAGCTAAACCATTAAGAATATGAAGATGATGTGAACTAGTGATTTGTGGAAATTTGTCTATAGATTCTAAATATATTTATTTTCAATTTTTTTGAAATAAATCGTGAATATTTCAACATCTCCTTTAATAATTAGTTTTAGACAGAAAACAACATTTTTAGGAAGTAACGTTTGTGTCGTACAACATAAATTTTTTTCTATAAAGGATTAAATTATATTTTTTAAAATATAGATTCTCAACATCAATATCTAGGGAAAGGATATTTTTTCATAATTTTTTGTTGTATATTTAAAAAAAAAATAATTTTTGAAGTCACTATAACTATAATTTGGGCATATGTGTGTGTCATAGAACATAACTTTTTGTGTATATATCGAAATCCAATTTTTATTTTTTGGGTAAAACAAGGACATCAATACCTAGAGAATGGGTATTTTTGGATTTTTTTTTTACAATGGTTTACTATGTTTCCACCTCTACACAACAAAGAGCTCGATGTTCAAAGAAAAACTTATGTTTAGTAAAAATTAAAAATTAAATAAATGATAAAATAAAAATATATCAAACCTACACTTGTTGGAAAGATCGTTTCAAGGGCTACAATCTTGTAAAATATAATTTTTAAATGATGTTATTTAATCCCTGAAAAGGTAAAGAAAAAGTGATTTTTTGCCAGCATTTTGATAGGTGCGAAGGAGACTCCATTGTGAGTATGATTTAGTACTAGAAGGGTTCTATCCAAGGGGGTTTGATCTAAGGGGGTCTTATCTATCCCTCTTTAATTAAAACCTTTTAGATGGAGCCTCTCAAGACTTAAATCATTATTTTTTCTAAAAAGAACGATTTTAGGCAAAAATCGGCACATCCCAAAAGTGGACACACTATTGTGGCATCACCCGTTTACAAGATGTTCTTGTTGTATTACTGGGGCATGCACATTTCTTGTGTGTTTTGGGTTAAATTTTAGCATCAACAAACTTCCTATGCAAATAAGGCCATTTAAATACCTTTTTGCACTAGCTATATTATTCTTTAATTTCATTTTCCCCACATATTCCACCAAGGTTCTATTATGTCTATATGAATGAGGAAATCCTTCTTTTTTTGCAGAGTCAAGGTCTATGTGAAGGATAAAAAAGTCACCAGGGTTTGTCATATCTTGGTGTATACATATCCATTTGCCACTACAAAATTCTCTATGATGATTAAAAAAATGAACAAAAATCACAGTAGCTATCAATCTCATATCTATCTATTTCATCTCATTTATTGCATGTTTCATTACATGATGTCAATCAATAACCATCATCATCTCAAATTTTATTCTACCATACTAACTGAAAATCACATATACATATCATGTCACATATGTATCTTCACCCTCCTCCATCCCCATATTCCTCCTCAACCTATTCAATGTGTCATCCCGACCTTTCTTATCCTAGTCTTGTCATTTTTTTCACCTCTACCAAGTCTATCCAACCTTTTTTGAGAGTTTGACCTAAAAAATTATTTTTTCACCAACCTCTCGAGTGGGCATCATACCTCCCTTTCCTCATTCCTTGGGGAAACTAGGGCATGCTATCACAACATATTTCACACTTTCTTTGAAACAATGTTGTAAAAAGGAATTATCTTAAAAAGGGGCAAAATGTAGACACCTAAATTTGACTAACTCATTTCTTCTGAAACGTCATCAATTTCTGTTATCATGTCTCATCAATTCATCTTCTGATTTTAATTAAATAATTTCATTACTTAATTAAATTAACATCATTTCCCCTTCATCCATGATAATTAGATAATTTTAATTATTTAAAATTCAAATCTTTCCTCCATTTCTACTTTAATTAAATAATTATGAATTATTTAATTAATTCACTATTTCATCTTCTTTTCCTCTATATTAATTATTCCTCTCTTGCATATTGGTTAAATAATTTATAATTATTTAATTAATTTATCTTCAATTAATATTTTTTATAAATCATAATAATAGAATAATTATTTATAATTATTTAATTAAACTAATTATAATTGAAGGATTGTCTCTATTGATGAGGCCACTCGGTCTAGGAAGAGGTTAGTGGCAGCTAGGTTTTGTGTCATGATTGACCAAGATGCTATGCTGCCTGAGTTCTTCTTTTTAAACTCCAAGGCAGGGTCTTGGAAGCAACATTTTTTTTTTGAAAACCTTCCTTTCTCTTGCTTCAAGTGTAAGAAGATGGGGCACTGGGGTAAGGATTGCTCGATGACTGTTGTCCCACCTAAGGCTATTAAGCAGACTAAGGTTTGGAAGATAAAGGAACCTAAAGAGAACCAAGGTGAATCTGCTGCTAGAAATGTAATGGAGGGTGAGGTGAATATTGAAAATCCTATTGTTCCTTCTATTGAGGTAGGCAAGGATCTAGATGTTTTTGGAGAGGAGGCCGCTGGTCTCCCCTCAACTCAGGAAGTGGATCATGTCTCAGAGATAGTGTTCTCTACAAAAAGGCCTATGTTGAAGCTAGTTGTTGTTCCATCGTCTCCTTTGCTTACTGGTTTAGAGCTGGTTGTTGGTGATGGTGCTCTGGTTGTAGCTGATTCTGTGAGTAAAGAGAATGATGGTTACTCCCAAGTGTGGGGTAGGAAGAAGAAATATTCTTCTTCCCCTCCCCCTCAGCCTCACAAAGGAATTACCATGAGAAGGTAGAAACCAGATTGTGGGTCTGAGTCAAGGGGCCAGGGTAGACCTACCCTGCAGAAGAGTAGGGAGAGGGAGTGCAAGCGGGATATTATTGAGGGGTCCAGAAAAACCTCTTTGAGATGTGCTCTAAGGGCACCCCTTATTCTTGCAAATGAATATCATTTCTTGGAATTTCAGGGGGTTGAATAACTTGCATAAATAAAACCTCCTGAAGAATCTTGTCCAGGATCATAAGCCATATATCTTATTATACAAGAGACTAAAATATAGATTGACAAGTTGGAAGTCTTGAAGAATCTGTTCTTTAAAGATTGTTGGTTTCATGGGGTCAGCTTCAGGTGGTGTGGCCACATTTTGGAATGCTAAGCTATTGAGAGGTATCCAGATTGCTGACAGTTTCAACCATGTTGAGACTAAGTTTATTTGGCTCAGGGATTCTTATTCTTGGGTTATTTCTAATGTGTATGCTCCTAACCTTAAGAGAAACTAAAAGAAGTTATGGGATGAGCTTGGGAATCTTAGGATAATTTTTTTGGATCTTCCCTGGATTGTGATGGGAGACTTTAATACCCCTCTGTATGACAATGAGAAAGTGGGAAGATCTCAAGCAAATCCTAAGAGCAGGTTTGACTTAAATATATTTATTGATGACAATGCCCTCATTGATGTCAAGATGTCTAGAGCTAGTTTTACTTGGGCCAATAGGTGTGTTGGTGCGGATAATATTCAAGTTAGATTGGATAGAGCTTTAACCTCTACTTCTTGGTTTGTAGATTTTTCTTGCTCTTTGTCCTCTATTACGAGATGTGGGTCAGACCACTTCCCTAATGCATTTGTTGCGGATAAGCTTGGGAGGAAGAAGATATTTCTTTTCCAGTTTGAAGCCATGTGGCTTAGGGACTCACGTTTTTTATGGATTGCATCAGAAGATGGTGGCAAGTTGATGTTGATGGTTGTGCAATGTTCAGAGCTACCAAGAAGTTGAATTTTGTTAAGAGGAATCTCAGAAAATGGAATAAAGAGTCATTCGGTCATATCTTCGATTCTAAAAGTTCCATTCTTAAGAATTTGGATGATATCCAACATGTCATTCAATAGGGTCTTTTGGAAGATCTTCAGTTATTGGAAGATGATATTCTCATGCAATTACATGATATTGTTACTAAGGAAGAGGACTTTTGGAGGTAAAGGTCTCAGGCTACATGGTTGAATTTTGGGGACCGTAATTCTAAGTTCTTTCATCTCATTACTCTTAGGCATAAGTCATCTAATAGAATTTCTTTGATTAATGCTGATGGGTTGCTACTGGAAGATGAGGAGGCTATTAGAAGAGCATTGTCTAGGTTATTTGAAAATCTCTTGATGGATGATCTAGTATGGGATCAGAGGGGGGTGATGCCTCTTTAGAGGTTATTCCTAGAGTTGTGTCAAAGAATTTTAATAAGGAGTTGATGGCTATTCCTTCAGCCTCAAAAATCCAAGAAGCAGTTTTCTATTTCGAAGGTAACAAGGACCCTGGCCCTGATGACTTTCCTTTCCTATTTTTCCAATCTTGTTGGGAGATTGTCTCTGAGGATGTGATTAATGTGACTAAGGATTTATTTGGATCAAGAATTCTTCTCAAAGAACTCAATGCCACTTTCATTGTTTTGATTCCCAAGTCTAATGCTACCAAGAGTTTTGGTGAGTTTCATCCGATTAGCCTTTGCAACTCAATTTATAAAATCTTTTCTAAAGTGTTTGCTACTAGATTACAAAAATTCTTGTTGAATCTAATTTCTAAGCAATAGAGTGGTTTTTTCAAGGGTCATCAAATCCTTGATTCTATTTTTACTCTTCATGATTTGGCTCATTTCGTTAATGTGTCCAAAAAGTCAATTTTCTTTCTGAAGCTGGACCTACTTAAAGCTTATGGAAGAGTGAATTGGAGATTTCTTTTGAATGTCTTGGACAGGTTTGGTTTCTGTAGAAATTTTCTCCAACTTGTTGAGAAACTTATTTCTTCTCCCTCATTTGTTGTCTTGGTGAATGGCTATCCTTCCCCTTTCTTTTGGAGTTCACAGGGGCTGAGGCAGGGTGACCCTATCTCACCATTGATTTTCATCTTGATGGTGAAGGATTTGGGTCACAATATTCAGAAGGCACTTCATGCTGGTGTCCTGAGTGGCCTCTCACCTTCTTCTAGATTTTATCCGATTACTCACCAACAATTCATTGATGATACTATTATGATGGGTGTGTATTTTGTGAAGGAAGTTAGAGTTGTTAAGTTACTATTGGTTGACTACGAGAAGGCTTCTAGTTAGAGGATCAACTTACCTAAGAGTCAGTTTTTCTTTCTCAATACTCCTGATGCTTTGCAACTTAAGCTTGCTAGAATTATGCCTTGCAACAGAGGTGATTTCCTGTCTTCTTATTTGGGTCTCCCTTTGTGTATCTCCAAGATTCCAGACTCCTTTTGGTTGGGTTTGCTAGATAAACTCAGTAGGAAGTTAGATTTTTGGAAAGGTGTGCTTCTTAGTCAGGCTAGTAAAACTCAGCTCATCTCTTCGACTCTTCAGAATTTGCCTCTGTACACTATGAGTCTTTTCAAGATTCCAGCTAAGTTTGAAGATAAAATGGAGCAGATTATGAGAAGGTTCCTTTGGTCAGTGGTTGAGACTAAAACCAAAATTCCTCTTGTGGCCTAGGAGTCAGTGTGTAGACCGAAGAAGTGGGGGGTCTTGGTATCATAAATTTAAAATCTTAAAATAAGGCTTTGCTGTCCAAAAATGTTTGGAGGCTCTTGAATGGGGATGCTGGGTGGGCCCCTCTAGCAGGTAATAAGTATTTGTATGGTTTTGAAAGACCTTGGAACATATTGTCCTCATAGGAGATTTTGTCTGGTTCATGTTTTTGGAAGGATATAATTATGTGCAGGGACTTGATTGCTAGAGGTGTTATGTGGTTGTTGGGTGATGGTCTATTTTTGGAAGATTGTTGGTGTGGGGCCTGCCCCCTTATTTGTCTTCCTTGGACTCCCCCTATTGCCCCCTTGTGTAAACACCTTTTCATGCCTAAGGTGGCTGATTATTTTGAGGATGGGGAGTGGAAGAATTTTGAGGTTTGGGACCCTTCTTTCAAGGTTTTGAAGGACTTCTTATGTAGGGTCCAGATCCCCTCTTTTCCTAGATAGGGATAGAGTCATTTGGGCACCTTGTGCTAGCAGCAATTTTTTAGTTGCTTTTGGTCTCTCGAGTTCTTTGGATGCACCTACCTCTCTCCCTTTCTGGGGGAGGTTATGGAATAAGAATATGATTCCCAAGGTGAATGCCTTCTTTTGGTTGCTTATGCAAGGTAAATTATTCATGCAAGACAACCTTTGTAAGAGGGGGTTTGCGATCCCTAATAGATTTTTTCTCTGTGAAGCTAATGGTGAGAGTGCTTTCCATATTCTCCTTGAGTGTGATTATTATTTTTCTCTTTGGAGTAAATTTCTCAGGCTCTGGGATATTGGTTGGGTCTTTCCGAAGTCTCTTGCTAAGTTTTTTGAGCAATGGTCTTTCCATTCTTCTTCCCCTATTTTGTGGTGGCTATGGGACATTATGGTTCCACATATAGCTTGTGGATTATGGAAAGAAAGAAATAACAAGATTTTTTGGGAGTCTAAAATCAAAGTTGATTGTATTTTCATCAAGATCAAGTAGGCCATTCTTGAGAATTTTTCTCTAAATCATTCTAATTCTGATCGATGTGACCCTTCAACTTGCCTTGCTGGTTATGAGCTGCTGGTGACTTCTAACTGGAAGATTTTTCTATTCCTATTTTGAATCCTAAGTCTAACATAGCTGAGAGACTGAGTACTAGATGACAACCTCCTCCCTTTGGTTGGGTTAAAGTTAACTTTGATGGGGTAGCGAAGGGGAATCCTGGGCCTGTAGGTTGTGGGGGGATGTTAAGAAATGATGTAGGTAGACTCCTTGGCACGATGGCACTCCCATTGGGAACTAAGATGAATCATCACATGGAGGCCGAGACTGTGTTCATAAGTGTTAAGTATGCTATCAGAAAAGGGTATTCCAAATTGTGGGTGGAAGGAGACTCATTGATTATTATCAACTATCTGCATGACACTCATACTATGAGTTGGAGTGTTGAACAACTCATTAAGGATACGATAATTATGTTACAATCTTGTGTTGAGATTCGTGTGTCTCATGTTTACCGAGAAGGAAAATCGGTGGTAGATTTTTTGCCAACAAGGTTGCCAGTTTAAATGAATTTCACTCGTGGGAGGGTTTGATCCTTCCTGAGGAAGCTAGGTGTATAGGAGAAAATTTGCACCCCTAATTCAAGTTCCCCTTTTACCCCTTTGCACCTCAGAAAACCAAATTCAGAGGCTTCATCATTCGCACGGTCATAAGCATTTCCTTTCCCTTCCTCGTCTTTATCTCTTCTATTCCAGTCTACTTCAGTTCTATCGCATACTGTTATTTCTTACACTCTAGAAGTTATTAACAATCAGAGTAGAAGTAGTCACTTAGCTATTTTCTATGATAAACCCACTCTCTAGTCCGTATGAGATGCTAGCGCACCTCTGGGATGCCAACGCGTTGTGTTGTATTTTGTGTTATGTGCTAACATCCTTTGGCCAAGAGCTTGTTGATTTGTCAAGAGAATCTTTGACCTACTATTTCTGGTTCTAGAACTCTTGCCATTGTCCTTTGAGGTTGTTTAGGGAAGTTCACCCCATGAGGCTCTCTGAGTGAAGAGAACTCATGAGTAGCAAATCCCCCTTCTGTACAATTTGGTGAATCCGATGTGAAGAACAATGTTCTTCAAAAACTAGGAATTTATTTATCCCTACTTGGTAGGGTCATAACTTTTGACTCGGTGCTTGGAATTCAGAACCGTTTGCACCGTTGGAAAGGTCTTCTAGAGAACTAGTTTTGTCCCTAAAATACTAGTGCCTTTGGTAGTCAGAATTTAGGGATTGACACAAGTTTTGAACCCTAATTCCGCTTCGAAGACCTCCAAAAATGCAAATTACTAAAATATAGAAAATACAAAAAAAAATCGTAATGGATTTAATATCTTCTTTTATTAGTTATGTATCTAATTTTGTTCAAAATGTTGATGATATTCTATTTCATGCATGTGATAGTGACTTGGATTTTCCCTTGTCACTTTGTATCTTTGATCCTTCTCATGAGAGTCCTCTTGCTTCAGAGGATATCTTGTTCCAAGAAGATGAAATCATTGATACCTTTCTAAATGTTACTCTACCATCTATTCATTCTGATGCACTCTCTTGTAGAGATGATGCATTTGTGAATGATGAACCTTCTATTCATTACAATGCACTTTCTTCTAGAGATGATACATTTTTGAATGATGAATTTCTTATCTATCCTAATGCACTCTCCTCTAGAGACGATGCATTAGTGCATGATGAATCTCCTTCAATATTTGATCCTGTTTGGATCGATGTTGAGAACATTTCTTCGAATAATCATTCTACTAGTTGTGATGATTCTATAAATGTAATCTATGTCTCTGCCACCCCTCAAAGGCCTAATAGATTGGTCATTTACGTGACTCCAACTAGTCCTTCTCCTGAAAGAGTTTTTTCTATTGATGGGTTCCATTTGATAGTGATTCCCTTGATCTTTCTAAGGCTCCCTCTTATATAACGGTAGCCCATACCTATGATACTAGAATGAATAAACAACTAGGACTTCCTGAAGCACCTGAACCTACAACTAAAGCATCTAGTGATTATGATCCTGTCGAGCAACCTTGGGTTACTCCAACTAAGATCTCATTGTGGGACTTGCTTCGGTTTGCTAATTTATCAAGGTATGGTTCAGGAAGCCTTGAAAAAGATCCTCTTGACTTATTTTGCTAGGCTGAAAAATGTTGATGCATTGTTAGCGTATGTTCATGTTGATTCACCAAAATATTACGTTCTATCCTCAAGAACTCCAACATCCAAAAGTATAGAATCAAGCAGATCCTCTAATGATTATAGTCAACATTAAGAAGATTGGCATTAGATGTACTCTTTTTGATGCTAGTTTGATGCTTAATGTATGCAATATTGATCTATTGCCTAAGATTAATATTGATCCATCTTCTCTTAATACTTCTTCTGTCGACATTCATGGGTTCGATAATGTTGGTCGACAAGCCCTAGTCACAATAGTCTTACCTTTGAGGTTGGGACCCATTACCGTACCTACTCTAGTATATATGTTATGTCATAAGAATTACCATATAACCTTCTTCTTGGTAGACCATGGATTCATGCTATGGGGTGTAGTCTCGTCTACCTTACATAAATCTATTAAGTTCATTTCTAACAATAAAGTAGTCACAATCAAGGTTGAAACTGATGCTATGCACTTGTGTGAGATGGCAACTGCTGGTCAAGCCTCGGTTGTGCCTACTCTTATTCCTTTGGTATCTTCCAATGTGTCGATGTTTACTCCAATGATACCTACTAAAAAGGATACTCTTGAGATAGATTTCCCTAAAGAAGATCCTTCTGAAGCAAGAAATACTAAGCTTGTTCCTTCTACTTCCTCTCAAAGGAATGCATGTCTTGGTGATGATTGGGGTCCTTCAGAATTTACAAATTCCTTCGATTAGGAATATAAATTTGACCTGATATGCTTAGACTTTCTGAAATCATTCACACCCGCTATCAAAGATGGTTATTCCTCCGTATCGCGGGATAATGTGAATATGAATTGTAATGTTCTTAGTGTTGATCTTGCTTCTGAGGAAGACGATTATGCCTTTGCTAAAGAGGTTAATATTGGCAGTCCTAGTAAAGAGGATGATGGTGATCCTATCGAAGAGCATGTTCCCCCTTGCTAGGATAATACTCTTTATGTAGATCCCCCCTCTTCTCAAGATTTGCAAGCACGTTATGGCCCCAACTTTAAACTTGTCTCTAAATATGGTCATGAGTGTAAAGGTTATGGGCATAATGAACAAGGCATACAGGTCCCTATAGAATTTGTGGCTTGTAAGCATAAATTGGGGCTTGGTTTCTCAAATAAACAATCTAAGCAGAAACCACAGTTGAATGTCCACATGGTGTATGCTCAACCTCGTTCTCTCAGATTGGTCTATCCTCCTTTGTCTTTTATCTTTGTATCCTCTTCTTTTGAGCAACCAAACTTTTTTCCACAAGAGAAAGGCTTGCTTCCCGCTCCTCATCCTTTATCTGAGCAAGAGTGTATTTTTTCATGGCTTCTAAAAGCCAGCTTAATTAATCTTCCTCCTCCTACATGCAAAAGGTCTCATAAGCATGATAAGGAAAAATATTATTTTTGTGCATACCATCGAGTGCCTGACCATTCCACTAGTGAATGTAAGACCTTGAAAGATAAAATACAAAAACTTCGTGATTCAGGTGCCTGTTGATGCACTTGCCTCTTCTTCACATGACAAGTGATATCGAGGTTTACCTCTATCTTGTATGTTCTAAGAATCTTGTGTGGTTCTTCTCCCCTATACGTTGGGGGCAATGATAAATGGTTCTAGAGATGCGTGTCCTTCTTAAGGACCCCCTCTCTCTCTCTATATATATATTTTGAATGTGACGTCCCTTGAGTGGACCTTCTTCCTTTTGAAGGGTTCCCAAGGGACCCCTTTGAAATCTTTTCTCTCGAATGAATTCTGTGGCGTCTAGCTTGGGGGGGAGCCTAACTAGACCTATTTCTTATCTTTTCATCTAGGTCAGGGGTAGCCTAACTAGACCTAGTTTACATCCTTGCATCTAGCTCGGGGGTAGCCTAACTAGACCTAATTCACATTTTGGCGTCTACCTTAGGAGTAGCCTAACTAGAATCTACCTTTCAAACAACGCATCCCTTGAGTGGACCCCTCTTCCTTTTGAAGGGTTCTCGAGCAACCCCTTTGAAAGTCTTCCAAATTGATGATGGTATGCATGACTATCTGCTTACTTGCTTTGCAGGATTGAGAACATGTAGAGTTCCTACATTCGGTGATACGGGTTTTCTTCCTCAAGTGGGGACTGCTTTTATCACTTTTACTTAGTGCTATGGGTTCTCCTCCTTGAGCGGGGATTGCTTTTATCACTTTTACTTAGTGATATAGGTTCTCCTCCTTAAGTAGGGATTGCTTTTATCACTTTTACTCTATGATACAGGCTCTACTCTGAAGCGGGTTTGTCTTTTATCACTTTTACTTTGTGATACAAGTTATACTCCGAAGCAGGTTTTTCTTTTATCACCTTCATTCTGTGATGCGGGATCTACTCTGAAGCGGGTTTTTATTTTATCACTTTTACTCGGTGATATGGGCTTTCCCCCTCAAGTGGGGATTTCTTTTATCACTCTTGCATTCTTTTCTATATTTCTCTTCTCAATTGTATATATCGGATCGAAGATCAACATCTTCTTCATCATGAGTATATGCTCTTTCTTCAGCTTCATAGTTTTGTAGAACTATGAAGTCCTCTTTTGACCCTACACTCTCGAGCTTGCTAGATCACGGTCTGCTTCCTCAACAATTTAGGTATAATTTTCTAACTCTACTACTTCTCTGATCTACTTTACCGAAGCACTCATCAATATTCATGCTCGCTAAAGTGGGGGAAAAATGTATAGGAGCGAATTTGCACCCCTAATGCAATTTTCCCTTTTACCCCTTTGCACCTTAGAAAACCAAATTTGGAGGCTTAAGTCCACATAAGCCCACTACCTTTGTTCCACTTGGCATTCGTTTTGTGCATCGCCAAAGGTGTTTCTGTCAGGGATGCCCGTGCGGTGCGTAAACGTCCATGCAGAGTGCTTATGCCCCTAATGGATTCTCGCGTCTAGATCCTACAGAGGCATTATAAATCCCATTGGGAGTTGACTTGTAACTCCCTCTGTGGCCAACTGACCCGAAGATGGCCATTTTCTTCCTTCTTTCCTTGAAATTCACTCACCTTCATTCATTTCAGGGCTAGACCATATCTTTTCATCTCTCCACAAGCTCCAAGCAGCTTCTTCACCATCTATTCAAACACTTTACACTTCACAATAGCAACATCAACACTCCATCACTTCAGTAGAGAAAGTGTGGAACAAAACACCATGACAATAGAGGCTTGAGTTCCTCTCGTTTTCTCCCCCACTAACTTTGAGCACTTTGGGTGGAGGTGGTAAGCTTTCATTCCTCTCCTCTATTATTTGGTTGAGTATCATAACACTATTTTGTAGTGCTTTTGTGTTTACTTCATTTTTGACATTTCTCTCTATCTATCTTGGCTGCCCGTGGAGGTGGGAACACCAAAATAGGGGTTTGACTAAGGTAAACCCCTATACAACCCCAACACTTTCTCCCTCTCTTGTGTGCAGGTATTGAATACATTCATGAGCTAGAGGCTTCATAATTTGCATGGTTGTAAGCATTTCCTTTCCCTTCCTCTCCTTATCTTTATCTCTTCTATTTTAGTCTACTTCAAAACTCTGTTGCATACTATTATTTCTTACACTCTAGAAGTTCTCAACAATCAGAGTAGAAGTATTCACTTAGATTTTTTTTGGGATAAACCCACTCTCTGGTCTATACGAGATGCCAATGCGCCTCTGGGATGCTAGCGCACTGCATTGTCGTCTGTGTTATGTGTTGATGTCCTTTGGCCGAGAGCTTATTGGTTTGTCAAGAGAATCTTTGTGACCTGCTCTTTCTAGTTCTAGAACTCTCATCGCTGTCCTTTGAGGTAGTTTAGGGAAGTTCACCCCGTGAGTCTCTCTGAGTGAAAAGAACTCACGAGTAGTGAATCCTCCTTCTCTACACTAGGATTTTATTGAGGAATGATGGCGTGGGCTAAGGTGTTCAACATTTATGGTCTAGTACCTTCCTCTATTTCTCATGCTTTGTGGGTGTCTTGTCTGTGAGTCATGTGTTGGTAGCCATGGGTGGTGAAAGAAGCAGAATTGAGCCACATTCTTGTGGGGACATTCGGCATAAGAATAAACTCTGGAAAATTCTGAGCCATGGTAATTTTACTCCATTTTTAGAGAGATTGCACGACATGATCCTAATGCCTTGGCGTAATTTTTTTCTTTCTGGCACAATTGAAAGCTTAGGGTTAAAGGTCTGAATATGGAGGTGAATGAGGATTTGATTTCCATGGTTACTGGGATGCCGACAATTGGTTAGAAGTTCTTCAAAGATAAAAAGAGCAACAAAGAGGCGATGACTCAATTTTTTAAAGATGATGAGAGGAAGAATTTAATTAAATTAGAGAGCTGGGAATATGAGAGAACTTCCCTCAAGAAAATCTAGGCCAACATTGCTGAGGTGCTGATGTGTTATGCGGCTTTGGAAGGGAGGTTTAGGGCTATTCTTGGTTACCATTTTACTCTCCTTAATCATTTCAGACATGGTATGTTTATTTCTTTTCCTTTCTTTTTGTTATCTTCTTTGGAGGTTTCGGTGTATGCACACCTTAAGAATAGGAAGGCCCTCATTCTTCATGAAGGACTTATTTTACTAATTATGGAACATGTCAAGACTCTCCTCCTTGCTCCCGCCATCAAGGGAAAGGAGAAGACTTTAAGTGATGAGTTTGGGTCATTGGGGTTAGAGTCCTCTTTAGATGAGGAGGAATGGAATGAAGGGGAGGAGGATATTTCTCCTGTCACTGTGGCTACATCTTCAAAGAAAAGGAAGGGGGTTGGTGTTAAGAGTAATAGGCCTACTAAAAGGATTGCTCTTTCTAGGAGTGAGGACATGGAGGTAGGGTCGAATGATCCCTCTCCTAAGTCTGTGGAGGTGGTTGTTGGTGGAGAAGCTATTGGTGGTGGTGGTGAGGTGGGGACACAGGACAAAGATGTGGTTGCGGTTGACAAACCAAGGAGGCTGTCAATGTGTATTTCTAACCTAAAAAACAAAGCCTTAGATTTTTTGACCAAGGATCCCAATGTGGCTAGTGAGGACAAGAATGTTGGTGATAAAATAGTGCCCATTGTGGATTTTCCTTCATAGGATTTTCTCAAGGAGGAGGCAAACATGTAGAATAGGTGTCGGGAGGAGGAGGAGGCAGAAAATAAATTGTGTGTAGTGAAAATCCCCTAGTCTAAAGTGCAAAACAAAATAATACAAGACAAAGGAAACACAACAACACCTCAAAGATTAGGCCTAGTTGAAACTAAACAAACAATAACAAAATCAACAATAATTATTATACCTTTTTTCTTGTTTAGCTTATTGAAGTGGTTGGCCCTTGAAGATGTTCTTGATGTATGCTCTTTGATGGTAAGCTTGCAATAATGGAGGTGGGTGTAGTAGTTGATGATAGTGAGTGGATGCAAATGGATTTGAATGCAAATGGCTTGAATGCTTGAATGCTGCAATAATGGCTAGTATGCAATAATGGCTTCAAAATCTTTCAAAATCTTAAGCTCTAACTTGAGGCTAAGGCCCTCCATTTAAAGAAAAATGGACGACCGAGATTGATCCACCATGGACAAGATGAAGGGCTATGGTTAGTTGAGGACTCACAAGCCCTCACATCTTGCCATGTGGAGGGTGAGATGGATAAAGGAAAATGTGACATGGAAAAGGCCATGTGGTCCCAAGGTACTTGCAAGTACCTTGGGATTGAAGAGGATCTCCTCAAAAAGGAATTCCTTGTCCCCAAGTGACGCTGAAAGTGACAAGTGAGGACTTTTAGAAAGTCCACTCTTGTCACCATGGGGATTTGAAAGGGAATTGGAGAAATAAAAGTGAACTTTAAATTCACAAGCTTGGAAGAAACCTATGGATAAGACAAGGTCCTCCTAATGGAGGTCTTTGTCCCATGTACCTGATGTGACCTATGAGAGGTCATGGGGAAGAGAAATGCATGGGAGAAATAAGCGTGAATTTTTAATTCACATGGAGAAGAGGTCAAACCTAATAAGGTAAGTACCATGAAAGGTTGACTAAAGGACATGCTAGAAAAGGTAAGTGATTAGGATTAAGGTTGTGCAAACAGGTGATTAGGAAAATTAATGAAGATTAGAGACAAGTGGCTAAATATGAAGGACGCGACATTAATCTTGATTAAGGATATGCACATCTTAATGAAGGATTAATTAGATTAATCCAAATTAGTGAAAAGGTTATGGAAGATGGGACAAGGAGAGAGAAAGAATGAATTTAAAATTGAAGAGGATAATTGACTAAATTAAATTGATTGATTTATTTAATTTAGAGAGGAAATGGTAAAGGATAAAGTATTTAATTAAATACTTTTGGAAAACTTAGAGAAAGGGGATAATATTAATTAAATATGTCATTTAATTAATATTGACGAATTAGATGAGTAAATGATAGGATTTTGACCATATGGGAGTGGTCAAATTTGGATGTCTACAAAAATAAGCCAAATAGGAGCCTTTGAAGGTAGATCCTCTCTCCGAGGACTTTTCTTATCTTGATGATGATGCTACCCCCATGTTTAATTTGCTGGATATAGCCAGAGTTGGGGTGACAGGTACCTTTAAATTAGCTAACTGGACTCTGCAGGAGTTAAATAAGATTCACATTAAAATTAGAGGTGTAAAGGAAAATTTGAAGAATGTTCCAAAAGGTTCGGTGTCAGACATTCTTATTGATAGAATGGTGGACCTTTAAGGTTCTTATCATGATTTTAAATCTCTTTGTGAGGAAAGATTGTCTGCTCTGAAAGCCAAGGTTTTAGGCATTAGCGTGGATATGAAATTTTTTTTGCAGGCTTGCCATATGTCTGTAAAGGATAGCACAAAATCCTTGGAAGTCCTTTTCAGAAAAATTAGTGAGCTTAGAGAAGATCAAGTATATTTATTTGAGCTTATGGAGAAAGAATGCACGACAAAGGGTAAAGGTAAGAAAGCTGCTAAGGATGATGAAAAATGACCTGTTGTTAGAGGGTCGACTGATTGGAAGAAATCGTTTGATGCTGAGAAGAAGGAGCTGCTGGATATGGTTGAAAATCATAGGAACCAACAAATGGAGATGGCCAATACTCTGAGTGGCCTGAACTAGTCTTTTTCTTTATTGATTTCTATTTTTCTACTGGGTGTAGGTTTCTTTTAGGTTATTTTGTTGTTTTGTGGCTGTTGGGTGCTGATGGTAGCTTCTTGTCTTATTTTTAGATCAACATCTGCTCTTTTGGGTTTTTTGGATGTTGAGTTGTTGTTGGTGGTTTTTTAGAATATCCTTTTGTGCAACATTTTGTGTGATTTTGTAAAGGGTTTCGGGGCCCCTTCAAAACCCGTTTTCCCCTTTTAATCAAAACAATATCTTCTAAAAATAAATAAAATTATTATTTTATTTATTTTCCCATTTGCACATGAAATAAATAAATAAATAATTAATTTAATTATTTTATTAATTCTCTATGCACTTTCAACCTAATTAGTTAGCTCACACTCACTCTGGGTTCACTCATCAATAAATTCTATCTTCTACCTAATCCATTACATCTCACTAACAATCAATCGTACTTATCTCATCAATCAATTATCTTAACTGATCCAAATGGTTAGTTAGCTCAAATCATGAAATCATTTAACTCCTCATCAATTCCTCTCAAGCATTCTCATCCATTGATCTATTTAGTCTTCTGCTTGATCTCAATCGTCGATCGATATCACATGAAATCTAAATACAACCATCATTCATCCACCTCTCTTTGCAAGACATCTATACACATTTCATTTAAGTGCTTTTGTGCTAAAAATATGTGAGCAACTATACACACCATCCTTCAAGGTGTAATTGAAGAGTAATGGAGATAAGCAAGGTTATCTTGTAGGTTTGCTTTGTTTGATTATTTGATTTCATTATGCTTCATTGACATTATTGAATTGATTGGGATTATTATATTGCTCTTTTGTTCATTATTCACAACCATTTTATTGATCCGTATATGTATATATATGCAAACACATATCAATATATGTATATATATCTTTTTGTGTCATGCACTCACACCCCACTTTTATTTTTGAAAAAATGGGGACCTCTTTTTCTTTTTTCTTCCTTCTCACTTTCCTTCTCTTTTTCTCTTTTCATTCTTCCCTTTGTTTTCCTCTCTTCCCCCTTCCTTCATTTTCCTTTTCTTTCTTCCTTCTCCTTTTCCCTTTGTGTTTTTGTCACTTGTTCGGTTTTGGGATCTTCAAGTTTAGCATGACATTCTTGTTGGGCCCACCCCGACGTCTGCTCATTGCTTCCTATTTTCTTTCACCACTTCACTCGTTTAGGTTTTCACTTGTTATGATACCCACTTTTCATATCCTCAATCTCGAAAGACTAATGGTGGAAATGTATTATAACCTTGGTCTTACGCATGTCAGATTATTTAAAACTTGCTATAGTACGTTTAATAAGGTATTGAGGGTAGGTGTTCAATTAGTTTAAGAGGGAAATTGAAAGGTTTTTTTAATCATTCATGCATTTTAGAAATAGAAAACAAACTTTGCAACTTGTTTGGAACTCTAAGCGATTTCTACAAACTCTCTATATCTTCGAATCTCAAAATTTCTCATTGTTTCATGGTGATGGTGTGGTGTTCTTCCTTGGTTCATACTTGTGCTCATCTATGTTCACCTGTGTCACCCCTTTTGTTTGCACAAATCACCAAATAGGCCATATAATTGAAACCCCATTTATATTTTTGACTGTTTGGCTTGATTTATGTGTGTTTGTCATGTTTGGTTTGATTCAACATTGTTATTTTCTATTTTTTCTTTATTTTCTATTTTTTTCTTTTCTTTTGTTAATTTTGCCTTCTTTTTTCTTTCTATTTTATTTTTTTCCTTGTCGAATTGAGTTTTTCCTTGGCATGCCGATCGAGGATGTTTATGACTATTGGATGTTGAGGTTACATTGCTGATATGTGGTTGTCATTGATGCCAACACTATTAGCATTAATGTCTTTAAGACTGTATATGTCAAGGATATTGAGAAAATTGTAATAAATATGTTACAAGTTGTCTTTGAAGCAGTGAAGATTAGTATGGTAGAAAGTTCAATATGTTGGTAGTGAGGTGTTGCGGATAAAATGGTTTTTTCTCAAGCCTATCTAGTTTGTACTCCATAATTTTTAGAGGTGTGCATGAAGATTTGAGGAAGTTATAAGTTTCTATGTTCTGACAGCTATTATGTGACTACAAATGATGTTCATGGAAGAAGATAATGTGATTTTGATAATATGAGTTGTTGCATATGTTACTAAAGTGTTCATGGACATTTCTAGATAATATTATATCTATGTTGCATGTATGCATGTATGCATTGATCATTGTGCTCACGATCAAATATTTTCTCTTGCGTGTTCATGGCCAACAAGGTGTTTGAAGCGTGTTGTGCATCTTCAAGGAAGAATCTTTGAAAGTGTTTTGTGTTCAAGGACATTATTTTGGGTCTCTACTATGTTGTGGATGAATTTGGTTGATGCACATTGATAATATTTATTGTTTTTGGGCTGACAGTTTGCATTCATTCTATTATTGTGTTGAAGTCGACATAAAGCAATATAATTTCTTGTGGCGGATATATATAAGCAATTTTTTTTATCTCATTTGAGACATGTATGATGCAAAGTGTGTGAGTGATATGTGTGAAAAAGGTTTAGATCATTTGAAGGCAGAGCAAAGTGTAAAGAAGAGTGAAAGCAAGTGAAGAAGTGTTCATGTGCTTAACCGGAACTATACTCAGGCATTAACAAATGCTACTTTCTCAACTCTAATTCTTCAAATGGTTTTAATCTGAATATTTTTTGTAAGACGACGAGTCTTCCTTTGAGCAGTGAGCTCTAGGTAGTGCATCTAAATGCATGTGCATTCCTCTTATATTCTTCTTATACTTTTAACAGGGTATAACTTATGGATTAACCTCCACCATGGGTTTTCCCCTAACAAGGTTTCCACACAAAAATCTTGGTGTTATGTGTGTTTTTGATGTGTTACTAATTCATGATTTCACTGTTATTAATCAAATCAAAGATTAAAGGTTAATAAGTTTAATAAGTTTGAAATTATGTGACAACTGATTCACCCCCCTCTCAGTTGTCTTCCCTTGTGCTACCAATACTTGGTATCAGAGCAAGTTCCTTGGAAGAAGTTTAATAGCTTGAGGTGATCCAGGATGGTGACATAAAAAAAGGATAGTCTAAGATTTGATGGAAAAAATTATTCTCTATGGAAGACTCGAATGGAGTGTCATTTGAGATGCATTGGTGAATCTTATTGGCACATTACATGCAATAGGTATGTTATCCCTCTGAATGGTCCTACTACTACTGCTGAGATTAGGGATGTTGAATATAACATCAGGGCTAAGGAAGCATTGTTGAGTGGTTTGACTGATTCTGAGATGACAAATGTTATGGATCTGAGAACTGCTTATGAGATCTAGAAAAAGTTGGAAAATTTATATGAAGGTGATGCTAATGTGAAGATGGCTAAGCTACAGTGTCTAAAAGGAAAATATGAACTATTGAAGATGGGTAATGATGAGAATATTGTTACTTTCATGCAAAGAGTGAATGAACTTGTGTGTGGTATCAGATCTACTAGTGGACAGGTGGATGAGTTAGAGATTGTTGCTAAAGGGCTTAGATATTTTCCTAATGCATACAAAATCAAACCTGTAACCATTGAGGAGCTCTGAACTGTGACAAACATAACCAGAGATATGTTGGTTGGTAAACTTACTACTTTTGAGTTGAGTGAATTCGGTGATGCCCCCCCAAGACAAAATTTGCATTTAAAGCTACTACTTCCAGGAGAGAAGCAGAGATATGATTCGGGTGAAAGTTCTTCTAGAAAGGTATTCAGATATGAGGAAGAAATGAGACAGATTGAAGAAGAAGAAAGATAACTGAATGAGCTTGAAGCACTTATTCTCAAAATGGAAGCCAAAGGAGAAGGTAAGTATAAAGGAAAGTTTCCCATTAAATGTTTTTCTTGCAACAAGATAGGTCATTTTGCATCAAGGTGTCCAGAAAGAGTTCCTGAGCCAAGACCTTACAAGCCTAAATATCAAAAGAAGTGTTACTATGCTACTGATGAAGGTGTGACAAATGATGAATTTGACAAAGGGAATGCAAGTGAAGATGAGTTCGTGTTTATTTCTATGAAAGAAAATAATTATGTGTCTACTGAATTAGCTAGTTCTACAAATGAGGAGAAAGCTCTAGCTGCTCGAGTTGAAGAAAAAGATGAATGGGTAATTGAGAGTGGATGTTCACATCACATGATAGGTGATAAACAAAATTTTTTAATCCTAGTGAAGTATGATGGTGGTGTTGTAAGATTTGGTGATAAAAATGGAGGTATAATCTATGGTAGAGGATGCATTTATTTTGATGGTAAGCATAACACTAATGATGTTCTTTATGTTGAAGGTTTGAAGCATAATCTTCTTAGTGTTGGAAAAATGATTGATAAGGGATACAATCTTCAATTAAAAGATGGAAAATGTAGCATACTAGAAAGTTATGGAAATGTGATTGCTTCAGGTACTAAAAAAAGGGTAACATCTTTCATCTGAATGTTGGTAGTAAAAGTTTTCTGATTGCTCAAGTTGATGAAAGTTGGTTGTGGCATAGAAGAATGAGTCATGCAAACTTTGAAAATATTATCAAGATAAGTTCCTCATAGGCTATGAGAGATCTTCCTAAGTTGGTGAAGCCTACTAATACAATATGCAAGGAATGTCAGTTGGGAAAACAAACTAGAATTTCATTTGACAACAAACAAAATTATTCAAATGAATTGTTGGAGCTTGTGCATACTGACTTGTGTGGTCCTGCTAGAATTAGAAGTCTACAAGGTTACAGGTACTTCATGTTTCTTATTGATGATAAATCTAGGATGATGTGGGTTACTTTATTAAGGGAGAAATCCGAAGCTCTAGAAAATTTCAAGATCTTGAAGGCTAAGGTTGAGACAAAGACAATTCTGAAGATTAAGTGTCTGATATCAGATAGAGGTGGTGAATTTACTTTCGGCGAGTTTAATTAATTTTGTGAAGAACATGGGATAAAGAGACAATTATCTGCACCGTGGACCCCTCAACAGAATGGAGTTTTGGGAAGGAAGAACAAGACAATTCAAGATTCTACTAGAACTATGATGTTGGAAGGAAATGTCCCTCATATCCATTGGAGAGAAGCTGTGAGTACTACTATTTATATCCTTAACTGGGTACAAATCAAAGGTAATACTGGTAAGAATCCTTTTGAGCTATGGTTTGGTCATAAACCTACTGGTAGATATTTCAAAATCTTTGGGAGTAAATGCTATGTCAGGAGAGATGAAGATCTAGGAAATTTTGATGCTAGAAGTGATGAAGGAATCTTTCTTGGTTATTCTACTAACAGTAAGGCCTACCTGTGCTACAACAAGAGATTGAAGAAAATGGTTGAAAGTGAAAATTTTAAGGTTGATGAAGACATTGCTAGACCCTCCATAACCTATGGATATGATTCTAATGACGAGGAATGATAGTACAAACAAGATTCATACTTCAAATCAAGTTCAAGTCGTTCCAACGAATCAAGAAGATCAAGAAGAAGCATAGACTAGTGAAAGTATAGAAGAGAGACAACAAGAGCCTAAAATTCAAGAGCACTCTAAGACTCCAAGGTATGTGATATTAAATCATTTAGAAAATCAGATTATAGGAGATAAAAACAAAGGTGTCCAGACTAGGAGAAGAATTGTAGAAGAATACTGTTTGATTTCAAAGGCCGAGCCAAGTAATGTAAATGAAGCATGCAAAGATGAACATTGGATTTAAGCAATGAAAGAAGAACTATAAAAAATTGAGAAGAATAATACATGGATTCTTGTTCCTAGATGTAAAGACAAAAATGTAATTGGAACTAAATGGGTTTTTAGAAACAAGTTTGAATTAGCAAGGTGAAGTTATCAAAAACAAAGCAAGAATGGTATGTAAAGGATACTCTCAGATGGAAGGTATTGACTTTGAAGAAAATTTTGCTCTTGTTGCTAGAATTGAAGCTGTGAGATTGTTTCTTGCTTATGCTGCTTACAAAAACTATAAATTTTATCAGATGGATGTCAAGTTAGCATTTCTAAATGGTGAATTAGAAGAAGAGGTGTATATTGAGCAACCTAATGGATTTCAGTTGACTGATTAGGGAGATATAGTTTGTCGGTTGAAGAAAGCATTGTATGGACTCAAGCAAGCCCCTAGAGCTTGGTATGCCAGATTGGATAAGTACTTGATGAAGCTTGGATTTAACAAAGGTACTGCTGATATTAATCTATATTTCAAGATGATGATGATAAAGATTTGTTTGTGGAAGTCTTTTTTGATGATATCATTTTTGGAGGATATGATGGTTTGTGCATGAAGTTTGCTAATGAGATGCATAATGAGTTTGAGATGTCAATGATTGGAGAGTTGAAATAATTTTTGGGATTGCAAATTACTCAGGTAGATAAAGGGATCTTTATATCTCAGTCCAAATATGTGAGAGAACTACTAAAGAATTTTGGTATGGAATATTCAAAACCATTCGGTACACCCATGGTGACCGGATGTAAGTTGGCACAAGATGATGATTCCCTGAAGGAAAATCAGACTAGATACAGATCAATGATTGGTGGATTGTTTTGTTTAACTCAAACTAGACTTGATATCATGAATTTTGTATGCATTGTTGCTATATTTCAAGCCAATCCTAAGGAATCTCATGTGACTACTGTGAAGAGAATTTTCGGATACTTGAAGGGAACAATTGATTTTGGCCTATGGTATCCTAAAGATGATGATCTTACTTTAAGTGCCTTTACTGATGCTTATTGGGAAGGAGATGAGAATGATAGGAAAATTACTAGTGGTGGTGCATTTTTCTTGGGAAAGAAGTTGATTTCATGGTTAAGAAAAAAGAAAAATGTTGTTTCCTTATCTAATGGAGAGGCATAATATATTGCTTCTGCTAAAAATTGTACTCAAGATTTATGGATGAAACAGATGTTGAAAGATATCAGAGTTGTATATGATGAACCCATTGCCATATTTTGTGATAACTCAAGTGCTATAAACATATCTAAGAATTTGGTGCTGCATTCAAAGATAAAGCATACATCTCAAGTACCACTTTTTGAGAGACAAAGTGAGTGATAAGAAAGTCAGACTGGAGTATGTTCCCACTATGGAACAAATTATAGACATCTTTATTAAGCCTTTGCGTAAAGATACTTTTAAGTATCTTAGAGGGAAGTTAGGGGTGATTACCCCTCCTAATTAGAACTAAGATGCATAGTCTTTGCATCATTCTATGCATTCATAGTCATATCTTGATCCAGATTTATGTTGTGGTGGTTGCTACTTAGGGGGAGTAGTCAGATGATTCAGATATGTGGTTCAAAACTTGTGTACCTTTGCCATTGATGTCAAAGGGGGATAAGAGTACTGTGAAAAAATATGGAAGAGCTAAAAGTAAGGGGGAGAAGAACAGTATGAGAAGAGCAATGTGTAAAGGGTGTTGGAGTGAAAAAGACACTGAGAGGGGGGTGGGTGAATCAGTGTCACGAACTAATTTGCCAAATTTTACTAAAACTAAAACAAAATAGATTTATGCTCTCATTTATCAATGATTAGCTCATCCATATATTGAATGCAATCACATATAATTGAAATGAGAAGTATGACAGTGAAACATTACATAATAAAGAATTCACACAATAAATTAGAGGAACCAAAGATGAGCAAAGTGACACAAGATATGCCGAGTGGAAAACCCTCCTGGGGTAGAAAAACCACTCCTAAACTGCTGCCTTTTTAGGCTTATATTAAGACAACCACTTTTAACAATGCCTTATAGGATGATTTATGTGCACCAACTCAAGGAGCACCAACCCCTCATTTTGAAACACCAATTTCAAGGAGCACCAACCCCTTTTTTGTTTACATAAATTACAATGATACAAAGGGTCTCTTTGTTTCTCTTTTCTCACAAGTGCCTCTCAACAGACAATACCTACAATCCTCAAGGTTCATAGGTGAGCCTTTAGAATTCTAGTCATTGTCTCATCTTAAGACAACTTGTATTGATCTCTTTTTTTTCAGGTATACAATCTTAGAATAATACATGTTTTTTAGTATAGACAATACAATGGCTATGTTTCACACACACTTTTTCTCAGTCATTTCTCACACTACCAAAAACCAATGATTAAACTCTCCTTTTTTCTTCTTACTAATATTATTGAAAATTTCAGCAATACAACTAAAACATGTGTGAATATTTTATCAAATGAGGTATTTTAAATATATCAAACTTCTATTGAAATTTGTGCCAGGTATTACAGAGATTCGGGGAAGTATCAAAAAATAGAAGATTGCTTTTGACAGAATGGTCAAGAAAATGTATTTTGAGAAAGAAGACTCTGAACCCTAACCATACATGGAATCTACACCCACAATACTATCTGAAAAATAATCAATAATAATGCATACACAGATAAAAACTTTTCAAAATAGAGAGCATTTTTCATTTTGAAACTAAAGATTAGGTAAATAATTTTCTATTTTCAGAAACCCTTAAGCATATAATCATCAAATGAAATACTTCCATTTTGAATCCATGATTATAAGGATAGATTTAACAAAATGCATGATTACCCACCAACCGAAAAACACAACCCCTCAAAAAAGAACCGAATCGATATGTTATTATATCAGGGTATCAATTTCAACTTAGGTAACCAAAAACTTGTCATGATTTGCATGAAACCAATCAAGCATTTTAATTTCAAAACATAAAAGTAGTAACTGCCTTACATTTTTAAACTGAAAGTTTTTTGCAAATAGGGAATGATAATACCTGATTGAGCAGCAAGAGAATTAAGTAAATACCGGTGATATTTTATATATGCTCGAGTCTCAACCTGCCTTATTCCAACCTTGACAGTGCCCACTTGACAACAACATTCCATACACTGTGAAACACCAACCATGATATCAAAAGAGCAATGAGTAGATTCACAGCAGAGAGGAGACATTTAGCAGTAGTTACAAATCCTTTCATGGTAGCGGTGTGGCTTGGGTTTACACCCTTAGCGAAATGAAAACTCAATAAGGAAATCCCTAGTCTTTCTTCAAGACATTCGATGCCCCAAGACAAAACATAATCATGTTTGAAGTCCAAAAGGACTAAAGACATAAGTAAAGACATCATAATGAGAGTGAGCCAAGAGTAAAGCTTCAAGATGACATTATAAAAATTTCCATGTTAATACCTTTTCCTAAATAGATGCCAATTGATATCAACTTATCATATTCCCATGCAAAGAATATAAAAATTATCAAATGTTTAAGGAAACCCGATAGGGTTTTCTTAATATTAAATGCCAACTCCAATTATGATTCCAAAACCAAGTTGCCTATAAGCATTACCTATATCAGGTTGAAAAGAAAACACAACTATGATGTTGTTCAAAACCTTATCAACGCCATGTAACCACAAAAATATGAACATGCCAATACCATATAAAATTGTAGATCACCATAGCACCGTATAGCTCAAAATTTCAAACCTGTCAAACTAGAACTATACCACTTGAACATAGAATCATAATCCTATAAACAAGATGCCTTGTAATCTCCACATGGACTCAAGAGATCAGTACCATTAAAATCATCATCACAATACTGAAGCCAAAACCAAGTATGCCAAGATAGAATATAAACAAGTGTGCCAACCATCTGAATGTAAACTATGCAACTGATAATCAATCACCAAGATGCCAATCTGAAACACAATTTTGACATCAAGGACAAATACCAAAAGAGAATTTCAACATAGGGGAGATTGTTGGAAGAAGAGTTGGTTGCATTGATGGTGTATTTTTCACATCATGTGTTGCCATCAATGCCAAAGGGGGAGATTTTTGGATGTTTTGGTTGCATTGGTGATATGTCTTTGAAGAAATGAAGATCAGTATGGTAGAAAGTTCAATTTATTGATAGTGAGGTGTTGTGGATCAAAGGTTTTGTTCTCAAGCCTATCCACTTTGTACTTCGTAAGTTTCAGAGGTGCGCATGAAGATTTGAGGAAGTTATAAGTTTATGTGTTATGATAGCTATTATGTTACTACAAATGGTGTTCATGGAAGACGATAATGTGATTTTGGCAATCTGAGTTGTTGTGTATGTTAATGAAGTGTTCGTGGATGCTTCTAGATCATATTTTATCTGTGTTTGATCATTGTGCTCATGAATTGAGATTTTCTCTTGCGTGTTCATGTTCATGGCCGACAAGGTGTTTGAAGCGTGTTGTGGATCTTCGAGGAAGAATATTTGAAAGTGTTTTGTGTTCGAGGAAATTTTTTTAGGACTCTACTATGTTGTGGCCAACTTTGGTTGGCGTGCATTGATAATATTTATTGTTTTGATCCGACAGTTTGCATTCATTCTATTATTGTGTTGAAGTTGACATAAAGCAATATAATTTATTGTTGCGGATATATAAGAAATTGTTTATCTCATTTGAGACATGTATTATGTGAAGTGTGTGAGTGCTATGTGTGAAAAATATTTAGGTCATTCGAAGGCATAGTAGAGTGTAAAGAAGAGTGAAAGAAAGTGAAGAAGTGTTAATGTGCTTAATCAGAACTCTACTCAGGCATTAGCAGATGCTACTTTCTTAGTTCAAATTCTTCAGATGGTTTTAATCTGAATATTTTCTATAAGACAATGAGTCTTCCTTTGAGCAGTGAGCTCTAGGCAGTGTGCCTGAATGCATGTGCATTTCTCTTATATTTTTTTTATACTTTTAACAGGGTATAACTTGCGGATTAACCTCCACCATGGTTTTTCCCCTAACAGGGTTTCCATGCAAAAATCTTGGTGTTATGTGTGTTTTTGATGTGTTGTTGATTCATGCTTTCACTGTTATTAATCATATCATATATTAAGGGTTAATAAGTTTAATAAGTTTGAAATTATGTGACAACTAATTCACCCCCCCTCTCAGTTGTCTGCCCTTGTGTTCTCAACAATGACATCATTGTATCGAGCACTAGGTCTTCCCTTTGCTATGCTTTTAGAGGTAGAAATTTTCTCTTCCTCGACAACTGCTTGTATCTTAGAAATTTTATGAATTAGAGTTTTTTGATTATCAGGTTTTCGATCATGAGGAATTTTCATTAAAAAATCAAAATAAAATGGATTAGGTAGTATTCCCAAACCCTAAAATTTGATGGACAATCCCTTAACAATTTTGAAGTTCTAAAGTGCTTTGGAGTTCAAACTTTGAAGATATCCCTTACCTCTTACTTCACCTATAAAACAAGAGTTAGATGAAAACCTCGACCCCTGATGGTTGGTAAGTAAATGAAGTAATCTTGAGTGAAATGTCTAAGTGTTTCAGACATTGTTAATCAAATATTTTATCTAAATCCAGTCTTTATTTTGAGGCGAGGAATAAGCATAACCCTCGACTCTCGATTCCCAAAGAAAAACAATAAAGAAAAAAAAATCTATATTTTTTGAGTATCAGTTGTTAGGATTTCACTCTACCAATTACTAAATAAAAGATGTAAAAGATAAGTGTTATGCTTGATCCCCAATCCCCGACCTTCATTGAATTTTTTTGAAGTATTATCAAATATCTATAATCAAGTGTACCCCTTAACATTTAAAGATATTTAGGAATGAGGTAGGCATCACGCCTAGACCTTGACCCCCGACAATAACACATTTATTAAAAGGAAATTGTCGGGTTCAATTAGCGAGTGTTTCCCTTAACAATTGTGCTTAACAAATGGTAAGGAGTAAGCAATAATCCTGACTCCCAACACTTGAAAAGGCTTAGGAATGAACATATTAGCTTAAAAATTAGTGTTCAAACATCCTTCATTTTTATTGCCTAGTTCTTTTGGCAAGCAATAGGACTTATTCCTGAGGTTTGATCCTCAATAAATCAAAATTTTACTTAAGTATGGTTTTAATAGATTCTTGTATTATAATGCAGTTGAATTAACTTGTCTTTAGAGCTTGTTAATGAATTCTTTTTCTCCTTCTTATCCCTTTTTCTTAAAAGGTCCTAATGTGTGGTGTTTTCATATGTAGGAGGTATGCCAAAATAAGGAGTAGAAATGAAGCATCAATACAAGGGTTATCACCCTCTTTCAAGGATGTTCTCTTTGTATGCAGAAATTAGAGACACTGACCTTAGACACATAGACCTAGATGAATTCTATAGAAGAATTAATGATGAGAAAACAAGGTATTGCAATGCAACTTCTTTGGTTAAATTAGGTTTAGTGGAAGTAGTTTCCTTCCTAGTCACAATGCAGCCACCTGAGCTTGTCTTGATCTATGCTAAGTACTATGACCAAAAGAATAGGAGAATACTAGTATCATCAGGATAGGTAGTTCTAGACATTAGCTCAGGTATGATTGAAAGAGTATTCATAATTATTTCTTTCCCTAAATATGATGTCATGAATATGAAAAAGGTAGTGGATTATTTTAAAAAGCATGAAACAAGTAGCCTCAATCTCATTAATAATCAAATGTTGCTTAACCCATGGAAGATAACCCTCAAGATGGCTAAGGTACAACATAGGAGTGAATTTAGAGAAGATATTAAAGACCAAATCACAGTCCTAAGAGGATTTATGGATACCCTAATGCTAGGTACTTCTATCCATGGATGGTCTAATTTATGTTATTCATGTTTAATAATAAGAAGATTGATTGGACCACTATCATAAGTGACAAAATCCATGAGAAGCTCAAGAATGTCTTGCAGAGCAACAAATTTTATATGACATCCTATTTGGTATGATTTTTGGCTTCTCAAAGGATTGGAGGGAGATTTTGCAAGAAGGATTTCTCTAGAATCCATGGAAGAGTTGAATAATTGGGGGAATTGGTATATCCAATTCAAAACCTTTACATATATTAGAGTGGTTGGCTTCCATAAGTCTCCCCTTAAACTACCAAGGTACCCCACTGATAAAATGATCCTATTAGAGTTGTGCAAACAAGTAACATATATCCACAAGTTGATTGTTGGTAAGAATAAGTTGGGATATTCTTTCCTTGTGAAGATAGGGGTATATTCTTGTGCCAACATGAAAAATGCCAAGAATGTAGAGATTAAGTTGGAAATGTATACCATGGAGATGTACAATTTCCCTAAGGCTAGGTTTGACCTTATTGGAAAAATAAGTAAAGTTATAGGTTCATTCTTTAAACATAAAGCTAATTTAGAGGATCATTAGGTCAATTGTTAGGAAGAATACAAGGTAAGAATGAAGGATTACTACCAAATAATAGTATAAATGATAAAATCTTGAAATGTGTCTAGAGTTTTCAAAGAATTGAAATAAAATGGGAAATTTTTGGATCCCATTTATAGTGGACAGGGCATTTACACCCAGCCAATCTACAATGTAGATTTTTCCACTCAAGAAGATGACAATATGGACACTAGGGATGGAAGTATCAAGGCTTGTTATTAAAGGTGGTTACTATCTCCATTATGAATGATGGAGTTACCAAATCCATAACCTTCCATAAATAAATCAAAGATAGGTGAAGGATCATCTACTGTTGTTGAGAAACAAAACCCACCATCTTCAAATGCTAGCTAAAAGAAGAGAAAGAAGCTTAGAATGAGCAAGTCATTGAAGAAGAAGTAATCACATAAGTAGAAATTCAATCCAAGGAAGTTCAATTAGAGGAAATTTTGGTGAATAATAATAAAACAAAGAAACTTGAGGAAAGAGAAGTTGAACCAGATAAAAAAACTCAAAATGAAGAAGATATTGCTCAAGAAGAAGTAATAAGAGAAGATACATAGAAACATGAGATGGAAGTAGAAAATGATAACTCTCTAGCCACACATAATGCTTAAGTTACTCCTTCTCCTCAAAGGTAGGTCTCTTCAAATATTTATAGTATGGTTGAACCATACAATTCGAAAGAGACAAAGGACATTTCCAAGAAGAAGAAGAGAAGAGCTTAAGTATCCTTTTAGAGGACTTTCAATCCTTAGCTAAAATAAATGAAAGGTCAAGAAGAATATTTTCTATTGTGCTATGGATGAGAAAGGAAATATAATTTCTCAAATAGTCATCCCTCTAGTGGATAAGTATGAGTCTGACATGCAACTAAAGGATAAAAAAATAAGACAGGTTAACTTAGGTGTTTAGACAAGGGAGGGAGAACAACAATCTTTGCAGATGGTTGTATCTACCATTTTGAAGAGAATGCAAAAGGATGAGAATACCAAACAAAAACTCAAGTCTTACGTAGCTCAACTAACATGTTAATAACTTGATAGGACCCATTGATGTTGTAGCTCCTAAACCAGTTTTATAGGTTGTATTGAAAGGTGAAGCTCTATACCTTGACCTTAAGGGTGGGTATTTGTTGCTAAATAGTGGAAGGAAGATTTTGTCACCTTAGCAGGTAGACTTTTGAGAATGGTAGTAAAATCTTATCACTACATTAGTGATAAAGATAGCTTGGCCCACCAAATTGAGGTGGGAATAAATGAATAATTAACATTTGAGAGGATTACATCCTAGTTTTAGTTGAGGGTCAAAACCTTGAATAAGTGTGGGATAAATTGAATAAGAAAATGAATGTAGCTAAATAGGCTATGGTTAATATTGAGCATTTTATGGAGAATATTGGTTGCACATTCTAAGAAATTCCATCCTTATTCAACTCTCCTAGCAATATGGTTGATGAACTAAAAAGGTTAATGTAAGGAAAAGATATGCAAGAAGCCATTGATAAAATGATGACCAAGAAAATGAAGATGCAAACCTTTCAAGATGAGTTGGTAGGTTTCACTAGCTTGTAGGAAAATATGGAGAGCTTGACGTTCACTTAGAGGATAAATTTGTAGTATCACCAAGGCTCTCCAATGAATGTAATAAATGAAGTCATCACTTCCTTCTCAAATAAGTTTCTTAATCAAGACTAGTCAATGTTGAATACCAGGAATACTGAGAGGGGGGGTTAATCAATATTCATTGAAACTCATTAACTTATATAGAAAAGGGGGATTTTCTGCTCATGAGTCTCTTTGTTCTCAAGATATTTCAAGGGAACAAACTGCCCTAAACTACCTCAAGGAATAAAGCTTAAGCAGCAGAATGAGAGGTGATATTTCGAGAATCAGAGAGAGTAGACCATAGAGGTTTTATGAATAGATTGATGAGCTCTCAGCCAAAGGATGACAACACAAAACAAGGATGGGAGCACAACGTGCTGGTGTCTCGTATGGACTAGAAACTAAGTTTATCATAAAAAAAACTAAATGACTACTAACAATTAGATTTCTAAGAACTCTTAAGAATGTGGGAAATGACATAAAGTAACAAAACTAAGATAAAGCAAACTAAGTGAAATATAAATGATAAAAAAATGGAGAGAAAGAAAGTTCCCACGATAACCCACGTGATGAAGCCTCCAACAAATGAATATCTTCAATAATTGCACACATAAGATCGAGGAAAAATGTTGGGCTGTTTAGGGGTTTACCTCAGTCAAACCCCTATTTCAATGTTCCCACCTACAAGAGCAACCATATAGATAGAGAGAAATAATAGACAAAAAACAATATAAAAACAATGAGTGATCAAAGAAAACCTCACTTGAGGAGGATAACCCATATCACAAGATAGAGATGCAATAGATATGGGATGTGAGAAATCCCAAGATGCTCAAAGATACAAGGCACAAGATAGATATCACTTGCGAGGCTTGAGGAAGTGAAGGAAGGGATGTGAGAGCCAAGAAGCTTGTAAATAATGTTGTGAGAATGCAAGGGTGCTATAGTAGAAAGTTGTAGAGAGTTGTGAAAGCAATATAACAAGAGAAAGACAAGAGGATGTCCAAGGGAGAAGCCAAGAAGCTAGAGAGAAAAATTTCAGAGAGACCAGAGAGCAATAGAATGGAAGAGATGGGTTTAAAGGAGAGAATAGGAGGGAAAAGAAGCTTCTTGAGTTGTTACAAGGCATCCTAGGTTGTTACCACCAACAAAAGGAGTTGACAAGTGGCAAGGCACCCAAAAAATGATCATTTTAACATCAAAATTTCACGTGACATGCAAACATCTGTGTGGTACACTAGTTTCCAAACACATCACACTACAAAATGATGCAAACAAGAAAAGCACAAGGTTTGACACAAAGTTGATGTGCAAAGGATAGCTACTGAAAAGGGGTCTTGAGCATCCTGAGAGGGAAAAAGGCTAATGTAGGGGCTAAAATTAGCCTACACAAATACTAAGGGAGTGGACACTAAAGTGGATACAAGAATGTATGTGAAATTGCAAGAAGTGCAATTTTATGACATTACATTTTTCCCCACTTTATCTTGCATATGAATCTACACTAATATGCACGCTAAAAGAAATATAGTAAACATAAATAACATCATTATACCAAAAGGCTACTATAGAAGAAGAAAATAGCTCTTCGAACCAAGGAAGCATGCCCATAGGTTGAATACTTGCAAAAAAAATGCATTAGATAAGAAAGATCTGCACATGACAACAAGGTTAGAACATAAAAGCCACTACACCACAAGGTTAAAACATATAAAAACACATACACACAAGCACATGCCAAACTAACAAGATTTGAGTCAGTAAAGTGAAAGAGACCTAGATGTAGAAGGTTGTTTGAGTATTATGCATCATCCCCAAATTAAAAAATAACAAATAAATGAATTCTTAAATGGAGAGAATAATGTGTTTGTTCCCAAATCTCTAGATTGCTAAACTCTAAAAGTATGTTAGGATTTATGTTCAAGTTTAACAATGATCTAGCCAATGAATGGAATCAACTAAGGTGGTTGGAATTCCCTACTATTTAGGCTCTACTAGGCCTTGGTAGGTGTACCTTTTATCACCAATGAATGTAAACTTTTGAAGATTTAAATAGTGATATTTAAGTAGATTATGAACCTCATACAAATTTAAAGGGCTTGTTTAACCCCAATCTCTTTAATTCATTTATCCAATCTTAATCTATTTCAGTCTGGCATGAGGGTTTGAAATAGATAATCTAAAACTAACTTATACTCCTCCTCCTACTATAGGAAATTAACATATATAAATAAGGTATTTTGAAATATTGTTTTTGGAATAAATGTGATCAATGCCTTTTTACTTGTTGGGCAATGGATTCAAGATGTGAATGATATGTGTCCTCTTCCTCTTGGTTATAGCTCTAGTTTTTTAGCACTTAAAATGTTTATGACTTGCATAAATGTGCAATGAAGTAATTATGAGACTCTTCTTATTGATCCAAATGATCCTTCCAGATTACTATGATTGATTTAAAAGAATATAATTCCTTGAAGAAAATAGTTAAATGAACCACACAAAAACAAAAAATGTGCCTTGATAAATCAAATATATTATTGATACAATGATTTAAATGATAAGGAAATATCAAGCTGGAGACAACCAAACAATCAATCACAATAATATCAACAAACAACATAAACCAAAATTTTGGCCACCAAAATATAGCTTCTTTTCCATTGATTTACTTCAAAATATTTTACAATGTATACCAATAGTCTTTCTTGTTCTCCTAACTATTATATTTCTTACTTGGTCTTGGTTTCCATTTTATAAGTGATTAAGGGAAGAGACAAGCTAAAAACCATTACATTTCAAGAGACACTTCATTTATCCGATCATTTGTATAAACAAAAAGGTATTAAATATCATTGTTTATTTATGACTACATAAATACAATTAAGGAGAGAAAGCATAAAATAAAAAATTTTAAACATGGAAGCCCATAACACTTTTAGTACACCCAAAGCTTGTTATTCATCATAAGATACTTGTAATCATCTGATCTGGAAAGGTCCTCTCTCCATGATTGTGCTATTGAAATGCACAAGACAACTGAGAGGGGGGTGAATCAGTTGTCACCAATCACATCCACAAATCTCAAAAAATTATTAACTCCACATCCAATTTAATTTGTTATTAAGTATCTCCTCTTGACGTCACTCCAAACCTCGCTGATGTATGGGGGAAAAATCTGGATGACGGGGATCCCCTAGGCTCCACTGGCACTACTTTGGCTGCATGATTACCTATTTTTTCCTCCTTTTAAACTTCTAGGCTAGGCCCATGTGATCGGTTTTTTTGGCTTTTTTGGGCTCTGCCCATGTGACTTTTGGGGTGTTCCTTCTAACCACCCACCCCTTTTTTTATGAATTTGTAATTTTATCTTTATATTAATATAGATATTTGCCTATTCATCAAAATAACAGAAAGTAATATCAACACAAGAAACACTAGATTTACATGGAAAACCCAATGAGGGAAAAACCACAGTGAGAATCAACTCACAATATAATAGTAGTTGCAAAGCCAAATACAAGAGGCTCACTACAAGAGGGCTCACTGACCAAGATAGGACTCACTATCCAGATAGGACTCACTATCTAGAGGGGATGCTCACTGCTTACAGATATAAAAACACGTAAAGAAGAATGCTACACAGAGAACATTATCTCAATGCAACTGAAGATCCACCACAACAACTTCCACACATTCACAACCTTGATAAGAGAATTGCAGACACCATCGGCTCACTACTTTCAAGAGTCTAACACATTGAATTTTTTCTACCTTAATTCAATTTTGCACACTCTTTTGTATCTATCTCGCTTCGCACACTTGTGGCTTGCAATCCTTAACATCTTGCCTTGTATTTATACCATCTTCGATCTTAGAAAATTTCTCCAAGGTCAGCTACACATTCTTCATTTTACAAATTCAAATTAGGTCGGTGACTCAATATTCCCATAGTGGATAAGAATGAGAGTGGACCAAATCAATACTTAACCAGGACCCAAAACAACATCTTGGATCAATCACATGCTTCCTTAATTGGTACTTATCCTTAATGTAAGGTGTAGACACTAGGTCGGACAAACCTAATGAAAACACCAATTAACTTTGAAGTACATGCATTTTCAACAAGAAGATAACACAAGGATCACATAAAAAGATTCACCATACACTGGAACAACTCTTAGATACCTTCAGATTCATCCACAACAATTGCAACAATCTTCATACAAAGAACACTTTCCACCAATCCACCCAGACTGTACAGACACACATAGTAACTCTAGAACTAGTCTTTCGAAGCACCAAACCACAAGCACTTTTTCTAGGACACAGATAACACCATTACAAGCCTTATTCTAGATCCACAAGATCTGAGATAAACCATTAGAGGAATGTAGAGCAGAAACATTTCTCGCAGTCCATAGACAAACAAATCTACCAGACTAGTTCACAAATTGGTGAACACAACTTTCACTCTTCATCAACCCAGAAGCTATAAATCGAGATATATCACCCAAGGATGCCCATAAAAACAATATAGATTCCCAAAAGCATAAGATCAACATAGAAGAAATGTCGATCACATTACTAAAGTACATTTAGAACACACACACAATTCTATCTTCACTATTTATTAATTTTCTCAAAAGCACTTGATAACTCATCATATCAACACACTTGCAACACCATAAAGGTAGCTCCATGTACTCACAACATCTCTATAGTATATTAACCATACATGTATGACCTAAAATCACTTGATTCCTTTCATTGTAACAACCCGTACTGTGTTGACATCAATGACAACATTAATGACAACACCACCATACTCATTCATCCTTGCAACATGTGCACCTAAGGCCTATTCTTCTGGGGGAGCTAGATATGTCTGCTCCCATTAGAATACTGTATAATCATTAGGCCAATTTTATCCCTAGATCTTTGGTATTTTTTCCAAATGATTTCTCCATCTGCTGTCGAATATTCCTTTGGCCTCTGTAATGAACTTTGAATACCCCAAATCTAATGCAAACATCCCATCTAGAATTAAGTTGAAATTGTGAATATTTATTTGTTGATTATTTTGTAAATGATCAACACACTTAAAGACTATTTGATTGAATTCATTCTTCTATTCATTGATATCCTTTAGTTGACCATCATCCCATTGTATTCTTGGTACATACCATTGCTTGAGTGTATGAAATGACTCCATTCTCATTGCAATATTTTTTATTCTCCCCAGATGAATTGGAATTCATCAATAACCATTTTTACCATCTTTTATGTAGGCTTCAAAGCAGTAGGAGCCTCCACACTTGTTTGCAAGAGTTTTCATAATGTCATCAAGGTGTCATGTATGGGCTACCATTGCTTGAACAAGGGATCTAAAATTGGTATATGATCCTTCATCTGCTCAAGTGCTTGAGATAGAGAAAAATAACATCCATATACATTCTATATTTTATCCATAGTTATTTTAACTCTATGTTCCAAAACCTTCTCCAACATATTAAGCATATGTTTTTGTATGTCTCCTTTGGTCTCTTCATTAAGTATCTTTAAAATTTCAATTCTTGTTTCAATGTATTTACCTGATCAATAGAAATTACATCTGGATCAATCTTCTGAATTGTGAGGGGCTGGTATATTATCATTTTTGTGATTTGGGAAGACCAAATCCTTTCAATTGTTGTTTTAACTTTACATTCTCCATGAATAATTTATTCACTTCATCATTCAAATCAGTCTGTTCTTTCTCAGATTTACTAGTCTAATCTCCAAACTTTTAATAGTGACTTGGGTGAACATTGCTAAGTGAATAGTCATAGTAGCAACCTCCAATGCTGATGTATCTTGAAGTATTTTGAATATAGCAGTACCTCTCATCTCTTGCACAACATCAAGCAGTCTTTTCCATTTTGTTCTTTTCTATTTTGTCTAGAAGGCTAGGGTTTCAATCCTTGGATTGTATCCTGTACCACTCATTCTCTCATCTGAATTGAATTCAACAATTAACATGGGATATTCTTGATTTCTTACTTGATCCAGTAAGAACATATTTTTCAGCTTCATCCTAGGAATAAATTATTATGTTACTTCCCAACACCATTTTCCTAGCCTCTTGTGGACTGATATTTATCTCATTAATCCTGAGATCATCAAAAGTATGGGAAACAATTTGATCATGTTGTGATTATTCAGTACCCATCTTGTTTATCTGAAGTCTTCCTTCAAATTCCTTCATTTTCATCTTAATGCAAAAGTCTTTGAACTTAGGAGTTTGGATGAATTCATCATATTCCATAAATCTAAGAGCAACAACCACTCTTTCATCCTCATGCATTTCCTGTTCACCATGTGCATGCACATCCACTCTTTCTTCAGGTTTATGAGCTTTAGTTTCAATCTCAAGGAGTGGTTGATCAAATTCAATGTCATATTTTAAGTGTCTTAACACACTAACCAATTCCTATGCATCCCCCACCTCTTCACTCATTTCATATGCCACAAGGGGAGTTGATTCTTGTAACTTCTACCTCTTGGGACCTGATTGATTTGGAGGTGAGTATGATGAAATACATTGCAGTAAAGAAGTGTCTAGAGGGGGCTCTAAAATCACAACTCCACTTGGCTTCTTAATGGGAAGCTTGGTGGGTTTTTGGGATTTCCCTTCAGGTTCCTTCACTGGCTCAACATACAATCTTTCAAAATTGTTAATCATAATATCCATCCTCTTAAGAGGATCAACTTCTTCCACATAGAATCCTAGGAATTCAGTATCCCTTTTAATTTTCTTTTCTTCAAATATCTTTAGAATCTCCCAATTCTTCTTCCTTTGGAACACTTCTTGAGGTGTAAGGAAATTTCTTATCAAATCTTCTTCATAATCAAATCTATGGGTAATCCCAGCTCCAGTGAGGAGTGTCTACCTTACAAAGTTTATATGTCCCTCTGGGTCAAAGAACCTCTCCATCTTAGACTTCAAAGAATATCTATTTTTTAGATAACCTTGAAACTCCTCAAGGGTGTCAGATCCAATAGAGAGTTCTCCACATATAGTTAAATCAGGAAAGAATGTACCCTTCTTCTACCTTTTCATGACATCCTGTTCCGTCCATAATATCTTCCACATAAAATATAGAAATAAAATTCAAAGAGAGGAAAAATTGGGTAAAATGTATGGAGCTTGAGGACATCCATAAACTCTTATCATAGTATGGCTAGGTAGAAAGAACCAATCACCAAAATTGTGTGAGTGCCTAATGTAGGAGCATCCATGGCTAGGTGATGATCCTGTTTAATTCAATCTTGTCTAATTTTTGGTGAGTTGTTAAATAATATTTTGGACTTAAAAATCCTTTTCCATGAGCATTTGAATGTGATGGAATTTGAAGAATTTGAATTTTCATTTTTGATGTGTATAAGATGCTGCCCGGATAGGTGAAAATGGATAATAGTGATGTTTTAATTGCAAAACTCCTGAAAAAGAAAAGGTGGGCATTGAGTTTGACTTGGAAATCAATTTTCTTGCATATTTTAAAAATCCCTTAAAAATAGGGAAGTGGAGGTGGGCGCCCAAAAAAGATAAGGTTGCATTTTATTTTATTGTGGAAGTGGAAAAAGCAAAAAATAATCCACTTTCATAGTGGATCATGCTTTGTAAATTCTTTTGGCTTAATATGGCATTTTATTTAATATTATTTGTTGCATTTTTTTGACCTCCAAAAATTTGGGCATGCTAATAAGGAATGCACATGAAATTCAAGTAATTTGGTTTAAATTTCATTTCATTTCATTTCATTGTTGAAGGCATACAAAAGGTAAAAATTTTCATTATTGTTTAGTTTTTCCAAAAGGATTTTTGGAGGAGAAACTCAAAAGGGCGTGGATTTTCTCCAAGAAGGGTTTTGAAGTTTTTTTTGTAGGTTGAAGGTGTTGGGTCTCAAATAGCAGGTTTGAACCACGAGAGGTTGCCAAGCTCTCACAACACTTTTGGCCAATGTACAAGGCCAATTGATGCAATTGAACCTTCTTCTCTTTAGGTTTTGCTAGACCAAGGTAGGTGAACCTATGTGAATGATGGAGATTGAAATGTATTTCCTAGTGAAACAATCTACCCACAATGGAAAATGGAAGTGGATAGACAAAATCACTAAAACTATACCTACTCCTATTGCACAAAAGAAAGGATTTTAAATAAGTTGTTTGTTTATGAATTTTATCTCTGGGTTGAGGCAGATCAGTGCCTTCTATCCACATGGGCAATGGAGTAAAAAATAGAAAATGATGTGTTTTCCTTCTCTAGTTTAATTCAAGTTGTTAGGCACTTTATGAAATAAAATCTTATGGTGTAATTAATTATTTATTACACTAGCATAAGTTAACTTAGGTCTTAATTTATCATATTAGTCCTAGGTTGCATTTAATCATTTAATAAAGTTGTTGAGATAAGATTCCCTTCTAGAAGATGAGTTGTCTTTTCTAGAACTTATCCCCATCTTGTTATCATTCCCTAGGTAGTTGGTTAGGGTTTCTTGTTGTCACATGAAGTGTAATTTGAACACTTGGCAACATCCTTTGCATTCTAGGTTTAACACTTGCCTATATAATCAGGCATATGTACTCTTTGTAAAATATCTGATAGATCATAATAGAATCTCTATTTGAATGCCATTATCATACTTTCTTTGTGGTTGAATATTTCTTCCTGGCAAAGGTCCTCCATTGAAGATTGCATTGCAGCTTCATCAAGGACACCTGTGCATCCATTATTCCAACATGGTATCAGAGCTATTCCAGTGAAGGTTCATCCCAGGATCAAGAAAGTTTGGCTAGTGAGATTCTTTGCAAGTGTAAGGGTTTTCTTTGCAAGCTAGTTGGTTCCACCCGGGGACCAAGCTTATTTCTAGAGTAGATTGAGTCAGATCTGAGCTCGCCATTGTCTTCAGAAGGCCTCGAAACCTTAGGATCGCCTGCCCATTTGTCCAATTCGGACATATTTCATCTGGGATCCATTTGAGGTATTTAGGTTTTTTTTGCATTGTGTATGATCCGTACAATTTTTGTAGAAATAAAATTTCCTCTTTTAGTCCTCCATCATGGCAAAATTTTTTTAGTCACAGGATTTTTTCATTTCAAAAATTTCGGGCAAATTCTATATTGTTTGGCAAAAAAAATTAAATTTGAGCTATAGTTTTTCTATAGTTTGCAGAAAAATTTATTTAAATCCGAAGCGACTGTCATTTTTTAAAACTCCTTCGGCATCATATTTTGCATATATTTTTTTTATTTTGGTGGGTCAGCTGCATTCAAGGTTCTGCAGAGGTAGGTACATGTCAGCCTTGTTGATTTGATGGGTTGTCACATCAATTGCCCGCCCGCCACCACCGGTGTCACCTTTATCTACTGATAGTCCGTGTTTGACCCCACCGACAAAGCTCCGATGATGTCCACTGGCTTCCATCACCGGCTGAAACTCTACCCGCTGTTGACATTCTCTTCCTCGCTAGCACACTCTCTCCTCCCGCGGCCCCGCCCTGACACCGCTCGCTCCAACCAATCGCCGCTCCGTTGGCGCTCTGCCCGACAGTGGTTCTCTTTTTTCTTTTTTTTGCCAGCATTAGCCTTGTGGTCATATCAGCGACCGGGGGCTGTTTTTTTGCCCGAGGGTGCTTAAGTTTTGCACCTGTTTAGCTTGCCAGGCCCTAATAGGGCAGATTTTTTCAAATCGCTATATCTTCGCGCCACGGTGTCGAAATTCGACAAACAAGATATTGTTGGAAAGAGAATTCAGTCTACTTTCTAGTGGTGCAATTTTTTTTGCAGAATTTTTCTATCAGAATATTCTATAGTCAACTGAAGTCAAAACCCTAGTTTGGACATAAAGGCTCATATTTTGCAACTGTTGATCGAAATTCAGTAATCCTAGCAGCATCAGGAAGGTACTTCAGAGCTCTTTTCATCTATCCATTCACTTTGATCAGTTTCAGCTCTAGGTACTCTTGCATTGGTTTTTTTCAATTTGGTGCATTTTTTCAATAACTTGGATATCCTGAAGCTTGGGAAAAGGATTTTTGTTTTGGGTGACATCACTTCAGTTGCATATCACTGTCATTGTCTTTGTAATCTTGGAGATCATTCATAGTTTATTATGGGGTTTTCATTTCATCCTGCTTTGATCATGTTGAAATGGAGAAACTGCAAATAATGGAGAAATGGTATCATCACACATCTCTGATGGATTCTTTTGTTGCCGCATTTGTATAATCTTGTTCCCCCTCTTGGTACTAGCAGTAAGAAATTTTCTTGGAATTGCAAAAGGGATCATGTCTTGGGAGTCATTGCAATGCATATTGATGTTTCCACCTTGAAAAGTGTTGATCATTGTGATTTCCCTCTCACTCTTTGGACTAAAATTTGGGAGATACATGGAGATCATGACATTCAGCCATTCCCAGATGATCCTATTTCAGATTGTCTTGTGCCTCTTCATCCTTCAGATAGGATACCCTATGATGCAGATACTATGCGGGAGTTTGAATATTTGGAATACTTTGAATCTTTGGATGAGGATGAAGAGGGTTCTTCTGATGCTCCTGCTTCTCCATCAAAGATAGTTGATCTACCTTCACCTTTAGTGATTCCATGTGCAGAGTCATTGATTAAGGCTCCTATCATTCCTATTCAACAGGAACATTCTCATGGTAGTGATTTATTGAGCATGTCTAGTGATTCATTACAATCAGTATCACACTATCTTCCTGATTGGGATTCCTATCTATCAAACATTGCATCCTTGTTTGTGGAGTCTCACATTTCAGATTTGGAGGACATATTTGAGGGAATATCTCTCTTGTTTGATGACAACCATTGCACTCCTCTTGTCAAACCATCATAGTCTTTGGATCTTGTTCAACATGTACCTGACTTGATTATGGTATCTTCATCTTCATCAGGCAAGGAGACACATGAGAAACTTTCAGAGACATCATCCACATTCATATACATCCTTCCTTCCTTCAATTCCTATTCGAAATGGGAAGCTACCCTGCATCTCTACATGGTTTTGTTTCTTTTGAAAGGGATACAAGTTGTTTGTCGACATTGGATCATATTTTGTCTACATACACTTACCTTTTTTGTAGGTGATCACATATTTTGGGGGGGCTATTTAGTCTCTCTATTTCCCTCCTATGGGGGGGATTTTGATTATATTGTATCCATGTGATGATTTTTGTCCTTGGGGGGATAACGTTGAGTCCTCCAATCATCAGCTTTCTGCATTTCATCTCCTTTTTCGGAGAGGGGTTTTCTTCCCACTAGGTTTTCCCCTTTTCTCCATTTGTGGGAGATAGTTGCATTTTCATCTTTTGTACATGGGTACCTAAAATGGCCATCAACCGAGACCCATCATCATCTTGCATAATCATTGCATTTTTTATTTCCTCCCCAAGTTGAACTTATGGGGGGGTGTTAGTGTAATTAATTATTTATTACACTAGCATAAGTTAACTTAGTTCTTAATTTATCATATTAGTCCTAGGTTGCATTTAATCATTTAATAAAGTTTTTGAGATAAGATTCACTTCTAGAAGATGAGTTGTCTTTTCTATAACTTATCTCCATCTTGTTATCATTCCCTAGGTAGTTGGTTAGGGTTTCTTGTTGTCACATGAAGTGTGATTTGAACAGTTCACAACATCCTTTACATTCTAGGTTTAGCACTTGCCTATATAATCAAGCATATGTACTCTTTGTAAAATATCTGATAGATCATAATAGAATCTCTATTTGAATACCATTATCATACTTTCTTTGTGGTTGAATATTTCTTCTTGGCAAAGGTCCTCCATTGAAGATTGCATTGCAGCTTCATCAAGGACACCTGTGCATCCATTATTCCAACAACTGGCATATAATTTCATTTATTTATGGCTTGCACAAATTATGCCGAAATGTTTTCTAACCTGGTTCTTCTTAAATTATCGAAAAGAAATCTTAAATCATTGTGACTTACTTGAAGGATTTTAATTCTGACATGCAGACACCAGTAAATAAAAGTCACACAAAGTGAAAACATGCACCTTCATGAATCAAAATTATGCTTGATACATCAATTCAAATGATTAGAAGACTTTGAATTGGAGATAATCAAGATAAAAAATAATACAAATTATAGTATTTCAACAACTGAATTCAGATAAGATTTCACCAATTTATGAATATTTTCTCCATTGCTTTATTTTAGGAAGGTTTGTACATTATTTCCATTCCTAGTTTGAAAAATCTATCTCCTACTCTAACTCCTGTTGCAATTGATTTTTTCAAATATTTATACAATGAAATCCCAAGGGTCACGACCCTTCACTTTTCTGTTATAACTGTTTGTTATTTCATGATAGCAATTAAAATATTTAATTGTGTTGCCTCTCGGCAAATTAAATATTTTTTACAATAGTTCTGCCTTTGATTTTACATTAATATGTTCCCGTTTTTATCTTTCAAATCACATTTTACCTCTATCATATTAACCACTCTTTATATTTTATTTCCCAAAGCCTTCATCATTTTACTTTATATTTTATCTGCTCATTAATATTTTCTTTCCCTGAATATTCCTTTATACCTTTTACTGCCTCACCGCAGTTCACCCTTTATCTCTTTGTGGTGCCACGGTGCGTTGAATTTGAGTGATCCCTTACCGCGCAACCATGGGATTAACCTTTACCTCTGGTGGTATTGTGGTACTAGCATTAAATGTCCTCTTTTTTGTCTACCATGCCACCGCAGTCTCTCCTATGACTCCTAGCAATACCGCAGTGACCCACCGTAACCGTTCTCTCACTGTCTATAACCATCTACCGCACCACCGCAGTCTCCATTCTAATCAGCTACGGTACTGTGGTAGCTGTTCAACAAACTGCTAGCCTCACCGCTATCTCACCACCCTGCTCACTGACTCCTCTGACTGCTGCCGCTAGCCTTCGTTCATCGTGGTTTGTGAGATGACCCCCTACGGTACCGCAGTGGCCTCTCTTAACTGCCTCCTCCTGTTCACCACGACCACCGTAGTCTGTGAGATGGACGGCAGCGGTGGCATGGTAAGTGTTACCTTGCCGCCTGCTAACCCTTCTATGCATTTACCATGCCACCACGTGCGGTGTAGTGGTAACGGTTGTCATGACTGTTCTTTACTGCCACCGCCATTCTGTGAGCCCCTCAATGACTATTTGCGGTGCAACGGTAAGGGTTTTTGTGACTACCCTTAACCTCTCACCATGATACCATGAGCCACCTTGAAAGGGGCCACGATATAGAGGTAAACGACGAAAGCCTCTAAGGGTTTAAAGTAGCGGTATGATATATAAGTCATTTTTGGCTTTATGAAAGGGGAATAAATGAATTATTTTATGGAAAGATAGGAAAATATTAGATTTTAAATGGAAAAAACCTTAGGATATTCATGGAATTTTTTGGTTCTAACAGAAGGCATGAATGTGAAGCTACAACAGTGTCCTTTCATAGGGAGTTGTTGATTGCAGGTTTGAAAGGTGTAGTTTCAAGTTTTGAGGAAACATAAGGGTTTCTAGATTGCATGATCAAATTTGTTAGCTATAGTTGATGATATTTTGTTGTTATTTTTGATTTTATGTGGGCTATGTTGCAGCCCTTGAGTCCCTTGAGGACTGATGAAAATATTGAGAAATATTGTGTAGTTTCCAATGCATTGTTTCATGTGTAAGTGTAGAAGGGGTTCAAGGTTGTGTGATCAGATTAGTGTAGAACAGTTCGGATAACTAAGAGGGGGGGTGAATCAATTATTATAAAAAAATTTTCTTATCCTTAATTAATCCAGAGAAAACTTAAATCAATTAGATAGAAATTAAATACATATGAACATGAAAGCACTTAACAACACCATACATAAAGAACACCAAAATTTATGTGGAAACCCAAGATGGGAAAAACCACGAAGAATGATAATTCTCAAATATAAAGCACACGTTAAGGTGACATCGATTAAGGTGATTTTTACAAGGGCTCACTACCAAAGTGCTCACTACAGGTAAGGCTCATTGCTGGTTGGGCTCACTGCTCAACTATTATAGCCAAAGATAAAAAAGGCTCACTACCTTCAGAAAATGGCTCACTGCCAGAAGAATGATGAGAAGGGAATCCACTCCAAAGATAACTATCACCAATAGTCACACCAAAATAAAACTCATTGTCTGCTATCTTTGGTATACTTTTTCCCAATGTTTGGATTTTTAGATTCCCATTCACCACACTTGCTTTCATCGAACGAAATCAACTTTTACTCATACCAATCCATGCCTTCATAATCTTCCCAAGTCGGCCAAGCATAATTCCATTTCATGCTTTCATAAATTCCTAAGTAGGTCGAACATAATTTGAATTATGTCACCACAAAAAAATTCCCATGGTGTAAGGGAATGAAATGTTGACCACACATAACCTCCTTGCTCAAATCAACATGCTACATATTAACCATTATATCCAAAACCAAAGAGTAGGATATACACATTACAATGCAAGCAATGTTCTGGGACACACTAACCACTTTCTAGATAGGTCTGACCCAAAAGAGTGTATCTCATTATGTAACAAAGTGTATGGGACTAGGACAAGTACAACCAAATATATATCATCATAGCACAACATCCAGAGCATGCCAATCTGGATCACAAAAGTGCCAAAGCTGGACCTTAATCAATTCAACCAAGATATGATGACATCAATGACAACCATTAATGAAAAGAACATCACACTCCAATAATCTCCCCCTTTTTCATTGATGGAAACATTCATCAATGACAAACCAAACAACTCAACAATAAAATCAACATCAAGGAACCTCTTTTCTTCTCCCTCTTTGACATCAAGGACAAAGGAAAAATACTCCCGCTATGAGGAAGCCACCAAGCATTGATCTAGATAAGAGTGAGTATTTAATACCATGGACCAATGCACACCCTGGTGCAAATTATTGTAGACCCGAAGGGGGTAGAACCCCTAATTTCTGTCGGAGATACTCAAAAGTATCTTTGCTCAACGATTTTGTGAAAATATCTATAATATGCTTTTTTGTGGGTACATATTCAAGTCTTACCTCATTCTCCAATACCTTCTCTCTAAAGAAGTGATATCTGATGGATATATGCTTCATTTTGGAGTGTTGTACTAGATTCTTGGAAATGTTTATTGCGCGGGTATTATCACACACTATTGAGATCAGTTCATCAAATGATATGCCAATGTCCTTCAATGTTTGTTTCATCCATAGTACCTGAGTGCAACATGAGGATGCTGCAATGTATCTAACTTCATCAATAGATAAAGATATATAATCTTATTTCTTTCTTGACCAAGCAACCAACCAGGAGCTAAGGAAATAAGCTCCACCACTTGTGCTCCATCTATTATCAACACACCTGGCCCGATCAACATCAGTATAGGATTTCAAAGTAAAATTTGAATCCTTTGGATACCATAGCTCGATATCTTCTATACCCTTCAAATATATAAAGATCCTTTTTACTTCAACATGTGATTCCTTTAGTTCTTGCTAAAATCTAGCTGCTAGATAAACAACATACATAATGTCTAGTCTAGTAGCAGTCAAATATAACAATCCTCCAATCATTGACATATACATACTTGCATCAGCTCTAGGTGACTCATCTTCTTTTATCAACTTGCATCCAGTAACAATAGGTGTGCAAACTAGTTTGGAGTTCTCCAACCCAAACTTCTTCAATAATTCTTTGGTATAATTGGATTGGGAAATAAAAATTCCTTTGTTGTTTTGGTTTACTTGAAATCCAAGAAAAAAATTCAACTCACTTATCATAGACATATCAAATTCTATTTGCATTTCATTTGCAAATTTTCTTCACATATCATCAGTTCCTCCAAAAATTATGTCATCAACATAAACCGCAACAATCAATATTTGACCTGAGTGAATTCTATAGTATAGATTACTATCACTAGATCCCTTTTTAAATCCTTGTCCAATCAAGTACTTGTCTAATCTGTCATACCTGGCTTTAGGATCCTACTTCAATCTGTATAAAGCTTTCTTCAACTTGCAAACAACATTCGGGTCACTTTCAGACTTAAATCCCTCTGGTTGCTCAATGTAGACTTCTTCCTCCAGTCCTCAATTCAAGAATATAGATTTTACATCCATTTGATATACTTTGAAATCCTTAAAAGCTACAAAAGCAAGGAATATCTAGATTGCTTCCATCTAGGTAACAAGGGCATATGTCTCTTCAAATTCAATACCTTTGATTTGAGTGTAACCTTTGCAAACCAATCTTGCCTTGTTTCTCATTACCTGTCCATTTTCGTCCAGCTTGTTCCAGAATACCCACTTTGTTCCTATTACATTTTTGTCTGGCAGTATGGGCACAAGTTCCCAAGTCTGATTTTTCTCTATCTAATCAAGCTCTTCTTTCATTTACTTCACCCAATTATGATCATTGTATGCTTCTTCAATAGTCTTTGGATCAGTTTCCAAGAGCAGACATAGTAACACTTGCTCTTGGGCTGCTTTTCTTCTTGTGATGATTCCTTTATTCTTATCTCCAATAATCTGATTTTTTGAATGGTTTCTCTGTACATACCTTGGAGTTTTGGTTGAAGTTGTTGGAGCCTCCTTTGTCTCTTCTTCTTCTTTCTTATTCTTTTCTTCTTTAGCATCTGAGTTATTTGATTCATATTCAATATGCCTGTCAGGATTTCTTTGAACATCTTCATCTACTTTCACATTTGCACTTTCAACTATCTTGTTTAGTCTCTTGTTGTAGCACCGATACACTTTGCTTCTTGTAGAGTAACCCAAACATATATCTTCATCAGCTCTGCTATCGAACTTTCCAAGATTGTCCTCATCTCTCTAGATGTAGAATTTGCTTCCAATTTTTTTGAAGTACTTTATAGTGGGAACTCTTCCATGCCATAGCTCATATGAAGTCTTTCCATATTTCCTCTAGAATAATACTCTATTAAGAGTGTATATTGTCGTGTGTATCGCTTCTCTCCAATACACCTATGGTAAACCTGCTTCCATGATCATTATTCTAGCTGCTTCTTGAACTGTCCAATTCATTCTTTCCACTACACCATTCTACTGTGGTGTTCTAGGGGTAGATAGTTATCTTTTAATGCCATGCTTCTCACAAAACTTATTGAATTCATCAGAAGTGAACTTTCCTTCTCTATTAGATCTTAAACACTTGATTCTCCTATCAACTTCATTCTGAACTCTTGCCTTGAAAATCTTGAATTTTTCTAGAGCCTCTGATTTTTCTCTTAAAAATGTAACCCAAGTTAGTCTGGAATAATCATCTACTAATAGCATGAAATATTTCTCACCTTGTAAGCTTCTTGTTCTGGGTGGACCACATAGGTCAGTGTGTACAAGGTCCAACAATCCGGTAGATGATTCTTCTTTTCCTCTGAATGTTTCTTTGGTCTGCTTTCCTTCTTGACATCCTTTATAGATAATGTTATATGGTTTGGTCAGTCTTGGAAAATCTCTAACTACCCTTGTTGAACTTATCCTTACCAAGTTTTCAAAGTTTATATGACACAATACTCTGATGCCAGAGCCAACTTTCATTGCTATGAGAAAATAGACATCTCTTTGTAGCACCTTCCAGTTGATACATATTCCCACTTGTTCTTATTCCTACTACAATAATAGTTCCAAAACTCTTTCGGATCTCACAACCATCATCCTTAAATACAACATTATAGCCATTCTTGCACATTTTTCCATCATATTTCTCAAGCTTTACAAACTTACTTTTATCACTGGTCATATGATTCAAACATCCACTATCAATCAACCATTCATCTCTATTTCTTTTGAAAAATAATGGAGTTTTAGTGTTATCATTAGATTCCAGACAGATACTAGAGATATCAAATCTAGGTTCATCCTTTTCTACTAAAAAAAAATAATCCTCATGATCTGACTCATCATCTGAAATACTGGCATTCTCATTAATATAATAGGCCTTCTTATTGATCTTTTTAAATTTTTGTCTTGTTCTTTTCTTTGGAAACTTATTTGCCATATGACCAATCTTTCCACATCTAAATCATTTAAGTGGTATCATACCTTTGTACTTTTCGATACCTTTCTTTAGTTTTCTTGTGAAGTTTGCTTCCAACTCATCTGAGCTTTCAATATCCAGATCATCTTCTATTTTTGTGGCTTTGAAGGTTGTTTTAGATTTCTCCTTTTCTTTTCCAAAATTTCTCATCTCAAACATGGTCAAGGTGCCAAATAGTTGCTCTCTGGTGAATTTATTTGGATCATAAACTTCCTCAATAGCTGAGATCTTGTCATTGTAGCTCTCTAGCAGGGTCATCACAAAATCTTCTCCATAACATCTTCATCTGCCAGAGTGCCTCCTTGATTTGCGATTTCATTTATTGCACTGTCAACTCTCTGAAAATAGCTTGCTATATCCTCACCTTCTTCCACCCTCAAGTTTTCATATATGTTCTTAGCTATCAACTTATTTGATAATTTGACTCTATCATTTCCTTAATAGATTTCTTTAAACTTTTCCCAAACATCATAAGAAGTTTCCAATGAAATAAATTTTGTTCTTAGTCTTGGACAAAGCACTAAAGATTGCATACCTTGCCTTCTCATTCTCTTCATAGGTTAAAATCTCATCCGCACTAGAAGGACCACTTGACGGTTTGACATATTTTTTCTGAACAAATCTCCAAGTTGTGTACCCTAGAGAAATCAAGTAACCTCTCATCTACAATTTCCAAAAATTGTAGTCAGATCCATTGAACACAAGAATTAATAGTTTGTGCACCATCAGATCTACCCCAAGCATTTAATCTCTCCTTCGAGGAACCAAAGATCTGATACCAATTATAGAATAGTCCAGATAACTGAGAGGGGGGGTGAATTAGTTATTATAAAACACTTTTCTTATCCTTAATTAATCCATATCAAACATAAATCAATTAGATAGCAATTAAATAGATATGAACATGAAAGAGCTTAACAACACCATGCACAAAGAACACCAAAATTTACGTGGAAACCCAAGATGGGAAAAACCATGGAGAATGATAATTCTCTATTATAAAGCACCGATTAAGGTGATTTTTACAAGGGATCACTACCAAAGGGATGATCAATCATGCAAACAACATGCATGATTGATCATCCCCACTTAATTGAAAGAATCCACCTGTTATCTATCATGAAACTAAAGTCATTAGTCATGCAACTCAAGTCAACTAACATGCAACTCAAGTCAACTAGCATGCAACTCAAAATAACTACATGCAACTCAAGTCAACTAGCATGCAACTCAATTCAACTAGTATGCAAATCAAAATAACTACATGTAACTGAAGATAATTGAACTAAACTAAACTAATACTGAACTGATACTGAACTAATAGTGCCACTCCACTCTTGTAAATATCAATCCCTATTTTGTAGGAACAAGACATGCATTACTAAAGTGTTTTTTTCAAGCAAAATCAGGAGTCAACTATAATTAGTATTAATAGTAATAAGTATAAAATACAAAATACTGGCTCAAAAAGGCATACTAGTAGGAAAGAGCCAACGAGAAAAACTCCGGTTACGGCCCCAAAAGTAAATTTCATACAAAGAACGATCATGATCATAAAGGCTTAAGATCCCCCAAAAAATATCGACCAGAAGCCCAACTATCTACAACTTCACCTATATCAGGCCTAACTAAGAACTACACAATTCCCAATACCAAAAAAATACAAACGACCAACCCAAAATGGCCATACAAGACCCATGCTACAATACAAAATTGTGCCTATGTAGATAATGACATCAGCTATGCATCATGCTCGCAATCATGTGTACACACACAACAGTCGATAGCAAAAAATTATCCTGACACCACTACCAAAACATTCCTCCAACTTGCTGACAATTATTCCTCCATTTGATCACCACTCTGAACAAAATTTTTGTCCCGCCCTTCCATGAAGCCCTATAGACCCAACTCATTTGTGAAAAAATCATATCCTACAATCGGTGCCTTATCTTTAGATTCCTCAATTTTTAGTTGTGCCCTAGCCGAGTATCCATTGTGCCCTCCACTGCCAAGCTACGCAACATGCCCTTCTCTATTTTCCCTATACGCTTCTACTATTTCCGCCGGTGCCAGTTTAGATGGTAAAGTTAACACTGGAGGAATAGATGGAAAATGTGGTGCATGTTCACACAGGAAGGAGAGAAAATAATTTTTTTCCTTAATGTTGAATGACAGAGCTGCACCAATCCTATTAGAATTCTTCCTTAAAGCTTTGACAACAAAATTATCATCTTTTAATTATAGACTTAACCTTACAGCTTCAAAGACTTCATCATAACCCTGACAATGCTTTATATGTTCTCATGGAAATAGTCCCCCAACAAGCCCATCCCCAGGAAGAAATTATAACCCTAGACTACATCCAACAATGCAACATTGTCCAAAATGTGGGGCTTTACACATTTACAAAAGAATATCTCTAAGTCGACCAGGGATTTAAGTAGGTCCAATGTGTTGGATAGGAAAATTGATAGCACTTAAGAAGAAAATAGAAGATGACGTTCCCTTGGGCTTGTAACTTCGACCCCTAACACAACCCTAATTATGTCCTCCACCCTAGGGCAATCAACTTTAAATATTGTCACAAGATCTTCATTCGAAAGATAACCTTCAAAAGGTATTTCCCTTTGAAAAAATGGATAATTGACCCTAAAATTTGATGGATGGCTCATCATCTTTGCAGCACTGACCACCTCTAACCTCGCTCTAAAAGTAGCGAAATTCTCCCATTGCTTCTTGTCGACACTAAACATTGCTGCAAAAAGATGGCGAGTAAAACCAGATGAAGGATTTTTAATGCTACAAGCCATGATACCATTGCAAACCCTAGAAGTGATAAGACTTACACCTCTACTTCACACATGTAAAAGCCCACTTTTGCTGAAGGGCATTAATTTGTCGTTACTTGAATGTCTGCCTTCCTCTCAATGTGGCTTTATTTCTTCTACTTTCCGTCCTCTTCTCTTTATTTTTCATGCAACAAATCAATGAGAAATGTGCCAACACTTTAACCAACACCAAACAATCATTTCCAAATCTTACCAAATTTAGCTATCTTGGAAAAAGTTGCATCTAATTCTTAAGTTGGATCACCAAAATTGGTGGAGCAAATGTCTTTTTCCTTTTCTAAATCGCCCACCTTATGCAAATAATATTTGTAGATTTTATGTGTTGATTTATCACATTCAAGGTAAAATCCATTGGCATTAAGTACAAACCAAATTAATCCCATATCCTTGCCATCCTTACAACTCAGAACTTGCACCTCAGCATGACTGCTACTACCTGATTTCTCTTTAGCGAAATTAGGATTAAAAGATTTCATTTATATACATGAAATCCCTTAGATACACATGTGGAATATGACTTACTATTAAATTACTTATTTTCTAATAATTTCAGACACCTGTGCCAACCCCTAGTGCCTCGTGCTCGATTAAGCAAATCAAATTGAGGAAATCAGACAAAAGATATAAGTCATCCAAAACCTTGATCTCCTTATTTGCACAGCCTAAATTTGCAAGGAAATCAACAACTCTATTTCCTTCTTTGTAATTATGAGATATCAAAATAGACTGGAACTTATCTAACATCTCCCATACCTTCTGAATCATATAGTTGAAATTGCAGTTCAATACCTTACAATCCCTGCAAGCATTTATAATTATGATAGAATCTCCCTCTATGTGTAGCTTGTCAATTTTCAACTCTAGAGCCATCTCCAATCCTAGAAACAAAGCTTGAACCTCTGCAATATTGTTTGTACTTTGGTATAAGTTGCATGAGGAGGCAACAATTAACTTTCCTAATGAATTTTTTGATACAAATACCAGCCCCTACCTGACTTGAATCTACTTTAGCTGCCCCATCAAAATTTAACTTCGCAAAACCCTCCAGAGGTGGACACCACTTAATTGCAGCCCTGTCTATTTTAATGGTGCTATTTTTGGGCGTACTACCTTCTACTGGTAACTTAATACCCTCCCAATTTTTTAAGATACCACTATCCCAACTTGTAAACAATGAGTTAATAGGCTTCTCCTTCTGGACACAAGTATTAGCCCATTCCGATATGGAATTTTCAATCTTCATATTTACTAACTCAATTGGAGACTTTGTTTTCCAAAATATTCTTATGTTTCTGTCCCACCAAATATTCCATACCACAATCATTGGGACAACATGCCAAATACAAGAAAAAAAATCTGATACAAGATCAACCAACTTTGGAAGAGATCCCACAATGAGTTGGGAAGCGGGATATGAAAAGCTAACTTTGATTTAACAAAATCCTAGCACTGGCTAGCAAAGCTACACTGGAGAAGCAAGTGGTCAACTATTTCTACTGCTTCTTCACATAATAGGCATTTGAAGGGGTCTGCAATCTTTAATTTGACCAATCGATCACTAGTGAGAATCCTTTTTTGAAGTGCTAACCATGCAAAACTGCCTGCCTTTGGAAGTATTTCACTGTTCCAACAAAAATAAAAATGCACGTTGGGGTTGTGAAACTTGATTTATTTGATTTAAAGCTAAATAGCCTTCTTTGACATAATAAGATCCAAATTTTGAAGCTACCCATATTATGCGATCAAGCTGACCAGACAAGAACACTATTGAATAGATTCGACTACTGTGTTGGCATGAGATTTCATGAAGGTTGTTTCCATACTACCTTTCCATTAAGATTTCCCATAGAATACACATAATCCAACAAATTTACACCCCACTCACGAGATAGAATTGTCCTTATCACTTGCAATTCTTGCAATTATGATAAAGGTGTCTTTCCATTCCATGAGTCCACCCAGAACTTAACACTCTATCCATTATTCACTACCCAAGATGCAAACTTTGTTATCAGACTTCTACTCTAAATAATGAAATTCCATATGGTTGAGCCCTTTGGGGGGTCAACTACCGTTATGAATCTTCTTGAAGGATTTGTGTTGTCTAAATACTTAGACTGCATTATTTTAGACCATTTCACCTTTGGGTTCAAATAGATTTTCCATACAAGCTTGGCTCCAAAAGTTTTGTTTCGTATAGATAGATTTTGAATTCCCACTCTCCCTTGCTTTTTATCTCTTTCTAGATTTGCTAAGGATATCAAAGGGACCTTTTTTTTGGTCATCTATATTTCCTTTCCACATAAATGATCTTTTTACTTTTTGTATTTCTAAAATTACGGAAGCAGGGGCTTTTAGAACTACAAGAAAATAGTTAGGGATGGATGATAAAACTGATTTAATAAGTAGAATTCAACCTAAGAGTGAAAGCCATCTAGCTTTCCAAATTTGGATTCTTTCCTTAAGCATATTAAGAACCTTATCCCAAAAGTGCGCTCTATTAGCGCCTTTGAAAAAAGGAATTCCTAAATAGGAACATGGTAATTCCGCTTCTGAGAATCCTAAAAGGTTGACTATTACCTTTTTAAGCTCAGCTAGCGTATTGAGCAAGTAAATCTTTTATTTTTCTAGATTTATCTTTTTCCCTGAAGTAGCAGAGTATTTGTTCAAGACCTCTTTGACCCACTCAACTTTTGATATTGATGAATTATTGAATAGAAGAGTGTCATCCGCAAATAAAGAGTGTGTTACAGAAATGCTCAAATTTAGAATCTTTACCCCCTGCCATAAGCCTTGTCTATGCTTGAACTGGATAAATCTACTTAAATATTCTACCATTATAATGAAGAGGAATGGGGAAAGGGGGTCCCCTTCCCTCACCCCTTGTGAAGCTACAAAAAAACCTATAGGAATGCCATTTATGATCACTGATAATTTGGCACCCGATAGAAAAGACATTATCCATTTGCGCCATTGGGTGCTAAAACCAAATCCTGCTAGCACCTTGTTTAGAAACTTCCAATCTACCTTATCGTATGCTTTCATCATGTCTAATTTGACAATAAAATATGGAAGCTTATTCAATGATATCGAGTGTCACACTTCATGCACCACAATTTCCCCTTCATATGTCTCCCTTCCAGGGACAAACCCTCCTTGCTCCTGATATATGATTCTTGGGATAATGGGTTGAAGTCTAAGGTAGATTGCTTTTGTGAAAATTTTATAAACTATGTTGCATAAATAAATGGACCTAAACTCTACAAAGGTTTTAGGGTCCTTAACTTTTGGAAAAATAACAATATTGGTAACATTAAATTTCCTTAACATGAAACCTATTCTTCTGGATTCTTCCAATGCCCATAGTAGCTCAAAGCACAAAAAATCCCAACTTTTAAAAAAAAAAATTGTCGTGAAACCATCTGGAATCGGTGCCTTATTAGGGGGAAGAGAGAATACTACATGTTTGAATTCCTCCAATGTAAAGGCTCTCATAATCATTTTGTTATCTTTTGGACTAATGAGATAAGGAATTTTGTCTAACAATTCTTTTTGGTCATGTAGAGCATTTGTATCCATACTTGTCGGAGTAGAGAGCGGCTCTGAGAAAAATTTGACTCCTTCCTTTGAAAGCCAATTCCCAGTGGAGATCTATTTAATTGATTGAATTGATTTTGCTACCTTTCTAATTTGAGCAGAGGCATGGAAATTTTTTGTGTTATGATCTCCCTCTTTTTACCAAAGCTCTCGGGACTTCTATCTCCAGTACACCTCTTCTCTCACACACAACTCTTCCCACTCTTCCTATAGCCTTTTATGACTGTCATAAAGTGTTGCATCAAGTCCTTTTTGAATTATACTCTCATGCACTGCAACTAGCTCTTTGTAAACTATTTCTTTCTGATGAAAAATATTTTTAAATACCTATGTATTCCAGATTCTAATATGTTGTTTGACATGAACTAATTTCATGTAAAACTGAAACATCTTTGTGCCTTGCACAAAAGGAGCCATAACCCACCATTTCTTTAGGAGTGCCATAAAATTTGGATACCTAAACCACATAGCTTCAAATTTGAAGGATGACTTTACTTTTGGCATGGAAATATTCAAAATATTCAAAGAGATTGCATAATGATCTAAACCCAGGTAAGGAAGAATTTCAAATGAGAGATTATGCAGTACAGTCATCCAATTGGGAGACACTAGAAATCTATCAAGACGCTCCGCTATTTGCAAAAAACCTTTCCTCCCATTTGTCTAAGTGTATTTCCCCAATGAAGGCTTAATATCCTTACGAGCATTGGATGAAATAAAAAAACTAAAGTTTGGCATTACCCTTGGTGGAGGGAAAATTCCTCCATTCTTTTCTTGTAGGGATGCTATTGTGTTGAAATCACCTGTTAGTATGAATTTCCCCACATGGAACACACCGATTTGTCTACTAAGCTCATCCCAAAAATTCTTCTTATCCATGGTAGAAGTGGGGCCATAAACATTGATGAGCCAAAACTGTAATTCAAATTTTGACACCTCAACAATTTTCCAATTACTCTCATTTTTATGCACTTTCACAATTACTTCTTTCGGATTCCACAAAGTGATTAGACCTCCTGATGCCCCATTAGCAACTGAGTGTGTGGATTCCCATCTTGCCCATTTTTTGATTGAATATTTATACACATCCTCTGAAGTCTTAGTTTCTTGCAACAAGACCAAATCTTCTCCACAAGCATCTACAAGTTGCTTGATGCAAGCATGTTTTCTAGGGGCATTTATGACCCTAACATTCCAAGACAAGATCTTCATTTATCTCGAGGAGAGAAACAAGCTCTCCTCGGTCTCTTGTTTGACAAAGTGACAAGAATCGATTTCTGAATACCCGCTTCTAACTATTCCTACAACTTAACAAGTTTCGATTTTCGACCTCTTTGCCCAAGCGACTTTTTTTCTAGAGCATTATAAGGAGTCTGTATCAACACAGATTCCCTATTGCCTCCTACCAGGCTCATAGACTCCCCTATGAGTACATATTGATTATCTATTTTATATTCTAACGTAGAATCTAACCTTTCCAACTCCAATGTATAAGGCTCTTTTATGCACTATGCAGTTTCATGCCAATTGAGCTTAGACTCTAACCTTTCCAAATCTAGCATGAAAGGTTTTTTTATACACTTTGCAGGGTCATTGTGCTCTTGTGTTATGTTTAACTACCACTAATTAGAATGAATGACCTCTATACCTTGCACACTTGATTGAGTTTTTGTACCCCAAAAATCTTCCTACTCCGCAATTTAGTTTATTAAATCTGAACCAATGGAGAAAAGCAACTTATCTACCATGTATTGCAGTTCAAGCATGGAAAACCTTTGATTTGAGGATGCTACATTCCTTTGATACTTTTCTTGAAGAAACATCTTTCTATGATGAATTTCTTGACCCAGCTGTGAACTCGACCATGTACCAAGAAAATCCCTTGAACCCTGAGACATTAGCTTATTGACTAATTTTGTAAGCTAAAAATCGGAACATAACTTTAGGTCGAAATTATAAATAGTAGGGGAGGGAGAATAACTGGTTTAAATTATTTTCCAAATTTTTATGTTCCATGTAAACATGAAATTTCCCCTTTCATGGGATTGACCTTTAGATGCAAGATTCGGACCAGAACCCAATCCTAGACTATTCTTTTTGGCTATGACCTTGTCCCCAACAAAGCCCTCTTGAAAAAACCTATCACCCTATTCCTGTAAGGGACCTTGATAGACTTTATCATCCAAAACAACAGGGCCCTACGAATTCTCACCACTACATTGTGTAGATGCAAAGTCAGAATTCGATGGCTGAGAATCCAATGAACAGTGAGGGTATGTATGCCCTGTAAGATGGCAATTGTGGCATGTAGCATCAAAAGATTCATGCAAAATTTGTTGATGCCAAGTACCATATTTTGATAGAAATTGAATATCCTATGGAAGACCCTTAGAAGTATCTATTAGGGCACAAAAACGAATAGGCTTTGAGGGATTTTTAAAGAAAGATTTATCATGCATCAAGAAAATGCCCACTTGATTAGCAATAAGCTCAATTAAATTTAATTCCCTGTATTCAAGCTGTAATCTTGGCAGTTGAAACCAAAAGGGAATGAATATAAAGAATGCTTCCCGAGGCTTGAAATTTGGTATCCAAGATTGCATGCACAAGCCAAATCCTTGGAAAACCCATGTTTTAACCCTGAATATCTCCTCTTTGCTGAATTTAGTATCAAATATGAAAACGAAAATACCCTTTTCTTGATCCAGATAAAAAAATTGTTGCACCCCTTTCCAGTTTTCATAAATCACCTCTTTTAAATGATTTAAATACAATTTTAAGTTCCAGAACTTATAGATTATTGCTTTGTCCCTAAGATCTCGTATTTGAGGTTGCAGAAAAATTTCTGGAAAGGTTATCTTGAATGTTCCACGCGCGCCTGCAGGAAGAGGATTTGACTTCTTCTGATTGGAATTATCTTCTTGGCTCAACTTTGATTTCTTTAAATCCTTTCACCTCCAAACTTTCTTAGTGGTTTCTTTTTTGTGGGATCCTATCCTTCTCTTATTCTTTGATTTTCTGTATTTATGGGCCTTTGGCTTATTTTGGGCCCTAATTTTTGGATTGAAGGGAGCACCTTGATGTTCATGATTCTAGATTGTGGGGTTGTGCTTATACCCTGATTTTGTGGGTTGCAACTCTTGATCCCCTGCTTGATCGCCCTTCTAAACATTAACATTTGGAAAACCTTCCCTATTTGAATGACCAAAAGGATCTTGTCCTTCAAGATGTATGTGCTCTTTCCCTTTCGCCTTGAGTGTTTGAACACCCTTTTGAGCAGTTTCAGTTGGCAATCCTTCCCTATTCGAATACCCAAAGGGATCTTGTCCTTCAAGATGAATGTTCTCTTCCCCTTTAGGGTTTTGTTTTCTTGATAGACCCTTTGTAGATGATTTAAGGTCAACTTCGGCTTCCTGATATGATCGTTGAAGAAACATTGAATGTGTTTCATATGCCCTGTCTTGAAAATCTATGTTATACAAAGTATCTTTTTCACAAATATCCATGAATGGTTGGCCATTCTGGATAAAAACCCTATGAGGAGGAATTGGTAGCTAATTAGGTCTAGAAAACCAAAATCTTCTTCTATGAGCCATGGGTGCATTTGTTGTGTTCGCATGAAAACTCTTCTGGTAACCTGTGGGTCCCTGTGCCTCAAAAGCCTAATCACAATGAAAATATGTGCCACGGGGTGGCCTGGATTTGTCATTTTTTGCAATAAAGCCATTTGAATACCATTGTCGCTTCTGAGCCATCCTTCTACTAGGAAAAGAAATATGGCACAGATCCTCGTATTACTGAAGTGTTATCAATCCTCCAAATAGTTAACTGAAGTAAGGTGGGTGCCCCATGTACTCTTATCTTGTAGGATCTCTTCTTGGACGTCCCCACATGTTCCTATTATTTAGGAATAATTAAAAATATCAATTTACATTTTCATTTCATTTGAATTTAATCTCTTTCTAATCCTCGTGTCGGGGAACACTTTCCAAGGACTTAGGAGATACATGAAATATGTTTAGGATTGAAATTAAATGTAATCCTATTCCCAACATTCTCCCACTTGAAATTATACATTACAATTATTCTAAATAAGGAATCATTATTATAAATCAAGTACAGGACTCAAGGCCAATGGCCTTCTTGCACCAAGAGAACTTATCTACAACATTGATCAAAATGTCAACTTTCTCAATCAATACCTTTCTCAAGTCTCTGTAACCAAACTATCATAGGTAGAACTTCATGCTATCAACATAACAACCCAAATCTACAAACAAGTCCCTCTATATCCACCATCCCACAAAATAAGACATCAAGGCAATAACACATATAGACATGTGATAAAAAACCTCTGAAGTAACTCACTTTAGTAAAGTGTAACCAGTCCAAGAGAGGTTCCCCTCTCATACATAACACATATACCTTATGGAAATCCCACTGCACAAGTAATGCCAAATCTGAAAAAAAGATCACAACAGTAACAAGTCCTCATGTAGCACTTCACATAAAGGATGTGGCTAACTTCTCTATCATAGTGTCAAAGAAGCATACAATGATATGAAAAATACATCTCTCTTAACACAAGAACCTTCAAGAAGAAGACAATATTCCCACAAAGAGAGAACCTGCAAATCAAACCATGTTCTTATACCATACTAACATGTGCCAAACTGTGTAAAGTTAGATCTCCTTCAACACTCCCAAACTGAAAGGATATCAACATCTAACCATTCAACTTATAATGAAACATGGAAAAAATTAGATGTAAAACTCTCACAAAAAGTAGATCAAACTTAGCCAAACATTACCACAACAAAGGGGAATATTCCCAAAGCAACTAACTATCTCTTGTACCTCTCCTACCCAAATCCTCAGAACGAACTCAAGTTCAAGATTGCAAGTAGAACAATGGATATACATAAAATCATGCATCTACTTCTCAAAAATCCCCCAAAACTCAATTTTCAAGACCAATGCATAAGAGAAGTCAAGATACATATAAATAATGCATCTAATAATCAGGCGGGCAACACCTTTTAGATCATTTATCTATCGAGTCGACCAAGAGTGGGATAAAATATTTTCCTGTGCATACAACACCAAGAAATATAGGCTTTCAATAAAGACAACCTTCTCATAAGGTCTATTATGGACTCACACCCATTTCCAGGTGTAGGCTTCTTGGTATTTACTATTGAAATTTTTTTATAACAAGTAACCATTCCAACACATATCTCTTAACATAAGAAATATCCAGCCTAACCCAAGTCTCTTTAGTATCCATGAGAACCCACCATTCAATCCATGCCAACTTAAAATGCAACTTGCATAATCATGAAGCTCCAAGAAAATGATTAATACTCAAAACCAAAAAGATTTACATCCTCTCCAAAGGAAGAACAATAAAACCTTTACCAAAAAAATATAAGGGTCCTCCATGAAACAAGATGTTAAAACCTCTTCAAATTATATGAAGATAACCATATCCTTCCAGAGCTCCCACTGAATTGTGATACCGAGCTATACATGGCAACAAGATAAACATCAAACCATCATTGTCAAAAACTCTCTCTGAAACATGTAACCAAGATATCCATGACATTGTGATAACCATCTCCTAAGTGAAGATCATCCAAGGCCTCAACATAATCAAAGAATCTACTGTTAACAACATAGCTCCCAAAAGGTCAAGAATAACCATAATCTCTAAACCAAGAAGATTAAAACACACTTCTTTTACAAATCTGTAATATCACTATAGTACAAGCTCCCACTACAACCAAAAACCTTCAAACTTTTAAGAGAAAAGTGTCCCAAACTCTAACCAACCATTAGATCTGATACCAAATGTTTAAAATAAAGGTAAATTTGTAGCTTAAAACTTGTAAAACTATGAGACTATAGATCTAATTAAGTGTTATTTTTCATAATTATTTGTGTATGATTAATCTATTTAGATCAATTTTACCAATTATAGAAAGAGACAGAAGATAGAAGTGACACAACATATACATGGAGAAACCTTTTCAGAAAAAAAACTCCACCAGAATCAATAGTGCTTGTATTATTTAACCTTATAACAAGATTAAAATAATACTATATCAATCCTTGATTGATATGCTTCTTTGCCTCCAACAATCCTTCTTCACGGCCTGCAATAAACTCTCATACACTTTTTGTAGCACAATCTATCCATGCATTCCATGTGACCAAGCATGAATCCACACATCCCATGCCATGCTTCAAACCCTCACACATGCAAAAGATCAACCTGCTAACCTCTCATGAAACTCTCATACACTTGTAATAAATAGACAATTATGACCATGTAAAACTCATAAGAGTTGTCAATTACAAGAGCATAAAGCTCCTCTCAAAAACCTACACTTAGATTTGGCAAGTAGAGTTCCACCATGTAAATAGAATTCAAACCAAAGTCTTCCTCAAAGTTGGCTCCCCAAACTGAACACTTAACTGAACTTTGGTTGAGAAGATATCTTTTGAACTGCACCTCAAAGTTGGCACCCAAGAATGGGCCCACTTAATTGAGCCTTGTAAATATCTTCTCATGCAAAAGGTGTTAACTGAAAGATGCCAACTTGGGTGCCCAAGGTGGAACCAAGTCAATATTATTTTACTAAAACATATCTCTCCACCAATTCATGCAAACAACATGCATGATTGATCATCCCCACTTAACTGAAAGTATCCACCTATTATCTCTAATGAAATTGAAGTCATTGTTATCTCTCATGAAATTGAAGTCATTAGTCATGCAACTCAAGTCAACTAACATGAAACTCAAGTCAACTAGCATGCAACTCAAATAAATACATGCAACTCAAGTCAACTAGCATGCAACTCAATTCAACTAGCATGCAACTCAAAATAACTACATGCAACTGAAGATAATTGAACCATAATTGAACTAAACTAAACTAAACTGAATTGAACTAAATTGAACTAAACTAAACTAAACTAATACTAAACTGATATTGAACTGATAGTGTCACTCCACTCTTGTAAATATCAATCCCTATTTTGTAGGAACAAGAAATGCATTATTGAAGTGTTATCAATCCTCCAAACAATTAATTGAAGCAAGGTGGGTTCCACCTTCCATGTGGGAACCCCATGTACTCCTATCTTGTAGAGCTCTTCTTGGACGTCCCCACATTTTCCTATTATTTAGGAATAATTAAAAATGTCAATTTACATGTTCATTTCATTCAAATTTAATATCTTTCTAATCCTAGTGTTGGGGAACACTTTCCAAGGACTTAGGCGATACATGAAATATATTTAGGATTGCAATTAAATGACATCCTATTCCCAACAATAATTGTCACCAACAATCACACCAAAAGAAAACTCAATGTCTGCTATCTTTGGTATAATTTTTCACAATGTCTATATTTTTAGATTCACATTCACCACATTTGCTTTCATCGAAAGTAATCAACTTTTACTCATACCAATCTATGCCTTCATAATCTTCCCAAGCTGGCCAAGCATAATTCCATTTCATGCTTTCATAAATTCCTAAGTCGGTCGAACACAATTTAAATTATGTCGCCACAAAAAACATTCCCAAGGTGGAAGGGAATGAAACATGGACCACACATAACCTCCTCACTCAAATCAACATGCTACATATTAACCATGATATTTGGAACCAAAGAGTCGGATATACACATTACAATGCAAGCAATGTTCTAGGACATGCTAACCACTTTCTAGATAGGTCTGGACCCAAAAAGAGTGTATCTCATTATGTTACAAATTATATGGGACTAGGAAAAGTACAACCAAAGAGAGATCATCACAACACAACATCTAGAGCATGCCAATTTGGATCAGCAAAGTGCCAAAGCCAGACCTTAATCAATTCAACCAAGATATGTTGACATCAATGGCAACCATTAATGACAACAACGACATCACATTCCAACAATTATTTTGTTTATGTTGAGGATGTTTTTCTATTATTTGTGAGATTGAATGGGCCATGTTGTAACCCTTGAGTCCTTTATGGACTAGTGTAATCAATGCTCATGAATTTGTAATACAAGAAGAGAGCAGATTTTTGTGTTTATTTGCAACAATGTTTGAATGAGTATTTCTTATTATTTCTTGTGTTTTAAGAAATGATTTTTTCTATGGGGGTTGTGCTTAACTCTCATTCATCAGTGGTATCAGAGTGGGAGTTCTTGAGTGTGTAGGAAGAAGCGCTGATTGGAGGCATTTTTCACTAGGACTTGAGGGTGGAGAATTTATGGATTTTGTTTGTAGATGAATGTGCAAGTAGTAAGAAGAAATTTTAAGATGATTTGAGGAACTGAGGTTCCCATGATTGTAGAAAGATCATCAAAGGAGGAAGTTTACATAAGTAAAACCTGAGGGTTTGAAGATTTATGTTGTTAGGGATTGAGAGGTCTTGAAAATGGAGAATAGAAGAGTTGGAGGTATTTTTTATTACCTTTCTAATGATGTTTTGAATGCAGGAAAGAAAGACGATGCAACAGAGTGTCATGCATTTGACATCGAGGAAGAAGTAGAGGATGAGTGCATAAATATTGAGGAAACCAAAGCTGAGAAATGTCTATTGGAAGACATGGAGGATGAGACTACAATGAGTGCAACAATAGAAGAGAGTTCTTTAGAGAACACCTATGAAGTTAAAAAGGATAATTTACTTATTCAAATCGAAAGAGAATGGGATCAACTTATTTCAAGGGAAGAAAAAGTTACAACAATGGAGGATACTAAGGTAAAATTTAATTTTGATAAATGTTGTTATGAAGATGAATGTGAGTTGAATGAAGTTTTAGTAGAAGAGTTTCCTTTGAAGGATATAAAAGAAAGTGAAAGGGATGATTTATTAATGTGGATGGCATTAGTTGAAAAAGAGTGGGACGAGTTAATCTCAGGTGACATGAAGGTTGCAGCAGAAGGTGAGGTAAAATCATATTTTGATGTTTTCTTTGATGAATAATTTGTTGCAGCAATAGATCAATTTGAAAAAGTTGAATTTGAAGAGTGCAAAGTGAAGGTAAATGAAGAGTTCTCTAATAACTCTTTGTTAGAGAAAAGAGTAGATGGAGATTTTTTGATTTGTGACTATGGTTCCTTGTTAGGGAAAGTAGAAAATGTGTCTCTTGTTAATGGAACTAATACTATTTTGAGTGAAACAAATCAGACTTCAATGATGTTATGTCCTATAGAAGGCATTGAAATAGTGAAATTTCAGGGAGAAGACATGGTAGTAGGAGAGGAAAAAGGTAAAAAAAAATAGAGGTAATGAAGCACATTTTTTTTTGAAGGTGGAGGTATATGTTTGATTGTTAATTTTGATGGAATATATTGGTGGGAGGTTATATTAAAAGTTTTGAAATACATGAAGGGTAGAGGAGTAAAGATGAAAGGATATAATATTTTGAGGTTGTAGAATTTGGTGAATGGGAAGATCCCAGTGAACAAGGAGCAAAGGTGGATCCAAGATAGACATAGAGTATATAAATTTTTATGTGTGTAAGAGAGGGGGACCAACCACTGCAAGGCCCCAAGTCACAAAAGGCCAAGCGTAGTATGGCTGCCCTAACTTACCTCAGTTTAAAGGAAGGTTAGGATAGGCGAGATGAGAATGATGAGGACTATAAGGTCCTTCGATCACTCTGCAAACCCGAGAGTCAAGGGGAGGCCAGGCGAGTTGATCTTTAGAGTCAACTCTACATCTCAAGTAGCTCTTTGTCAGAGGATAAAAGTACGGTTCTAGGATGGCAACGTAGCACACTGACATCTCATAGGTGGACTGGCATCTGTATGGCCAGAAAACCAAAGAGACGAGGCTAGACTCTAAAAAAGGGACTATCAATCTAGTTTAAGAGTTTCAGGAAGTGAAGAATAAGACTAAGAAGAGTGAGACATAAAGAAAAAATTGATAAAGGAAATAGATTACCGCAAGGGTGACAAAGATGATTTTGCACAACAATCTTCTCGCCAACTTGCTCCAAAATCTCTCCACCTGCACACAAAAAAGCAAGAAAATGTTGGGGGGATGTATAGGGGATTGCCTCAGTCAGACCCCCGTTTTGGTGTTTCCACCTCCATGGATAGCCAAGTTTACAACAATAGGGAAAATATGATAAAGAAGAAAATAGAAGCTACGTAAACAAAAGACACTACAAAATAGTATGTGCTTACTCAACCAAAATGATAGAGAAGATAAGAGGAGCTTACCACCTCCATCCAAAGTGCTCAAGGCTAGTGGAGGAGAAGATGAGAGGAACTCAAGCCTCTGTTGTAATGGTGTTTGTCCTGCGCTTGCACTATCGAAGTGATGGAATGGTAGATTGCTGCTATGAAGTGTGAAGTGCTGCTACAAAGCTTGAAGTGAATGCTCAAAAGTGTGGAGAGATTGTGAAGAGATGACCCAAAAAGATCTTGCCAAAACCCCCTGAATGAATGAGAGAGTGAAGAATATGAAGGAGATGAAAATGACCATATTTGGGTCGACCAGCTGAAGAAAGGCATTACCCTTCAATTCCCAATGGGAAGTGTAACATTTTGCAGTCTCCATCCACAGGAATCTGCCAGGGACATAAGCACACCGCACAAGCATCCCCGACAGAAATGCCTCCACCGACACACAAAATGGGCACCAAGTGTAATGTGAATGACATGCTTAAGTGGAATTAAGCCTCTGCCTTTGGTTTTCTAAATTGTAAGGGGGTAAAGGGAAATTTGTGTTAGGGGTGGAAATTCACGCCTATACAATGAGTTTCACTCATGAAACATTTTTCTTCTACTCTGGGTGTCTGATGCAAGAGCATCCATGGCTAGGTGATGATCCTATTTAATTCAGTTTTGTCTAATTTTTGGTGTGGTAATTTTGGTGAGTTGTTAAATCATATTTTGGATTTCAAAATCCTTTTCCATGAGCATTTGAATGTGATGGAATTTGAAGAATTTTCATTTTCATTTTTGATGTGTCTAAGATGCTGCTCAGATAGATGAAAATGAACGATAATGATGTTGTAATTGAAAAAATCTTGAAAAAGAAAAGGTGGGCATTGAGTTTGACTTGGGAATTAGTTTTCTTGCATATTTTTAAAATCCATAAAAAATAGGGAAGTGGATATGGGCGCCCAAAAAAGATAAGGTTGCATTTTGTTTTAATGTGAAAGCAAAAAAAGTAGAAAACAATCCACTTTCATAGTGGATCATGCTTTATTAATTCTATGACTTAATATGAAATTTTATTTAATATTATTTGTTGCATTTTTTTTACCTCCAAAAAGTTGGGCATGCTAATAAGGAATGCACATGAAATGCAAGTAATTTGGTTGAAATGAAATTGCATTTCATTTCATTGTTGAAGGCATACAAAAGGTAAAAGGTTTCATTATTGTTTAGTTTTTCCAAAAGGATTTTTGGAGGAGAAACTCAAAAAGGGTGTGGATTTTCTCCAAGAAGGTTTTGGAGTTTGTTTTTGCAGGTTGAAGTATGAATGTGAAGCTACATCAATGTCCTTTCATAAGGAGTTGTTGATTGCAGGTTTGAAAGGTGTAGTTTCAAGTTTTGAGGAAGGAGAAGGGTTTCCAGGTTGTATGATCAGATTTGTTTGTTGTAGTTGATGATATTTCATAGTTATTTGTGATTTTATGTGGGATATGTTGTATCCCTTGAGTCCCTTGAGGACTGATGAAAACATTGAGCAATATTGTGTAGTTTCCAATGCATTGTTTCATGTGTAAGTGCGGGAGAAGGGTTTCAAGGATGTGTGATCATATTAGTTTTTTTTTTGGGGATATTTTGCTATTATTTGTGAGATTAAATGGGCCATGTTGTAGACCATGAGTCCTTTATGGACTGATGTAATAAATTCTCATTAATTTATAATGCAATTTTTTGGTTTGGATGCAAGAAGAGAGCATATTTTTGTGTTTATTTGCAACAATGTTTGAATGAGTATTTATTATTATTTCTTGTGTTTTAAGAAAGGATTTTTGTTGTGGGGGTTGTTCTGAAATCTCATTCATCAGTGCCCTTTTTCTGGTTTTAATGCTAAGGGTCTTAACAATTCTTTGATTTCCAGATATAATCTTGGTGATTCATGACCCAGAGTAGCCATAACTCTCACTACAAAATCATCATGAAAAGTTACATTATCACCTTTTCTACATCTGCTATCCCAGATGTAACACCAGTGTTGCACATACAACCTATTTCCTTGTTGATCAATCATCCCTAAGCTCATTCTTTTAGTCCATTTATCTTTGTTCTAGTATAAGATTTAAGTGACACAACAAAGAGTAGATTATGAAAGTAACAGGGGCCATATTTTCTCTCACTTATAAGAACCCCTCATGCAACCCCTTCTCAATTAATGAAGTGAAGTCATAATAATTGTTTACTTCATGGTTTTAAATTCTCTTTGCCATCATCATGAGATTGATTGGCATATTTTATTGAGCATCCATTCCAAGCACTTGACACAAAGCAGAATAAGTTATTTTAAAATATACTTGAAATTATTCCACAACAAATGACTCATTGTAAGGAGGGAAAATATGTAACCTCTTGTTATTTCAACCCTTTTTCATGTGCATAGGAAGTTCATCACTCCTATAGTTTTTTTCTCAATCTCATGTAATCCTCCTCACTTTTGTCCATGTTGAATTTAGTGATGACTTGTTTTTTCAACATGAAACACTCAACAATTGTTGCTTTGGTCAACACTACTAAGGGTGAGCCATCTAGAATTCTCATAGTTCCGGTGGTAGGGTGATATTGTTGTTCCAATAATCTAATGAACTCAACATCTATAAAGAAATTTGGGACTATTAGCTTAGAAAAATCTAAAGCCCAAGGATTTGAGACTAGAATCTTGCCATCCCTCTTCTCATAAAAATACCAAAACAAATCCCACCTTGAAATAGGAATAATTGCATCTCTACACCCATGAGCTACGTCTCTAAATAATTTTTGAATCCCTTATCTGTTGAATTAGGTAGCACATCTAATATGAACTATTACAGAGGTATTTTCTTTGTTTTAGAGGATGTGGGTTCTTCTTTTTTTACAGGTAGATTCACTCTTCTTGGGTGGTATGATGCAAACTTTATCTCTACTTGAATCTTTAGACTTCTAGTTATAGAATTCAATAATTTAAACACTTATATGCTTGCTAAGAAGGGTTTTGTGCACTTAACCAATGAAATGGTAGTTGTAGAGTCTTCCTCCCCAAATTCCTACTTGAATAATTTTATTTGGAAGATTGGACAATTTTCTAATCTTTGAAGCTTTTTAGCTGTTTTGGCATTTTAGTGTCAATCAGACCTAAAGAATTATTGTCTTTTCTTCTATAAGGACTAAGTTGAGGAAAATAAGGAGATTTTAATAGAAAATATAAGTATCAAGGCTTCAATTATTGGATTCAAGGTTTGCTAAAGTGATAAAATTACGCAAATTTTAGAGGTTCCAATAGAATGTAAGGATTGATTGCTTCAATAGAAGAATGCATACAAAATATAGGGAATCAATCAATATTGAAGAGAGAAAGATGTACTCGGGATGAAGAAGATGTAGGTCTTTGATCTAGTATATACACATAATTGAGCTAAGAGGGAAGAAGGAAGAGAGAAGAGAGATGGCTCCATAGGTACTTGGTCCTGTGAAAATTGAACAAAAGGATTTGTAGGTGCTCGATCCTACAAAATTGGCTGCAAGGGTGCTTGGTCTCGTAGAAGATGAACACAGTCTCTATAGGTGCTTGGTCCTGAAGAGAGAAAGCACTTTATAGGTTCTCGGTCCTTCAAAGGGGGCATCACAGGTTCTCAATCCTATGGGGCTTGATGTGAAAGGAATCCCTAGGTGCTCAGTCCTAAAGGGTTTGGTGCAAAGACCCTTACAAGTTCTTGGTCTTGCAAGGCAAGCTTGATGCAAATGAGCTCTATAGGTTCTTGGTCCTGCAGAGCAAGGCTAATAAAATAAGCCCGTGGCTACTGCAAACTATGTTGTAGGATATCAATAGAAAAGATAGGTCTAGTCAAGCTACCCAGAAGCTAGATGTGAAGATATAAGACAGGTCTAGTTAGGTTTCCCCCAAGCTAGATGCTAGGATCAAATATCAGATATTGTAAGAAACTCGAGAATTATTTTGAGAAGAAGGCTTTCAAAGGGGATTCCTTCAACAGGGAACCCTTCAAGATGCCAAGGGGCCCATTCAAAGAAACAATCCAATTAAAAGACATAGAGAAGAGAAGGGGTCTTGAAGAAGGACACACATCTCCATAACAAGTTATCACTGCTCCAAAATATAAGGAACCATGCAAGATACTATTGTGTCACCCCCATAGAAAGAGTATGGTTTCACACAATAGTGTACAAACGTGAAGGGAAATGAGCAAGTAAAGCTACTAATACCACATAATGGAAAACAACACAATATATGGGAGGTGTAATAACCTCATGAGAAGATGCTTAGAATGGATAGGATAGAGCCAGGCCTCAATATCACTTATCATGCAAAGAAGAGATAATTGCATTAAAATGGAAGAGTGATGGCAAAAAAATCAAGAAGTTGTATTTTATCCTTCAAGGCCTTACATTCACTAGTGGAATGTCCATGCACTTGATGGTATGCACAAAAATAATGTTTTTCTTTATCATTTTTGTGAAATTTCTCATGTGTAAGAGGAGGGAGAGTAATAAAGTTGGCTTTGAGAAGCCTCAACAATATACACTCTTGCTAAAATAGAGGATGAGGGCCAGGAAGCAACCCTTTCTCTTGTGAAGAATATTTTGACTACTCAGAAGAAGAAGACATGAAGATAGTAGAAAATGGAGCATGAATCAATTCAAGAGAATGAGGTTGAGCAAAAATCATGTTGACTTTCAACCATGATTTTTCTTTAGACTATTCATATGAGAAACCAAGCCCCAAATTACATTTATGAGGTACACATTCTATAGGGACCTGAATGCTTTGTTCGTTACACCCACAAAATTTATGCTCATAGCCATATTTAGAGGCAAGTTTAAAACCAAGGCCATAACATGTTTGTAAATCTTGAGAAGGAAGATGATCTTCATAGAGGGAATTATTCTAGCAATGGGGTTTACACTCCTCTATGAGATCACTGTCAACCTTCTTGATAGGATTTCCAACATTATCCTTTTCAATAGAGGTGCAATCATCTTCCTCAGAAGGGGGAGGATTAACATTAAGAACATTACAATTTGTGTTCACATTATGTCGCGATGCAAAATAATAATCATCTTTGATAGTGGGTTTGGATGATGTTATCAGAAGGTCTAAGTGGATCGGTTCAACTTTATATTCTACAACGAAGGATTATGTAAAGTCTAAAGAACCCTAATCATCACCGATACATGCATTCTCTTGAGGAGAAGGAGTAGACTTAGGATTTATTGCTTCAGAAGGATCTTCTTTAAGGACATCTGCTTCAAGAGTATCCTTTGTAATGGGTACTACTAGAGTAGAATCAACACATTGGAAGACACTAAAGGGACAAAAGTAGGCACAACCGAAGCTTGACTGACAATTTCCATCTCACATAAGTGTATGGCATCAGGGTTAGCCCTGATTGTGACTACCTGATTGTTATGAATGAACTTAATATATTTATGTAAGGTAGATGGGATTGCACCCATAGCATGAATCCATGGTCTACTGAGGAGAAGATTATATGGAAATTTTTCTGACATAACATATACAAGGGTGGGTATGGTAACATGCCCCAACCACAAATAAAAGACTATCATTCCTAAGGCTTACCGACTGACATTATCAAACCCATGAATGCATAAGGAAGAAGAAGCAAGAGAAGATGAATCAACTTCAATTTTAGGAAATAGATCAATGCTACATACATTGAGCACTAAACCGGTGTCAATGAGAGAACATTTGATGCCAATTTTATTAATGTTGACTATAATCATTAGAGGATCAGCTTGCTTTTGTACTTCCAAGGTGGGCGTTCCTAAAAAAAATGTAATATTTGGCGAATCCACACAAATATGAGCTATCAATGCATTAACATCCATTGGCCTAGTAGGAGAAGGAAAGAGGATATTTTGCAAGGATTCCTGAAGCATACCTTGATAAATCGAAGTAGAATGAAGCGAGTCCCATAAGGAGATCTTGGCCGAAGTAACATGAAGTTGCTCGACAAGATTGTAATCACTAGGTGCTTTAGTTGTAGGTTTAGGTGTTGAAGGAAGTCTTGGTTGAGAAGGTGGTAAAGAAGTAGGTTGATTGACATTTAATTTATTCATTCTAGTATTATAAGTATGGGCTACTGCTCTATAAGAGAGAGCTTTAGAAAGATAAGGAGAATCACTATTAAATGGAACACCATTAATGGAACAAATTCTTTTAGGAGGACTAACTAGAGTTAGATAAATGATGGGTCTCTTAGGCCTTTAAGGGGCGACAAAGACATAGATGACATTTATGGATTCCTTACAACTTATAGATGAATCATTCAAATAACTATGCTCAACATCTATCCTTAGAGGATCCAATGTGAGAGGAGCTTCAATATTCACTAATGCAACATCTCTAGAAGAGAGTGCATTGGAGTGAAGATGAGATTCATCATTCACAAATTCCATGTATCTAGAAGAGAGTGCATTGGAATGAAGACGAGATTCATCATTCATGAATTCCATGTCTCTAGAAGAGAGTGCATTGGAATGAAGAGAAGGTAGAGTAGTGTTAAGAAAAGTATCAATGATTTTACTCTTGCGCCAAAATATCCTTATGAGGAATTTCAGGAGAGGGATCAATAAAGAATAATAAGAAAGGAGAAAAGAGCTCGCTTTCACATGCTTGTAAGAGGACTTCTTGAATATTCTTAAAAAAGATAGAAAGAGATGGAAGAAAGAAAGATAGAAAGTGTATTTTAAAATAGAGATATAGATAAGCCAACCAAAGGTAAACGCATATCACTATTGATAACATGGAATGGGGTTCAAGGCGGGAACCTAAATTTTTTTTTTGAAGGATAAATATTTGATTTGTCCTTTTTTTTGGAAGGGGTGTTCACACCAGGTTCACCAAAATGTAGAGAAGGGGGATTCGCTTGCTCACGAGTATCTTTGTTCTCAAGAGAGTCCCAGCAAATGAACTGCCCTAAACTACCTCAAGGAATAAAGCTTAATTGACATAATGAGAGGTGAGAGTTTGGGAATTAGAGAGATTAGACCACAAAGGTTTTCTAGACAGATTGGTGGGCTCTCAGCCAAAGGACAGTAGGACATAACAAGGATGGAAGCATGACATGATAGAGTCCCAGAGGTGCGCTGGTGTCTTGTATGGATCAGAAATTGAGTTTATCACAAAAAAAACTAAATGAATACTAACAATTAGATTGCTAAGAACTTTTAATAATGTGTGAAAGATAAAGCAAACTAAGTGAAATATAAATGATAAAAAAAAGGGAGAGAAAGAAAGTGTCCATGATAACCCACATGATAAAGCCTCTTGAGTCATTTCCATTTGCATGTGCCTATTCATCTCAAGGTAGGTAGTTCCATCATGATCCATTGTCAAATGGAAGTTACACATATTGCCTTTGTATATGCTAGGTGGTGGTTCTATTGCTAACTGATGTTATGTAGGAGGTAACTGCAACTATCTATTATTCCCCTTGAAATGTTGATTATGACCCCTACTTGGGATATCTTGATATGGTTGCTAACAAGATTGAGTATTCTTGGGCATCTTCCTCTTCAAGGTGATTATATCATTGGAAATTCTTTGAGTCATAGGGTTGACCGATGTTGAAGGATGAGCATCACCCATTTGTAATTATTTCTTCCACTTTCCTACAATGATAAAATCATCTTCAAACTCAATTGAAAAAGCTTGAGATACATCTAAGCCTGCTACTCTTTCTCTTCTCAAATGAAAAATGATATCCGAAGGTGTTGATTTAACAAAGAAATATTTTAAATTCTTAGTAGTGGCCCTCTTGGTTGGACTGATTTTGTTAAATATATTGTTAAATTGGGCAAAAAACTCTCTCGTTGGCTACTGGATTTCTTTCTTCAACAGAGTCAATTTAGCCAAGGAAGTTCAAAACTTTTAAATATATCCTCAAGCTTTATCTTCATAACATCCCAGGAATTGATAAACCCATTGGGCAAGTGGTAAAACCATTTTTCTTTTTGAAGATTAATTTAAATTGAATCTATAGCCCACATAGGTAGCGGAGTTGGCTCGGGCTGTGAGTTTTCTCCCCATTGGTTTTGGGTTTGATTCTGAGGCCCGAGCTTACCCGATGCATGTGGTTTGTGGGATATTGTGTGCATCCCTAGGGGACTAGTCTCACCTCAACTCGCCCCATAAAGGGAACATGATGGGCTGAGTCGTGGGGACACCCATAGGTTAACAAAAAAAATTTGACTCTATGATGCCCAAAGAAAGACCAATAAATAAACAATAGTTGGAGAGATCACCATTTCGTTGGTGATCCTTCCTCTAAATTTTAAGAGGTACATCTCCCTCATAAGTTGTGATTTTTAGATTTTTTGAATGTAAAGAAAATGGGTACACTTTTAACCAGAAAGTGGGAAAGGAAAACTAACACTTTCCCATAGCCATGTAGAAAATGCAATGAAAATCAACTTAGAACATTATTTGAACTGAAAGATAAATATGATACCAATATCACAACTCAAATATTGGATTACTAGCAACATGAATGAAATGCTAATGAATACTACATCCACAAAGAGAAGAAATATCCTAACACTTATCAAAGCTCAAAGACACTCATAAATGTTAAGTACTTTATTTAAATCTATTGCTCAAAGACAACAAACATCTTCAAAAAAATATCAAAATTGCAAAACTTGATCCTTTATTCTGATTGATTCTCAATCATGCATCAAAGTGTAAGGGGGATCAAAATTTTGGAACTTTCCAATGTTTGAGAGAAGAATATTTATGGTTTAATAACATAACTATCACTGAAATCTTGAAATAGAAAAAATTATTGATTCATTAAAAGAACTACACCGTTGAGTTTATTATAATATAAGCAATAAAATTTTAGAGTAGGGGGATTCGTCACCCCCAAGGCTCCAAGTCACAGGAGATACCTAAGGAATGAACTTCCCTAAAATACCTCAGGTTGACCAAAAGGTAAAGAAAGGAAAGATAAGCTAAAAAGGAAGGGAAAACAAAACTCTATTTCCCTTTTTCTAATGATAGGTGTTTTGGAAATCAAGTGAGCAGACTATAGGGGTCTTAGATTATGACTCATAAAACTCTCTTCTTGAGGACAACAACATTGGAACTGTACTTTAGCATGCCATGCTAGAGTCTCAGGGATGCATTGGTGTCTTGTATGAACAACGAGTCGAATGATAGTCAAAGACACTCAAGGTCTACTTACAACCTGAATACGAGATTTTTATAGTTTGTCAATTTAATATAAAAATGTGGAAATAAGAAGTACAACAAGAAGAATATAAGAGAGAATAATTCTAATGATGAAAATGACAAGGAAAGAGTAGGAAAAGATACCTTTCATGTCTAGTCTAGTTCTCCAGCTAGATTCGAGTGGATGAGCCTGCACCTACACACACACAAATAGGAAATGTGTTGGTATATTTTTGAGGTTTGCCTCAGTCAGACCCTTGTTTTGGTGTTCCCACCTCCACACACAACCAAATATGCAACGATATAGAGAAAATTTGATAAAGGAAAGAATGGAAATAACATAATAGAGTAGAGAGCAATAGCAACCTAAATGCTACTCTATAAGGTGATATATGCAAAATGAAAAGACACAATGTTACCTTCCCTGCTATAAGCACTCAAGGATGATAGAGGAAGGGAGAAAACAAAACCACCACATTGAGGAGATAGAAATTCATAAACCTGCAACAATGATGGTGTTGAATCAAGAAGATGTTTTAGAGACCAAGTAGAAAGCTGGTAGCATCAAGATAGAGTAATGGAGAAGCAAGAATGATCAAGAAGTGAATAGAGAGTGTGAGAGAATGAGTAAGAGAATGTAGGAGCTAGCAAGAATGAGTGAAAGAATTAGTTTGAATGAGAAAAATGGAGACAAGGAGTCATTTTTCATCAGTCAAGACCCAACAAAGGACATTAACTTCATGGACAACTAGGAAACATAACGCTTTTGTGAATTTAAAAGGAAGGAATCTGTCAAGATGACAATATGGCACATAGACGTCCACACGACATGTGCGTGCCCTTGAAAAATATTCCTCCATCGACACAAAAAGACATACATGTGGAAAGATCAAGACTTGATGATGACGAGTTTATGTATCCTTGTACTTGTAATTCTAAAGTAAGGGTAAATAAATGGGAAATTTCCCTATGGTGCAAATTTGCTCCATTACAAAAATAAATGCTAGGAAAATGAAAATATGATCACTACTGAGGTGATTGAACATTCGGGTCGATGAACACATCTTCTAACACCAAAATTTAGTGAGTAGAATCTATTTGATCTTTGTAATCCTTTAATGCTTGAGTGATTGTGTGAATCTCAGCTTGCTAAGGAATGATGACATTCCTCATTCTTAGTTTACACAAGGCTTTATTGTTGTAGATAAATTCCATCTAGGCAACCATGAGGGTAGGATAATTTTCATGCCAACATAACATAAAGTCAATCCTAGCTAGATTTTTTAGTGTCTCCTTATCAAAGACATTCTCTTCAAATAGTGTGTCAATTACCTTCAAGAATCCATCCTTTAACTCACCAGAGGTAACTGATCCCTTGTTCTCATTTTTTATCAGCTGGCATCCAAAATCAGAGAAATTCTTATTGAAGTCATTGTTAAGGTGAATGAATTATTTCATCAACTTATTCTACTCTTGGATATTTATCTTTATAATAGTGAGTTTCCACTCTATACTCTTTTTCCACATTATGATCCTAAGATCATCTTTAGATGGAATAATCTTCTCTGAAGTAGCTTTCTCAAGAACCATCACAAAAATCTCAGTAAGGTCTTTATCAATGAGTGATAATAGATTTCCACAATCCATGAACAATATTTTTGAGTGCTTCTGGATTAGATTGTGTGTGTATTTTTAGCATAAAAATACACACACAATCTAATCTAGAAGGACTCAGAAACAAGGTTTTTATTAGCTTGTAACCAAAGGGACTCTTCTTGTTTAAAATTGACCACCTCCGATTTAACATAATTTCTTAATAGCACAAATTCATCATGTACCCCCTTCAACTTCCTGATCAAAGGAGGACCTTTTTCTTTAACATCCAATACCCATCCTTGAGTAACCCTTCCATAGTGACTATCCTTTTTTACTTTACTCATCATGCCTTTCCCTACCATAAAATTGGGTTCAAAAGAGGTGGTTGCCTAGTTAAGGGGTTGAAGAGAAGGATTTGTTAATGAACCAAGACAATTGGAGAGGAGTTCCACTATTCTCTTCAGTTCATCCTTATCCTATTTTTCCTTCTCAATCCTCTCTACCAATCTGGTAGTAGTTACCTAAAAATTGTGTACATACCCATCCCTCATGGGTGGGCCCAAATCTACACTATAGTTAGTTATGGTAGCCTAACTGGGATATTTTTGTACAAAAGGATGCACAATTTCCATGAAAAAGTGCCTAAAACTTTCATACTCCATTAATCTTGAGGTATTCTTTAGCTTCTTAACTTTGGGGGTTTTTTGTAAAAGTTTTCCCACCACATTATCATCTAGTAGATCTATGGGCATTGTTTTCCTTTTCTAAGATAGGGTAATTTCTACCCAAGAAGGGGATGAGGTAGCAACATCAAGGTTTTTCAGAAGCCTTGGGTGTAGAAAATAAAATGGCTAATTTCACAAGGGGATTCTTTGTTGCACTTTTCAAAATGAAAGGGAAAGAGCTTGGAGATTTACCTTTTTGTGCACTCTTCTCAGCCATATCTTGAGATTGTCTTGGCTTCTCTCCATGAGTATCGACATTGTCCCTCTCTATTTCTTGTTCTTGTTCATTTTTTTCTCCTCCTTCATTCTCCTTTTCTACTTTTTCCTTAGCAACAACATCATTGAGGGGTCCCTCACCACATGTATTTTCAAGACCTTTATTCTTCTCAAGAGGATCATCTCCACTTCCACCATCACTTGGTAAAGATGTGATTGGTGGTGGTGGTGGCACTGATACAAAAGAAGATGCACACACCTAGCTCGTGTTGGTTTTCTCTTTGATTCCTCACCTATCTTTAGGTCGATCCTTAGCAGTATCCCCCTTCTTCTTAGTGAGCCATATATGTGTTCTTCTTATAACTACTATGATTCTAGCATTTAAGTCTTTAATTTATCTACTATTCCAATCAATTGGCGCTACAGGCTGTGTTTGTATATTATTGACATAGATAGGATCAATCAGGTTAGAGCCATCATCCTCAACCCCTTTGATATTCCATCCCAATTTGAAGTTGAAAATCTAGCCTAAAGTCAATCTCATCCAATCTCTCTTCCTCACTTCATAATCATCGACATAGTTAGCTTAGTAATCTTCCAAGTGTGGCAAATGATAAAAACTAGGACCAAGGTGAAGGTTACTCCTACAATTTTTTTGCTATCAAATGGAAATCTCCTTTCAAAATTGGAGATAGTATATTTCGCAATATCCTTTTCTATATTGGGGGCATTGGATTGAGACTTATACATGTAATATCCAAGACCAATAGGAAAAGGAATTCCAACCTTCTTCCTTTCTACACACCTTTTATTGACTTCTGCAACATGTTGGCATACTTTAATCAAGATGAATTTATCTTCAAAAAATTGAGGAATCTTGTGGGGTAGCCCGTCAAATCCTCTAACCCCCAGGTATGTGAACCTCTGACACTAAATAAAGAGGCTGCAATATTTAGTGACTAACTGGAAAGCTTCGAGAGAAACCCTTTTCCCTAGATCACCTTGTAACTCCCTAACCAACCTCATAGTAAACACATCATTTACTCGCCTAAAAATTTTATAGCTCTTCTTGAGCTACAAGTCAATATAATAATCATAAATCCGAATCTTCACATCATAATACTCCACGAGATTCAATCCTATCTAGGGTCTTGTCCATGCTAGAGCATAAAAAAGGTAGATAGACATGTAAAAATATCTATAACCTACAAAATTGTGTATCATACCATGCAACTAATCATTGATTATAGTAGCCAAATTGAAGTAATGCCTTCCAACGTAAATTATTTGGACAAAAAAGTACATCCACTCCACAAAATATTAGGCATTTTCACTCCCTCTTACTTTGTGTAGGAGAACAATGATGTCTAAAATTTCATCTAAGAAGTGTGACTTATGCATGTTCTTGGGAAATTGATACTTACCTTTCCTCAGAGTTGCAAACCATTCCTTTGCAATTATGTTCTTGAAATATCCCTTCTTCTTAGAAAATTGACATTGTGACAAGGTAAAATTGAATTCTACAAAAACCTCCCTCTTGGGAAACTTGAAGCATTTGTTGATGGTGGCTCTATCAAGAGTTATCAACAAATTATTGTCACAAGTCTGAATTTCCTGAGTTTCAGGGTTATAGCAGTTTATACACTCTAGAACCAAGTCTGTACATTGTACTACTATTGGAAAGGTGACCACCTCTAACAAACCACTTTCAACCAACCTCTACATAATGGGATATTTTTTTGGGTTCTTAACTCTCTCCCAAAATTCTCTCAAATTAATATGACCTAGTTTAGTTTCACCTATTTCTGGTAGCGAGCTTTCCAGGCTAGAAAAGTTCTCATACCCAAGATATTTATACTTCATTTTGCCTCAAACTTCTAATTCTAATTCTAAGAAAAATCGACTAGCATTTCCCCTACCACAAAGGTGTCCTACTTCAAGAAAATTTTTGTAGCTAGTAGGAGGTTTAAGAATGTTTCTTACTCAATAATTTTTCTACCCAATTCAACTGAATTTGCCTTGTTAATTTTGGCCATGTCTCCACTTCCTTCCACTTCACAAACTTTAATTTCCTCCATGAACATGAAAATAATTATGTCACAAAGTACCTTAATCCACATGTAATTAGGCATTTATTTTGCCTAATGTGGCTTTGACAACATTAAATTCTTGACACGTAGGCCACTTGGCTCCACTTTTGGGTTCCATAGTGTACTAGATAGGGTCGGGTTTTTAAAATGTTTTTGGAACTAAGTCAGAGCCCGACAAAGTTTTTGAACCTTAGCCAATTCCCACTTTGAATGCCCTTTTCTTCTCTTCGCACAATTTCATTTGTTGGAGTCGGATTTCAATGAGACTTGTAATTTTCATTGGAGCCTAACTTGGTTATGGAAATCCATCGGCTCTGACAGGAAATCTTTGAACAATATGAAATCCCACGTCCATTTCCTTTGAACAATTTTCCTTGTAAAATTTCTTCTTTCATATAAAATAGAAGTTCGAAAACCTCTGCAGTTCCCAAAAGGAAACCGCCAACTTCAAAAAAGGTTGACTCTTTGAGACTTGACTAAAGAGAATTTAAGACCAAAAAACTCAAAAAATCCAAGATCAGGGAAATGATAGGTGGTGGGAACCCTATCAGGGGCCTGCTAAGTTTTGAAAACATTGTCGATGACCGACCAATGATAAACAAGTGAATCAACTAAGTATAGAGACCTGCAAGTATGCCCACAATTGGATAATTTTGAGAGTAGACGATACTCAGACTCACCTGGTGACCATGATTAAAATTTTGGACACAAAATTGACTAAAAACTAGGAAACATATGGTCTATCAAAAACCATCTGCCAACGATCCCTAAAATTTATTTTAATACCCTCAAATGTACATATTTTGATTGAAAGTTTGGGCTTACATACATCTAGAGGTTGTTTATTTTGGATTCACAAAATATTAAGCTGATTTGGATTTGGATATTTCTTATTCTTTGACTTGATGATAAGATAAACCGATATTATATTGTAACATCTTGTATTATTTGCACTCCTAAAATGAATTATGTTGCCTTGTGAGGGCTTTCACATGACCAATTATTCCCTTTAAGTTGGATGTTGTTGAAGATAATCTAGGGTGTTGATAGTATATTTCAATATTTTTCTTCAATTCAATAATATTCCTATCAATTAAGTCTTGAATTGAAGGAGGGTTTGGTGGAGAATTTTGATTATCAATTTTTTCAACCATTTTAAATTTGTTTGTAGTTTTTTTTTTTTACTAATTATTAAAATTTATAAACAAAACTTTATTAAACAAAGAAATTGTGATAAAACAAAAAATGATGATAAATAGAAAAAATGACTTACTTCAAAAAATTTATGCCCAAATATAAATGCAACAAAATGGATATCTATTTTCTTGAAGCAGATATCCATTTTCGCTTGCTCAAAAAAGGTTTTCATAGAAATGAACACACACATATATCTAAAATAAATATCCATTTTAGAGAGCTTTTTTTAATATAAAAATCTTTCAAAAATGAATATCCATTTTTTACAACTTTCTCTTATTAAATAGCTCTCTGAAATAGATATCCATTTTGAAAAGTTTATTTTAAAAAATATTTAATATATTATTATATTATATGATATAGAATATCATTTATAAGTCTTATATATTATAATATTATAAGTAATATATTTTAGAATATATAATATATAAATCATATATAATAATATATAATATATAATTTATGTATAATAATATATATATTATATATAATAATAATATATAAATAAATATAGGGATCACCCCACAACGTGACGGTTGTGTCACGAGCCCTGTTGATAGGGTGTTGTCGGTTCAAATCTCTCCAAGGGAGGAGTCTGGGAGGCAGTAGTTGGTGTAAAGGGATGAATCAAGGAGCTAAGATGGAAAAGCATGAAGGAGGAATGACAATGGATGCGGGGTGGAGAGATGACAGAAGAAGGAGGGAGATCAGAGGAAGCAGGAAGGAAGGGGTGTCCGAAGTAGGTGGAGGGTGAGGAATCAGGAGGAGGGGTGACGAAAGAAAGAAGGATTTTGGAGGCTATAGAAGGAAGGAGGTAGGAAGGTGATAGGAGGTGGGGGGAGATAAGGGAGAGAGGAGAAAGAGGAGGCTGCGAGAGGGAGGAGTAGTGGAGTAGAGAAGAATGGAGAGAAGAGAGGAGGCTACGGGAGGAAGGAGTGGAAGTAGAGCCAGTGGAGAGGGGAGGAGATAAGGTGAGAAGAGAAGAAGAGACTACAGGTGAAGGTGTGGAGAGATAAGGCGAGAAGAAGGTGAGGAAGGAAGGTTGCGGGTGGAGGAGTGGAGAGGGAAAGGAGCTGCAGATGGAGGAGTGGAGAGATAGAGGAGAGAAGGAAGCTACGAGAGGGAGGAATGGAGGTAGAAGAGAGTGGAGAGATAAGGAGTGAAGAGGAGGCGGTGGGAGGCGAAGAGTGGAGAGATACGGTGGTCTGGGGTTCAGTCCAAGAACTTGGCGCACAATTGGCTCACCCATCAATGAATATTGAAGATGGTTGATGTTGAACCTTGAAGATGAATAACGGGCATATGAGGCCTCCTGAATGTGGCCTCACTGGTTCAAAACTCTAGTCAAAAGCATTTACCTATCAAAATAAAAAATAAATAAATATATGATATACTATATAATATTTTATATATTACTATATAACATAGAAAAAGTATATATTATTATATATAAATTATATAGAAATGAACATAAATTACCTTATATATATAGCTTTCAAAAATGGATATCCATTTTGGAGAGCTTTTTCAATATAAAACTCTCAAAAATAGATATCTCTTTTTGTGAATTTTTTATATTATAAATAGCTCTTCGAAATGGATATCCATCCATTTCAAAAATATATTAAAAATATATATATATATATATTATTATATTATATGATATATAATATTATATATGTCTTATATATTATAAAATAAAATATATAAATCATATATAATAATAATATATAATATATAATGTATAATTTTTATATAAAAATATATATATTATATATAATAATAATGTTTTTGATTAGGGGTGAAATAGGTTTTGATGGGACCCGAAACCCATTACAGACCAGTTTTGAAGGGCCCTGTAACCCTATCAAAGCAAAGCAGGCTGCATACAAGATAATATATATATATAATAATAATGTTTTATTGTATATAATAATAATATTATATTATATAAATAATAATATTAATGCAATTAAATTTTTAATAAATAATATATATAATTAATGATATCAAGTTTCAACAATCCATATCATTTGATGTTGTAGCAGTTTCTGGATTAGATTGCGTAAGAGTTTTTCCATCAACGTTTTGGATCACACTTCATGATCCATCATCAGGATGAAATAGCTCAAGGAGAAAATTATTGTTTGTTGCAGACCAAGAATAACCTTTATAGAAAAAAATAAGGGGGGGAAGGGGGGGAGGGGAGAGAAGGCTACACAACCCAAGAAAATAAGATAGATAGGAATTAAAAATTAAAGGATATTGAACTAAAAACCACAAATTAAAAAGACCAACAAAAAAGAATCAAATGATACAACACACTACAAGAATAGAGAAAAAATAAAATGACAAGAAATTGGTAAAAAATAGAATAAATGAGAGAACAATGAAGGGGATGAAGAAATTAAGAGACAAAGAAAAACATACACATATACATGTATATATGTACATATAAATGTGTGATATAACAAAATTACATACAACAAAAATACTATGAAAACTAAAGAATAAGAGCAAAAAATTTGAAAACAAATAAAATAAATGAAAATAAAGATTAAAAACAATAATATAATAAATGACTATAAGAAGAACAATAAAAGAAACAAAGAATAAGAACGAGAAAAATGGAAGAAGCAATAAAAGAAATAACACTATGAAAAGAAAAATAAGCACTTAAAGAGAAAAAACCGTAAAAGAAAAAACATAGAATATAAAAAAGAAACCAAAGAAGATATAAAGAAAGAAGAAAATAAATAGTACAAACAAAAAATATAAACAGATAAAAGTTGCCAAGAAAGAACAATCAACAAAAATAAAAGAACACAAAGAAGCATAAAGATGGATAAAGAATTAAAAGAAAATAATATATAAAAAATAAATAGAATGTATAAACACATAAAAGAAGCAAAAAAATTGAAAACAGTTAAAATAAATGGAAAACAAATTATTGGCCCCTCTCGTAGGGAAGTCAGACTCCATAAAAAATTCTTCTCATTTCATCCAATTCATTAAGGACAAAAGAATAGAGAGTACCAATCTCTTGGTGAGCTTCGATGTTGTCTCTCCTTTCACCAAGGTTCCCATTCCCGATGCTCTTGAAATTGTTAGACACAAGTCTAATGAGGAGATGGCTACCTTGGTTGAGTTGTGCTTAAGATCCACCTTTTTCTCTTTCCAGGGGGTCATCTATGAGTAAGTTGATGGCATATCCATGGGCTCCCCTCTCTCTCCTATCATTGCCAACCTTTATATGGAGCACTTTGAAGAAATGGCTCTTCACTCTTTCCCTCTCAAGCCAAGGTGGTAGAAATGATATGTGGATGATACCAACATCTGTTGGCCACATGGCTTGGAAAAGTTAGAGGATTTTCTTGCCCACCTCAATAGCCTAGCTCCTTGCATTTCCTTCACCATGGAGCTGGAATCTAATAACCATCTCCCCTTCCTTGACATTTTGCTTCTTAAAAAATCCAATGGATCCCTCAATCGGCGGGTGTTCCGAAAGGGCACCCACACCGATATTTACCTCCACTCATCTTCTCATCACCACCTGAGCCAAAAAAGTGGGGTCCTCAAAACCCTTGCCTGTTAGCCTATCAAATTTGTGATGAGGATAATTTAAGCCTTGAGTTGAACCATCTGTGTGATGTTTTCAAGTTGAATGGGTATTCTAGTAAACAAATTACTAGAGCCTTTAACCTAGCCAAGGAGAGATTCCTCTCCATCACCAAACCTAACCATTTCTCTGACCTCCCTGGTGCTTCCCTCCCTTATATTGATGGCTTAGCCCAAAAAAAATCCAAGATCCTCCATAAAAAAGGCATCCATTGTGCTTTCAAACCTCTCCAAACTTTGAGAATTCAAATCCCTCCTCTCAAAGACTCCAAGGACATTCACTACTATATTTGAATCCAATTTTAAATGAGTGTTTGTTGGAATATCGACAATATATTGTCGAAATAATGACGAACCACTGAAATAATTTTCGTCGCTAATTTTTCATCGCTTTCTCGACTAGCTTTAAAACGTTGAAATCATGACTCAGCTTCATCGGTTGCCACCATGGAAAAGGGCCCTCGTGTTCATCGGAATATCAATGGACATTTTTTTGAGCTAGCGATGAACCGTATCCAGAACAGAAGTGGTATGCCTTTGCCAAAGCATTGGATCAACAATAGAAGTTCGTCGAACTTGCAACGAAATAGGCAAGTCATTACGACAAAAGTCTCGTTGGACGTATTGCAAATTCGTTGGATGCTTTTGGAGGTTCGTCGAAAGTTCGATGAAAATGTGACGAAAAAGGAAATTCATTACGATGAAAGTTTTGTTGGATGTATTGCAAATTCGTTGGACGCTTTTGGAGGTTCATCGAAAGTTTGACGAAACAATGCAGTTTAAAAAAAAAAAAACTATTTCTTCAAATGAATTACCTCCGGTGAGTTTTGGGGAAATATCGCCACTAATAATAAATTACTATTTAATTTTAGGGATCCTTTAGTCTTGAATAGGGATTTTATCTATTTCCATTGATTATCTTTTTAATTAGATGGTTGTGAGTTCATTCTGTGACCTAATACACATGTGCCTTTTCAAAGGCTTATTGAGGCCCAAAATTTGTTTTGGGCCACACGATTAAATCTAATCATGTGGCCCAAAACAAACAAGCCTTTTAAAAGGCACATGCATATTAGGTCATGGAATGAACTTGTAGCCGTCTGATTTAAAAGCTAATCGATGGTATTGACCTTGTTTTCACTCCTCGGCCTAACATAAATTCAATACCATCAGCCTAACAAAGCTTCATCGACGGAACCCCATCATAGTCCCGCCAATGGCCTGATGAAAATATCTCACAACCTAGTATCAGTGTAACAATACTCTACTGGGCTGACTCCTAAGGTTCTCTCCCGCTATACTGATAGAGTCAAGTTGTCAACAAAAGTAACCATGGGCATGAATTATCTATTGCCACTGATTAGCTTTTTAATCAGATGGCTATGAGTTGATTCTATGACCTAATACACATGTGCCTTTTCAAAGGATTATTGAGGCCTAAAATTTGTTTTGGGCCACACAATTAAATCTAATCATGTGGCCCAAAACAAATTTTGTGCCTCAACAAGCCTTTTAAAAGGCACATGCATATTAGGTCATGGAATGAACTTGCAACCGTCCGATTTAATAGCTAATCGATGGTATTGACCTTGTTTTTACTCCTCAACCTAACCTAGATTCAATACCATCGGCCTAACAATGCTTCATCGGCGGAACCCCCATCACAGTCCTGTCGATGGCCCGATGAAAATAGCTCACAACCTAGTATCGGGTTAACAATACTCTATTGGGTTGACTCCTAAGGTGCTCTCCCGATATACCGATAGATTCAAGTTGTCAACAAAAGTAAACATGAATTATAACCATGGGCATGAATTATCAAATACATAAAGTATATCGAGGGAACTATGGTGCATCGGGGAAACATTATCTGGCAGCCCACCAATAGAGCAAAGGATAGGTGTCCATTGATGGAGAGGGTGGCTATCGATGAATGAAACGTCTTAGGTCTACAAGTTGCAATTGTGACTAGCTAAATAGATAGAAAATTAGAAAATTGTAACCAACATTTAAGTGGAAATAATTAAAATTAACCACACTTTTTGCATGGTTGAACCAATTTAAGCGAAAATAATTAAAAGTAAATGAGGTTGATTAGACAACATACTAAGCTAGTGGAAGATGATGTATGTCATGCACTATTGGAAACAGTGAACGGTGGAGATCAAACAAAGCTTTGATTAGACATCTTTCCAGGAGCTTGGTGTGAATATTGTAGATTCCCTTGTTGATTCTCCGAAATTACACAAGCGGTGTTCCTGAAAGCCTTATCAACGCGAGTGAACATCATCGGTAGGACACTTAGGGATGTCCCCCCAATACAATGATGACCTTCCTATCGAATGGACAAAGTGACATCGCCAGGACCTTGAAGAAGGTCAAGGCCAAAGTGTCACTCAAAGTGGTGATGGCTATCATGTAAGATTAAATGTTTGTATGGGTTTTGGGTTGTAGTTCACTTTGGGTGGCAACCTAGATAAAATGAGGGTTGGCGACTTGAAGTCATTTTGTGATCGTCATGATGAAAACCTATGTAATGGGTGCCTGTTTTGGGTTGTATTTTGAGTTCCACTAATGGAACAATTTTGTCAGTTTTGTATTTAAATATGCTACAACCAAAGGTTTTCTTCCTGATTCTTTCCTCCCGGTATGCATTTTGAATTAGGTTTTGTAATATTTTATAATAATTATAATAATATAATATAATGGCTATGCCATTTTTTCCAAAAATAAATAAAAAATATTAAACTATACACTAGAATCTAATTTTGTGGAAAATGAGCAATTTGGTGAGAAAAATTACCTACAGTGCGTCTTGGATACTTAGTTAGTGTACTAAAAAATAGGATTGTAAACCCAAAATTATTCTCACTTTGGAAATTCAATAGAAAAATACAGAATGTTATCCTAGATACTTAGCTCTTAGACAGTCAATAAAACAATATGAGCATGATTATGAACGGTTTTACCTAGTCCCACTCTTGATCTCCATGTTTGAGAGCCTTCTCTTTAAGACCCCATGAATCCACTTTGATCCATTTCTGCCAAAAGAGATATTAATGTGTAAACAAGGAGCCACATTTAGAAAAATTGGTTGTTGATTTCTTTTAAGAAATTTAGAGACTACAAAAAGAAGATACCTGATGGGGATCATGTGGGCTTCCTAGAGAAAGCACTGCAATATGGCCTCGAGTAGCAATGAAAACTTTGGATTAGATTCACAGTAAATCCTAACAACATGACATTGAGGCTCCTCTTCATTAAGTTGATGGTATGAAGAACCAAATCCATATCCTCCTTGAGATACATATTATATTGAATAGAAAAAAACAGTGACACAAGCAATCTAAATTATGAGATAAAGCCTCCAAACCCTCTATGGAAACATGACTTTTACCAAATAATCAAAATTTTAAATTTAAGTAATACCCAAGAAAAATAATTCCATACAATGTAGCTATACATGAAACTTACAGATGGGACTGATCTTCCACTTCTGACTCTCCTTCTTATTCCATTTGAAGAGGACAACCTCTACCCCTTGATTCAGCTATGTAAGTTTAGCATTAACAAATACAAATATTTATAGCACAAGAAATAAACCTCACCCATCTAAACAAGCACCTGTAAGACAAGCCCGAAAATCTAAGTTTATCACAATCACGCAAATATTAAATCCTTATAATCAATCACAATAACTGGAAAGTATTAATTGGATTAGTAAGAAGAATCAAATAATTAGGGTTGGGCACTATATAAACCACTACTATCACAACTATTGAAACATGCTCAGGTACTGGGTCCTCTCCCCTAGATTAAATTAAGGAAAACATTACTGTAAACACAATATATATAGAAGAATATGAATGTAAAGGAAAATGGATATTAGCAAAACATAAATGTAAATAAAAGTAGTGTGAGTAGAAAATGAATCTAAATTGGTCTTGAACAAATAAAATCATACCCAATTAACATTAAGTTATATTGACCTTGTACTCATTGCCATTATCAATCTTGAAGGTTACTTTGATGCCTTCTGCAGAAACTCTTTGGCCACGAGGCAAGAGAAGGCGGGAAAACCAAGTGTATATTGATGACTTCCTAACAATAAAAAAGAAACAAGCAACCAATCAACCCTATTAGAACTGAATAATCTTATGAATTTATTTTATTGGCTAATGGATAGTGGACCTAGTTCTCTTGAATTGAGATACTACTAAGATGTGTTGACTGGTGATTTTAGACTACTGATATTCTACTTCAATCTCTGTAAGTTACTTTTGTCTTAAATATATTCAAGATAACTCCACAAAAAAATTCCTTGATCTCTTAGAAATTATGAAGATTATTTCGTTAATACTTCTCCATTTTGATATTCTCTTTCGAAAATTGATAGAAAGATATGTAATTCCATTTTTGAAACTTTCATATTTTTGCATACCTGTAGATGGTACAAAATTTCATGGTTAAGTGGAAGCCTCCCATCAACAATAAGATCTAGATATACGTGTATCTATCTCAATCGAGCCTCTAAACCCTTCAGAGCTGTCAAATTTTCCACTAACCTATTATGCACAAAATTCAAATTTTAGAGTTATGTCACCACTAAAAACAAAAGAAACGGAGCTTTGAAACCAAATCCACACACAACACAATGTTCATAGTGAAAATTTAACACTTCCTTTCATCTTTTCATATTGGTTTGATGCTTCAAATGATGCATTTCTTATATTTAAAAGTGTATTACCTTATTGAGCTTCTCTTTGTTTCAAGAAGAGATTAATATTCTCTACTTAACAGAGCCAACCACATGAAGGTGGAAGCTCATTTGGCCCCTCCCCCCCCTCACATCACTCTCAATTCCCCATACCCAATCATATAACATTAATCATTCATTCATCCATTAATAGCATATAACATTCATTCATTCATCCTGCATTAATAACATATAACATTCATTCATTAACATATTCGCATTCATTCATTCATCCATTAATAAAATATGACATTCATTCATTCATCCATTAATAACATATAACATTCATTCATTAACATATTCACATTCATTCATTCATCCATTAATAAACTATAACATTCATTCATTCATCCATTAATAACATATAACATTCATTCTTTCAGTTTTTACATATTATCAAAAATATGGTTGTCATAATATGATTACAATCACTTTTTTTTTTTGTTTCTTTTTTGTAGCTAATTTTTTTGAAGTGGAGTATCATTTTTAAATCATCTGTCCCCCATTCAGTTGTTCTGAGCTTTTCTTGTGATTTTAATGTATGCCTAGTCATGTACTCATGACGTGGACGCCGCTGCATGGGGAGGTCTGCTACAATAACAAAGAAATTTTAAATTGATATGTTTTATTATTATTGTTACAAGTATTTCATTAATTAAAATAACATTAGAGTGGTTCTCTTTACCTAATGGGGCCACATCATGTTCCTAATATTGTCTTATAGCCTCATGCTCAACATGTTGAACACCCTCTAAATCCTGATCTGGAGTTGAAACATGAAAGGTTACATTAATTAATACACCAATTGCAATTAAATATTTTTAAAAGAACATTAGAGTGGTCCTCTTTACCTGATGGGGCCTGATCATGCTCTTGATCTTGTCTAGCCTGGTCATGCTCAACATGTTGATCATGCTCTAGATGCTCTAAAGTTGAAACATGAAAGGTTACATTAATTAATACACAAAATGAAATTAAATATGTTTAATTGTATTAATCCATAATGTATTTTGTATAGCACATGAATACATCCAGTACAAGGATGCACACCATGACCTTCATCTGTAGGTTGTGCTCCACCCTCATGAGGTTGCATTCCAATGTCATGTGCAGTACTATCATTGCTTGTTTGTTTAAAACAAATAGTCACATAATTACTTTATGGTGGAAATTAATATTGAATAGATTGCACAAGTATTCAATTTTAAATAAACTTTATTGAGTTTATTTACCTGCGTGTCGGATGTAATGGAAGATTGTGTTTTCCCAGCCAAGACTCTTAGGCGTTCAACCAGGGCTCCATAGACTTGCTGGAAGGAAATCTTCAAGTCCTCTTTTGTGGGCACTCTATTGAATTCAGAGCCCTGCATTTTGCATAAGATCATGAATTTGCTTCTATGGTGTGATAAAACCAAAATTGTTTGCAATTTATTATTTGGATGCAATATTTCAATTATTGATACTTACAATTTGTGTGGCTAATTTCATATAACCACCAGAGCCAAGTTTGTGTTGCCCATGTTTTTCTAGTCTTTCCTTTGTTGCCTTCGATGTGTTGGGCAGCCTATGAAAAGTTTGAAATACATTAGATTATGTAAAAATAAAGAGTAATCAGTATATAATTACATTGTTGATAGTATCACATACCTTCCTTGGCATGGTGGTGTCTTTCCTTTTTTTCTTTTTAGCCTTATCCTTTCCATCTGACACCTGGTCCTTCCACTCCCTCTTCGGAATCATGGGGGGACGCTCATACTTTCTGTTCTTCTCTAAATGTGACCTATATTGGTCCCTCACATATTTTAGATAGGTACCAACTTTCTTAAGGATCTTTGTTCAATTAAAAGTTTTATCACCAAATAACACAACTAAACGGTTAATGAGCTCATCTTTTAAATCTTGATTTTGGGCATTCCACCATGTACGTATGGTGGGCCCAAAGAGCTCCAATGTAATATCACTTATATGTTTATAAAAAACATCATTTCCTACAAAATGATCATGGGATCATTAGTCTAAAAAGAGTGATCAATAAGTAAATTTCAATTGGATTATATATAATAATAATTAAAACATTTTAATGTACCTAGGACCTTCTCTATCTTTATGGGAACAAAATCCTCGGTCAACACAAATGTGATCAGAATTGTTCCCGTACTAGTAATACAGGAAGATCCAATAAATGCTGCTAAAGTATCACTAGTACTAGTGGCCTCTACATCCCCAAGTACATGTCCTGACACATGTTCTGGAATTTGTTCACTACCAGAGGGTGCACTACCAGATGCCTACATGGTATGTGTTGCCAACATTTCAGTCAACAATACAGGCACAAATGATGGGGTTGGATGATGTGATGTATGCGCAGGAAAATCAGGATCGACACTTGTACCAACCCCTACTCCCTGGGAAGCACCTACAGTACCTTGATCATGGCCAGCAACATCATGAGGATGCAAATAATCCTATAAAAATAACACATATTTTAGTTCATGACATAAAAAACTATAAAATATAAAACCATGAATAAATTTATGTTATAATTAAATATCTCATGACAGCTTACTTGCAAGTTTTGTGCTCTCTCAGTCAATATTTTAACCCTTTCTCTTATCTCATCTGTTTGAGGCACTACGAATATCAACTAAAGGATTTCTTCATTGTATTTTTTTGGGTCTTCCTCATCACATCCACAGGGTTTGTGGAATATGCGATGTCATCATCACATAATAGTGATCGCACCTCCCTATGGATGCTCTCCTCTACTAGTGCTGGTGCCTTTCCCCGATCAGCCGACTGTGACAAGAATATTAAAAACATTATCAAAATTAACCCAATAAACTTATGAAAAAAACATAATAATAAAACATTTTGCTCGTATCTAATTTGTACAATTACAATGAGGTAAACCTGTCGAGTAGAAGCACCTAAAGATGCATTGCAATCTGAGCTCTGGGTTGAAGCCTTCCCCATACGATCAATGTCCCGTTGTGACAAAAATTATATATAAAAAATATTACTGAAATGAAAGCAATAGACTTACGAAAATAATAATAATAATAAAATGGTATATTGGAGTCATTAATTGGAGGTTGGGTAAAATGGTATATAGTACGTACCACCCACATAGTAACTGTGTTTGTATCTATTGATGCCAAAAGTTGGCAAGGTAACAACCTCTATGGGAAACTCAGTTTTAGGGGGGGACCTATTGTGCCAAACTGAGTGACCTCCAGATTTTAAAGAAGCCAACTTCTTCTATAACTGGGGTTTTCAATGTGAAAAGGAAGCAAACATGAAAAATAAAAGATCTAACAAGGGTTGTACGCCAAGATTTATATTTAAGGCACGATAGAATTATCTCATAGATATGGCCTAAGGGCCCATTAGGCAATCTGCTATGTTAGAAATGACAACTATCAAAGAAAAAGACCTGAATAATTTATCTCATAACATAAAATAATTTACATAGAGTTTTCTTGAACAGAAAGAGTCAAAGACATGGTTCCAAATCAACATCCTATTCAAATCATTGAAGTTGTAAATAAACTATTCAAAAACATAATAGTATAATGTTATCAATAGTTTAAGAAACAAAAAGTCCAAATTACAAGGGCACAATATGTGAGTCTTTACAACTATCTAACAAAATAGAGGCTTGGTGTCTCCTAAACTATTTTACAGACATTTTGAACTAGCACATAGTATTTTTCTTTTCTGCCTAAAGAGTTTTGTCTTCGGACCGAGAGATTCTTTCTCCTTTGGGAGGAGTAGTATATATAGCCAAGAACATCCACCACCTTTGAAGCCTATAACAAAAATGATTCCTCATCATGAATCATAATGCTTGCAGTAATGATTCATCGCGGCTATTGTAATAGAAAGATTCTCGATCATGAATCGAGTCGCTCGTTGGTCAGGTGCATCCCCTGCGAATGATCGCAGTGGTCCCACCTTGTCCCATGTAACCAAGTGTTCCCTAGAGTGGAGGTTGGCATAACACGCGGCACAAAATGGCAGCTAGGTGTTTACGTCACTCTTTCATTTTATTTACCATGTTGAGAGGCACGTGGCAGCTCTTCGCAACCCATAAATCATCCTCCTTGTCCTTTATTGAGAGTTTGTGATGAAGAGACATGTGGTGGCTTCTTTGTTGTCGGCATGGTTTGTGGGGCCCAACAGAGTTTTCTAAGGTGAAGGATACATGGCAAGCATTCGGGGCATGAGAGAGAAGAGAAAGGAAGCATCCTTTCGGAAATCAATTTAGTGACACGTGGCAACTCGGTGTGAGAATGCCGAAAGGTGAAGTTGGGTGCCAAATGCATTATCAGCAAGGTTGGAGGGCAAGAAAAATATCAAAAAATAACCCGAAGGGAGCATGGGGTATTTTAAATATCCACAACTTTTGGCGACTACCAAGGGCATTTCGCCTACGGAACGGTGAATCCAAAATTTTCTAGTTTTGCAGACCAGAGCTTTATTCATTTGGGCATTGGAGTCATAGTCCAGAGAGAGCACCATGCAAGGGCAACCAATCGGCCTCGAAAGGTGTTGATATGGCATGCAAGATACCATGGGCCTCATGTAAGTCGATCACTTCCTTGTAGGATATGACAGAACATTTCCCGACTCATTCTTAAGACGGAAAAGTAGTTGTGCAATCTGATTGATTACACCTTCAATTTCCTCAATGGTAGGAGGCTGGTTGAAACTCTGAAAAACTGTTAGGTCCTGCTTCCTAACCTTAATTTTGGTTGCAATCTATTCTGCAGTAGCCACATATTCATTTGGAAGAAAAGGAGAGGGAAAACCCATTTGGGCCAGTTGGGAAAGCCTTGCCCAAATGCCATCCATAGTCTGCCCTAATGTAGTCGAACATCTCTGAGCATGGAGAGTGGCCTTCTAGGAGCGGATAAATCTTCTCGTGACCTCAGTTGCTATCCTTCGATCCCTGATCCCTACTCGTTCAATAGCTTCACTTGACATTGTATATAGCTTATCTAGTAGCCTCTTCGCATCAAGGACCTTTTCCTCAATGAATTATGGGAATTGCTCCATCATGTAATGAACCTCTTTGAACAAATTTGTAGCTTCTTCCATGAATCAGAGTGTGGGTTGTAGGGTAGGGTACAAGGCTTTGACCCTTTCCTAGTAGGAAGCATACAACTATTGGGATATTGAACATAGGTTTGATTATGGAGTGAGGGTTTGGGTGATTCTCTTCAATTGGTTAATCTCACCATTCTTCATCCCAATTTCCTGTGTTAACCCCTCAATTTGTTCCATGGTAGAGGTGAGCTTCTCTTTTAGGTCATTTTGTGCGGCCAACCATTTTTCTTGAGCTTGGTCTTGGATGGCAAAATCCTGATCCAAGGTAAGTTTGAACTTCCTAAGATCCTCTTGGAGTTGAGCCTATGCACTTGCTTGGTTTGCCTCTTTTTCCCGTACTGTCTGCTCAAGATGGTCAGTCAACTGCTTTAACTCTCTGATATTTCACTGCACTTCCTCTTCTGACTGGGCCAATTGATCGGATAACTCCTGATTCCTTTCTTCCAACTCAGCTATCCGACTCGATTCCTGGGTTTGCATTTTTTCAAGCTCTCTTTGCAGGATAGCTTGTTCAGCCTGTGTATTTTGTGTGATGCATACCCTTTCGGCTTCCTATGCCTTTTCTTTAGTCAACGCAACCTCCAGCCTTGCCTTGACATCCCTGATCTTGTCCTCCAGCTTTTTCAATTTGCACCTAGACTTAAGGAAGTCAGTAGTCACCACCCATTGCGTCTCCTCCAATAGCTTGAATTTATCTTGTGGATGGATGACATGTAAGTCTAGTCGGATGGCATGGATCTTATAGTCATCGGGTTGTATTTCTCCCTGTGGTTTGACAAAATTTGGATGCAGGGTTGCAAAATGCAATGATTGTTGGGCCTCGTTATAAGTTGTGTGGACCCTGGGCTCTACTAGTCTCTTGGCATCTTTTGCTTGTCGCTTATGAAGTCGGAGAGCTCAAGCTTACCTCATTATGTCGCTCTGGGACAAGAATTATGCTGACAATATGATTCATTCACTTGCAAATGAAACACTTGGAGGAAAAACAAAAGGGAAAGAGAGGTGGGTGACCTCAAATGTTTTCTTCTTTGGAAGGGCTACCATTTGTGGAGAGAAAGGAGGAATATTCCACATCCCAAGTGATACCATTGTGGAGGGGCTCATGGATAATGGTGGGGGTGAGTGGGATATTCTGAGCTCTATTATTTGTGAAGATCAAGTTGGAGCCAACTGTGATGATGCAGCAAAGATGGAAGCTTCGAAGACCATTAGTCTAGCTGATATGGGTGAAGATGAGGAGACGAATGGGGTGGCAAAAGGGGCTCTAACTAGTGATGGGGCAGCTCGATCGAGAGTGAAATTCATCCATCCAATATGAGAGAATGGGAGAGGACCTCTCACAACCATTACAGAGAGGATAGAGAAAGATAGTCCCATACCAAGATTGATAGGTGTTGTAGGGACCGAAGGGGAAGCAAAAGATTGTGAACCAAAGAGAGGGGAAGAGAATGATACTTAAGAGGCTGACCCTCTTTCCAACCCTTGGTCGACCGTAGCCTCCTGCAAACTACCAGTGATATTGGCATTAGTGTGTTTTACTTTATTTGGTGAAGATTTCTCCACATCTACCACCTTTGTCAGTTGCTACGCTACACCAATGTTAGCCCCTACCCCTACCGATCGAGACTATGAGGACCCAGATCATGGAGTCCTCATATGCCCACTCCTAATCATGATGTTGGGTTGGACCGCTACCTTGCATTTGAGCTTTCCCTTATCAGAGCATGGTGAGGCATCTTTAGGGTTGGGTCCCTCAGCATCACTTGCATCAGAGCATGGATGATTCTCATCCTAGAGGGAATAAAATTGGTCATTGAAATCAGAAATTGATGAATCCTAGAAGGGGACCTCAGGGTTCTTAGTCTCCTGTCGGTAGATCTAGAAGTCATTTATCTTTTCCAGCTTCCAATTCTCTTTTACCAGGCGGCCTCAAAGGGCATTGCCTATATGGATATTTTCATCAACATTCCCTTTGACGAGCTAAAAGCGGAGCCATGGTGGCCTCTGATTATCTGTTGGCATGAGTGCCAAGTCCACCCAAAATCTGATGTCATCTTCAATAGGATTTCTTCATGCTTCCTAGTATGGCCGAGGACTATGCTTTACCTTAATAGATAAGTCAACTAGGTCCTTCTTGGGGTTGTAGTCCCATTTGTCATAGATAAAAACCAACCCAAGGTGTTCAAACTTAGCCTCAAGCAGCTCTGTCGACCTTCTCTTTACCATGATCACCATTTTGAAGCTCACTGGGCAATCGAAGAATTTTTTCTTTTTCTTCTTCACCTCGGAGCAAAAATTCCAGTCCATAATAGTCATTTGTCGAAAGAATTCAAGGGCCAGAACCTGGTCGATGGGGGATGCAGGAAGTCGAATCGGCTCTTCACAAAAACCATGCACTCAGACACATGTGAAATCCTCACCAAGGAACCAATCGCGCTTTAGGAACAGGGACCGCATCCAACTGGTTTTATTGCCCAATAGGCGATAATAATCACCATCTTCACCTAGGTCATGCAAAATCAGATCCAGGAATTTCTTTGAAAATGCGTAATATTCGTAAGTGGAACAAAGGATGGGAGTCCATAACGAAGCTGGTTTTCGATGCTCCTTCTCATCAAATATTGATAATTCTAATTTTTCCCTAAAGAAATTGAGGTTTTGATGTAGAAACATACAGGCAAGGAGAGATGGATATCTGAATTTTCCCATAGTCTTGAACTCACTGATTTGTTTCTTTATGTCCCTGATAATCATTTCTACAAAGTCATACTAGAAAGGTTCCCTCTATCTCTTGAGTTGGAAACTAAGGCCCTTATGAACTTCAAACACGATTTCATCATTATCGAAACCACACACAAAGGATACAATAGAGAAGGCATCCTTCATGTTTGACTGCCTATAATCATAACAATTTAGATTCCTTAGTGGCTGCTTGCTTTCCTAGGGCCTTCCAGTCTCAATATTGTAAAAGTCTTGGGCTTGATTCTGACTTCCCTAGTATTCAACACCTTTCCTCTGGTTAAAATACCCCATCGACCACTCTCTAGTGCCAACCTCAGGAATGCATAAAATGTACCTAAGGGAATCCACAATTAGCACTACCCTCAATTTGTGACCTTCAATGGAATTAGTCACCGCATTGAAGCATCAAACACTTTCCTGAATCATTTCTGGGTAGTGGGGTACATAGGGAACCATGTATTGGGGAAGCCCACTTTGCCATTTCTTGAATGATAAATGGTGGTCTTGGGATTTCTTCATCCTTGCAAAAGCGAACTCTCTCAAACCCTTAGGGTTAGTCTTGAGGAAAGGATCATAGATATTATCCCATTCTTCCTTTATCAAATTAGCATCTCTGATTGTACCCTTCCTAGTCGGCCGTGTGTGGGGCCATTCCGGTTTTGTGGGGATTCTCGACGTAGCATAGGAATGTTGTAATGATTAACCATAGGCGCATTGATTATTGCGTTCACCAAGCTCTGAGGTGCTCTATCTGGTTCATTTTCCTGTGGGTTCTGGGTTGCTTCAAGGGTGGCCATTTTTCTCTAAATCTTCCAAAAAAATTCTTAGCGTTTATCAGTGACTCAGTAAAAACTTACACAGCTCTTGTAATTTTTCTTAAAAAAAACTTCTTTTCTTTTAAATAGTTGCATGCAACATTTTAACTCTTCATCCTCCTCTGAGTGGTAGATGATGGTTGCTTTTTCCTGCATTAAATTCAGCATGTACCATTGACCTTTGAGTTTATGTAAGGCAAGCCTCTTGCTTTTTCAAAATGACAAGACTTTATGACGACCCAAAGTACTTGCAATTTTTATGCAATTTTTTCTTGGAAATTGGGTCATTGATTTGAAAGCATGCCAGGCATTGTGTGTTGTGGCAATTAATACCTTGGATGGAATGATCATGCCAAAGCATGCGACAACCATTACTTAGATCTGTATCTTTTCTCAGGCTTTGAGTAGCACCTAGAAGGATGATACCTCACCGTCCGGCCAAAAAGGGCTATCGTTGAACGCTACCGGTGGCTTGTTCTAATTAATTAGCTTACCTACATCAAATCACACTTGTATCACCACTTGGTGTGAACCTCAAGCGAGCCTTGGTGCAGTTCCTAAAAGTAGTACTTGCCTAACCTCATGCTTTTGATATGAGAAATACTGCGCTTATCCCTGCCACTTCTATAAATAGGCATCTAGTTAGTCAGGAGATTAACTTAGCAATTTTAGCATAATCAACATTAGGCAATTGGCTTAGCAAGTGGTAATTGGGGTCCACGCAGTATTTTCATAGAGTTTTCATTTAGGCACCTTGCTTCGACTTTCTATTCTGACAGTCATATAATTTTTGATGCTATGGACACCCCTATTAGGCTCACCTCCCACAAACCTCAAATGGATTTTTCAGGGAAGGTTTCAACTAGGCGTTTAAAATGGATGATGAAGAATAAGCATTCCTTGGCCATTATAGCTATAAAATGGGTCCTTGGTCATGACTATCTTGAATATGAGGACAAGTATAGGGTGAATACTGATGTGAGTTCTCACTTCGTGGCATCACTACTCGACATCCAAGTTCCCAAACTGTTGATTATTCAGTTGGTGACAATAGTGTTCCCGAAGAAGTACTTGAATGGCCTCAGAGAGGAGTTGGTGCACACGGCGTTTGGATGAATCCCAGCTGCTAGAGACCTTAGTCGATTTGTTGAAGAGGATGCGGTCATCCCATGGTTACCGATTCTGAGTGGTTTTTACCTTCATTCACAAGAGGTTCATCGTCAGAAAGCCACTCGTGCCTGCTATTTTCTGCTTCGGGTTTACAATGTGGTGCCCTTTTTCAACATTGACTAATATACAGATTTCAGGAGCCTGGTGTTCCCGACACCACCTGTCGATTCTCTAGATGAAATTGTTGATGAGGATGAGGTGGTGTCTGATGATCCTGATGCCATTTCTCCCACCGAAGACTGAGATTCTTCTCTTTCTCATTCCTTTAAGACCAAAAGTTATTTAATCCTTTTGTATATAGCCTAAGAAAGGCTCTATATCATATATATATAATCCTCTAAACGTGTGTCTTTTGAGTCATTTTTCTGTTGTAATTTTGTTGAAGTATATAAATATAATGAAGGCTAAGTTTATATTTAATATCTCTAACTTGTTGCATGATTCTATCACTTAGGGCATTTTCTTTATTCTCTGTATGCATTGTGGAACTTCATTTTTTTGTGTTACTAATTAGAAAGATTGGCCAAACAAAAATAAACACGCATAATTATATATTTACATGATAGGATTACTTGCATGAGCCTTTAGAATTTTAAAGTGAATTCCCTTAATGGGGAACCCTTGATGACATTCCTTCCTTGCTTCCTAATCTGAAAGCCTCATCTTGCTTGTTCTGCTATGTTTTGTGAGATTAGTTTCATAGAGGGTGGTGAGTGATAAATCCTTGTTGGCGCTTGCTTTCATTTGTGAAAATTGGTACATAGGTAAATTGCTTCATTTTTCCTTTGTACTGGAAAGTGACCGATAATCCCTTTAGGTTCGGCCAAGGAGGTATCTTGCCTCTGCATTAACCTCGCCAACCTCTCTTGTTTTATCAATGCCTCAACATTTGGACTTAATAGCCCTTTTATTTGGTGCACTAATTTGGTCCCTTTCTTTGTTGCTTTCATGGGTCGGATAATGTCGAGATCGTGTCCTCTGAGTTTGTCATACGACTAGGTAGACAACCAATCACCTTCCCTTTGACGATGTATGCACCTCTTTTTTCCTTGATATAGGACACTTTTTTGGATTTAGAAATTGGTTACCTTTCTATTTAGACCATCCGTACAATTATCTTCTTTTGTTGAGTTCTTTCTCTTATTATTTCTAGCATTTTCAAAAGGGGAACCCTCGAGAGTGGTTGAATCATTTTGAAGTTCATGGAATCCTTGTGGGATGCCTTGCTCGTCATCATCTTTGGTGGCTCATGCACTTCTTTGGTCAATAGCCTTTTCTGACTACAAACTGATTTGGGTGATAGGTTTATTGTTATTGAGTACTTGTCAGTACAACCCATCATTCTTATCTATGAGCTGAAATGTTAAGTCCTTGAAGTATTGGCGTTGCATAGGGTCAGGTGCTAGTTTAGATTGGGATCTAACCTTGGCCATATCCTTCATGTCATCATTTTCTTCTTGAGAGACAACTTGGATATTGTAGGTTCCAAAGCTCTCAACTAGGTCCCAAACCTCTTCTTCAAATGATCCTACATGGTCATCCCTTGTAGGCTCGATATCCAGGGCTTGGTTTCGCATTTTTTTAGAAACTTTGAATGAATCCACGCCTTGTTGCTTTACTAAGTCCCAACTTATTATGAAGCCTTTATTTTCCATCTTGTTGCTAGAACAAGACAATCGGGTTCGGGAAGGTCTGGCTATCTCTTTGCCGGTCGGGGTGGTTAGATTCTTTCGAGTTTTCATACTGCTCTTGCATTTACTATCTTTGAAGTGTGATGAATGCAACTCAGTTGTCGAACTTCTTTCGGGTTTTTGTACTACCTTTGACATAGCTTGATCTTCATCATAAATGAAAAAAGTTTCCAGTCCAGTGGCATGATAATTATCGAAAGGGTCTTTATCAATGAATTCGCTCAGAAGGACTTCCTCTTGATCGATCTGATCTCCTGCAATTTCTTCATCCTCAAGAAGTTTAGTGCAATACATTTCCTCCTTGGTGATAGAAGTGTGGGCGGACTCAAAGATTGTCATAGCTTCATCTACAACATGCTCTAAATGTAGAGGTTCAGATACTAGCTTCATTTTGGCTCCATGCTCTGACATTGCACCTTGGCTGCATTGTGCCGCTATCTTTTGTTGTAGATTGCCGCGTGCAAAATTTTAGGGCATATGTGAGTCACCGCAAGGAAAACACCAGGGGTTTTCATCATCAATCAATTTTTTTTGTCTTGCAGTCAACTCTTTGTCTGAGCTTAGGTTGGAATTTGGTAACGGAGTTGATACTGGCACTATTTGAATTGTTGTTGAAGCCTAAGGATTTGTGCGAGTGCTTCCTTGGAACTAATTTTTTTTGTAAGAAGGCCTTCTGCCTTGATAATTCTAATAGGTTGGCTTCAAAGGAGTGGCCTGGTTGTGCTTGATGATAGTTATCTCATTGGCCATAGCTTGTAAAATTTCATTTATGTCGCTTGCTTCATCCTTCGAAGGATTAGGTAAAGTGCTCTGAGGTGTGCTCGCATACATGTACATAGATTGTGGGGAAGCAAATGGTGTGGTAGGTAACATTGCCTGGGCAGAAGCTGGCATCTTGGGAAATATAGGCATAGTGGGCAGAGGTGACAACTTCCTAGAGTTGATTAGATTGTTTTATGCTTTAATTGTAATACTATATGCATTTGGTAGCGTGGTTCCGCTGAGTGATTGAACCATCATGGAAATGTCTACATTGATGGACTTCAGATAAAACATGAATGCTAAGTCATGTGGTGGATGAATTGCAACTTGAACTCTTTTCCAAGTTATGTGGAATTGTGTATTGAAGTCTATCAAGGCATCATATGGGCCCGCTTGATGGTCTCTAGCTAGTGATACTGAGAATCTTTTGAAGAAAGGGTCTCCGAGATGATCCCATGTATCGATAGAGATGGACGGTAGAGTGTGGTACCAATCTGATGCTTTCCCTCTGAAAGAGGCTGCGAGAAATCTTAGCGCTATGCTCTCATCTGCCACTCCCTGGACCTAACACACGTCTATAACATCTTGGAGATGTTCAGTTGGTGTTCTTGAGCTATCTCTAGTAAACTTAGGAATAGACGGGAGGGAAAAGATCGGAATAGGGGCCCAAACAGTAGGTTCTACTGCAGCAACAAGAGGACTTTAGGCATCCCAAGCCACATAATTTCAATTGGCGATGGGCAACATAGCTGGTGGAGGATTCAGGATGTTTCTATAACGGGTCCTAGTTGGTATTTACCCTAATGGAGATACCAACAAACTAGGGTTGTTCATTGTTTGGGATCTTGTGACAGGTCGATGGCTCATGTACTTTGCTTAAAGTTAAGCATATCCTTTTGATTTGATTATGTTTTGTGTCCCACTGGGCGTGCCCAAAAAAAAAATTGTTGATGCCAAAAGTTGGCAAGGTAACAACCTCTATGGGAAACTCAATTCTAGGGGGGGACCTATTTCACCAAACTGAGTGACCTCTGGATTTTAAAGAAGACGACTTCTTCTGTAACTAGGGTTTTGAATGGGAAAAGGAAGCAAATATGAAAAATAAAAGATCTAACTAGGGCGATACACCAAGATTTAGATTTAAGGCACGATAGACTTATCTCATAGATATGGCCTAAGGGCTCATAAGGCAATCTGCTATGTTCGAAATGACAACTATCAAAGAAAAAGACTTGAATAACTTATCTCATAACATAAAATCATTTGTACAGAGTTTTGTTGAATAGAAAGAGTCAAAGACATGGTTCCAAATCAACATTCTATTCAAATCATTGAAGTTGCAAATAAACTATTCAAAAATAACACAGTATAATGTTATCAATAGTTTAAGAAATAGAAAGGCCAAATTACAAGGGCACAATCTATGAGTCTTTACAACTATCTAACAAAATAGTGGCTCGGTGTCTCCTAAATTCTTTTACAGACATTTCGAACTAGCACATAGTATTTTGATTTCCTACCTAAAGAGTTCTTTCTTCGGACTGAGAGCTTCTTTCTCCTTTGGGAGGAGTAGTATATATAGCCGAGAACATCCACCGCCTTTGAATCCTGTAAGAGAAATGATTCCTCATCATGAATCATAATGCTTGCAACAATGATTCATCATAGTTTTTGTAACATAAAGATTCTCAATCATGAACTGAGTTGCTCATTGGTTAGGTGCATCCCCTGCGAATGATGGCAGTGGTCCTGCCTTGTCCCATGTAAACAAGTGTTGCCTAGAGTGGAGGTTGGTATAACACACGACACAAAATGGCAGCTAGGCGTTTGTGTCACTCTTTCTTTTTATTTACCATGCTGAGAGGCATGTGGCGGCTCTTCGCAACCCGTAAATCATCCTCCTCATCCTTTACTGAGATTTTGTGATGAAGAGACATGTGGCAGCTTCTTTGTTGTCAGCATGGTTTGTGGGGGCGCAATAGATTTTTCTAAGGTAAAGGATATGTGGCAAGCAGTCGGGGCCCAAGAGAGAAGAGAAGGGAGGCATCCTTTCAAAAAGCGATTTAGCGACACATGGTGGATCGGTGTGAGAATTATGAAAGACAAAGATGGGTGCCAAATGCATTATTGGCAAGGTCAAAAGACAAGAAAAATATCAAAAAATAACTCGAAAGGAGCATGGGGTATTGTAAATATCCATAGTATCTAAGCGATTCAAATTGTAATCGATTAACAACTCTTCCCCTACAGTTATAGATTTTATCGCACATACGAATACATAGTTTTCCTCGCACACCTCGAATGTGCAATTGGGTCGCTTATTTGTTGACCTAGGTCGTGTACTGTTTATAAACCCTGCAATATTCTCTAATTATTTTGGCCTTCCATCAATGTACATAGCCACTCCTTGATTTTGATCCTTATCTTTTAGCTATATATAATTTGCTGACAGTGCATACTTCGTGTATATCAAACTAGTTGCATCCAATCTTGTAATTGTAATAGGGTCCAACATACTCTATCAATTCAGTAACTTTGTCATAATAGACCTTTATGTCGTCCATGCAAAATAGGCCCAAACCATGTAATGACAATGGTACTATGCGATATATCTTGTCGTTGACACAAAATTCAGTGTTTACTAGAGGAAGTTTCTTGGGTACCCATTGTTTTCGTAGATGTTTGTACCTCAAGGGCACCTCGATGTTGCCTATGCTCTCATCATCATAAGAACATGACCCCCCTTCAACAAGAAAAAAATCCATGCATTTACAGAATTTTCTTCTAATATTTTGACCTCTACTTGATCTCCCTCTTTAGACCTACTACATGTCTCGCTTTTCTCTTCCTGAATTTCCCTCACTCGAGGAAGACAGATTTGACAAATACCTATTTGGTGGTACCTACACTCATAAGGATTTTGGATGAATATCTTTCATGGTGATGTGATCCCAAGGTGACATTATGATTAATCTATCATTTCATCGCTAGAATTTGATAGGTTATAAGGTAATCAAGTCTTGATAGATTGCAAGTTATTGTTACTACCATCCAAATGTGTCCATCACAAATCAAATCTACTTAACTTTTTAACTCCCAAACTTTGTAACAAGTGTTAAATGTGACTATGGTCCACCAGTTACACAACCAAGGCCTCAAATGTATTCTCTAATTGTAATCAAAGGAATTTTTCTCTTCATTCAAGTAAATAAACTTGAAAGGAAATACCACCAAGTGGTTTATTAGACACCTACATGACTAAAAATAGCAGAAAATTTACATTTAATTTCCATATGTCTAAGTGAATAACGGGGAGGGAGTGTGTACTAGGCCTGGTTAAGTCATCATAAGTTTATGCTTTGGCAATAAAAAATGTTTAAGTCATCTTAAATGTTCCTATGTCTAATTGCTAGGAGACTTTTGGTACGTTTTAAGGTAGGATGAGTTGTCACATCAATGTTCTAGTTCTCTATGAAAAGGTTTCAACATATTCAAATAGTGAAAGTTAGTGCTCATAGTCATTTGAAATAACAACATTTTGATTATGTATAATGGTAGGATTTGATAACTTAAAATAATTGGCTACCCAACAAACTTAAAGTTAAAAGAAACTTTTTCAGTTTAAGGGGTTATCACTTTCTTTCATCTTTGCATATTGGTTTGATGCTTCAAACAATGCATTTCTTATCCCACTTCTATCATATTTTATTCCCAACCCATTGCAATTGTTGCAATTGTTGGAGGAGTTGATACCAAAATTTCATATCAAATACCACATTCTTGAAGCAATTTTATGTGTTTTTGACTATTTTTTTGAAGTTCTTTTGTGTTGTATGGATCTGTACAAGCTTGAAGTGCTCTAAGATCATTGGTGTAGATAAATATATGTTTTTCCTTTCATTTGCATTTGTTTTGAAGTGCTAAATCACTATTTTGTGGGAGAAAATAGTCAAATACACAGACTGCCCTATTTTGCCTGTGTAAGGGTTTGAGGGCTAAATAGAGATGACATCCACCAATCCACCCACTATCTTGGAACTGTAACTGGTGGATTGGTGTGCAACATGGTATGATAGAAGTTCATTGCATTTAGGGGTCTATTAAAGCAAGAAACTTGGCATTGAATTGATGCCCTAGGGTTGATAGGGGCAATTTTCTTGTGAATTTGTGGTTGTTAAGTCAGGGTTTATCAATTTGATGGATATCTTGGTAGAGTCATGGTGACACTATTTTATGATCCAATCTCTACTTCAAAACAAAAATATCTCTAACAACTCTAAGAGCTATAATGGGATGGCATTAAAGGAACCTTCATATGAAGTATCTTCTAATGAAGGACCTTTGAATTAAGGTCTTCGTTTGAAGGTCCTTCAAGCAAAGGTTCCTTCTATAAAGCATTTTGAACATGAAATATTTAAAATAAAAAATACCTTCATTTGAAAGTTTTGAAATGGCATCATTTTTGAATGAAGGTTATTCATTCAAAGGTCATGACGACATCACCTTCAAATGAAGGTTCTTCATTCAACTGGTATTTTGTAATTTTAAAATTTTGGATTTTTTTTTGCCTCATCCCACAAGTGGGACACACTATTGTGCAATTACTCATTAACAAAAAGATGAATGTGTGATAATAATTTAGGGTTAAAAATAAATCCATTCGAGCCTTTTATAAATGAAAGGACATTTGATGCAATCATATGCCTTGTCAAAGTTTTAACTTAATAGTAAGGGCATCATGAGTAGTTTGTTGGGCCCATTCAACAATCTCTGATGCAAGGATTGAATTGTCTAGAATGTATCTACTATCAAGAAAGATAATTTTTTTACCTATATGACTATATCCCAAGCAATAGGTTTAATTGTGATGGAAATGATATTGACAAAGATTTTGTAATCTAGGTGTTGAGAAGCATAATTGGCCACCATCCTAGGAAAGATTCTTCATTCTCACTTTTAGGTGTTAAAATTTAACAATATCTTGATTGATGAAAGAGCTCACAGAGCCTTTCTCCATGGTATCTGTAGATACCGAAAATTGGTCTAGGCCTGCGAGTACACATTCGACATAATTTTCTATTATCCATGATCATGATTAAATAATGTTTATTATTTAATTACCTTTCCTAACACATATTTCCTCTATTAATTAAATACCCCTTTTAATTAATTCATAATGACCTTTATTCAACTTGATTAATTAAATAAATCATATTTGTTTAATTATGTCGCTAACTAATTAATTCTCCTTCTTAATTAAATAATTTATTATTTAATTACCCCCTTTATCATATTTCAACTATAATTAAATATTTGTTATTTAATTATTCATTTAACCCTTTTCAAACAGTCAAATTAAATAAATTACATTATTTATTTAATTTAAATATCTTATTTTCGAATGTTGAATTAAATTAACATTTAATTCATTTATTAATTATTTATGTCATATTCTTCTATCATTCAGTTATCTAAATCATTCACTCACCTTCTAACTCGAGATCTATTTTTAGTTCTCCAGTTATCTCTGAATTCAACACCTGTTTGTCTCTGCGAGAAGACTCTCTGTCACAACTAGTCAGTTAACTAGTTCTAACTCATATGCATGATGTATTTATTAATTAAATATCTTTATTTAATTAATTAACTCATGTTTGCATTCGAATGAATTATTCTTCGAGTTCTAACTTTGTCTTTGAAATTCAAAGTCTATTTCTTCTATTTTCGAAGACTCTTAACTGAAGATAAAGATCTTGAACTCTTGTTCTTTCTATTTTCGAACAGTCTTGACACAAGATTAAGTTATCATTCTAATTTAATCTTTATCTTGTAGTCATGTTCTAACTCACGTTCTGACTGACACATAACTCACATCGCATGACATTCATCAATCTTGTCTGTCGATCTCTCTTTCAATCTAAGACAATCGTTCGAAAACCCAAAATCTATAAAATGGCCTGTCATTATCATTATTCCTCCTCCCCAAATAATACACTTTTGAGAAGAAACTTATCTTCTATATTTTTCTTAGACATTCAACAAGGTTATGCTTGCATCAATACTGAAAATTTGAGGGCAAGAATATTGAAAAGGAAAAACGGAGAAGGGCAATCGAGATAATTCGAAGAAGTGGACGCATATTTAGTGAGATTGTTTCATTGTAGTTGTTAATGTTGTTCATTTTTACTCATTCTTTGTTGTTTGATTTAGATTAATATTGGTTAGATTAGGATTAACATCATCTATTCTAGTTGTAGATCATTCTAGATTTTATTCTATGTTACATTTGCTGAACCCGACGTGAACACGCTTCAAATTCGCGCAACATATTTTCGTCTTTCCATTTTTTGTTTTGCAGGTTATCGTATGACACACCGCATCTGTTCAAATAAATGATGCATCCACATCCATGAGCCACATTTGCTAAAATCCTCAACACATCTGCCATTATGCACCGCATCCGTGAAGCCCTGAACCGCATTTGACTATCAATATTTTGACCTGCGACCGACTGTCAACACGAAACGCATCCGCCTATCAAACTTCGATCCGCACTTGTGGCTTGAAATGCCACATCTGAATGGTAAATTTTTTTTCATTTTTTATATTAACTACTGTACATCTGCATTTTTCTTTTTTCATTTTTCACCATATTTCATTTTTTGCTAATGTTTGTTCGCAGCTGTGTTAAGGAGGATTAACTTAGTTTTTGTAGGACAAAGCATAGAAGATAATAAAAAAACCAAAGACATATTTTTCTATTGGACGAAAGCCGAAGACAAGAAAAAGGAACTACTGATCAACTTGCATGTAGGACTTAATGCCTTTGTTTTAATTTTATTTAGCAAGCTTTTTGTTTGGTAGATAAATAACTGTCATTTGGATTAAAAAGAATCAATGTTTTCTTTGTCTGGTGCGAAAGCACATTTGTGTCACCCTTTACGATTTGGTATATCGGTGTATCCTCTCCCCTTGCGTAGTCATGCAATCCTAGGTGTAAGAGAAATGGTTACTAACTCTAGAACTTGGGCCTATCTTGCTGGGAAAAAGTACTCACCCCAAGATGACTCAAACCGGTAACACGCTTTAGCCAACGACTTCCACCCGGTATATAAAAATGGATTTCTGGGAGAAACCCCAGAAATCACACTCACTATTCTAACAAGAAGGGCAGAAATGGTCTCTCGCCGAGCTGAATAGTGTCCCATGAATGGAATGCCCTTACTAAACACCATGTTGTAGTTTTTCCAAAATCCTACCTATTTGCTGGCGCAGTAGGGTCAGTTCTGTGAAGTCATCTTACATTCTTACGGTTCATGTGTGGAGATGAGATGTATGCCATGGGAGTTTCATGGGTACAGTAGCTTGGCTGCCCCATATAAGTGAGTGTCATGGAGGGGAGACAGTGGGGTCAAACTACTAGTCATCCACCATGAATATGTGTAGCTGGATTTATCCAAGTAAGAACTCAGCAAGTATTGTCCAAAAAGCCTAGGTTGTAAATGTTCTCTGGTTTTAACAGATCTATCATTTCAAAACTAAAAACACATTGATTTTTGTGCTTGTGTTTGTTGTATTCGTTAAAAAACTTGATCAACAAATAGAGTCAGTCAAAACAACTTTCAGAAAACTGCAATTATCAAAAAGTGAGTCACAACTGTCATTTTAAACACCGCATCTGTCTTAGAGAGTCACAATTATTAGGGGAAACACCGCATGTGTCTATTAAAAAAGTTCATTTTCAGTCTAGATATTACTAGCCGCAACCATCATATTTTGAGTCGCATGTGTATATGCAAGCCGCATCTGTAATTTTTCAAGCCGCAAGTGTCTTTCAGAAAGTCTAGGTTTAGAGTCCATATTTATCACCACATGCGTATTGTAAACTGCATCTGTCAAAAAATCAAAACTATTTGTAACATCCGAAATCAGGTTTTTAGTGAAATCACCGCATGTGCATGCCAAACCGCATTTGACTGTCAACATAAAAACTTTGAAAATCGCAAACCGAGTCCGAAACATTACTGTCATTTTTCACTTATGTTTCTAAAGATCAACCTTGGAAAGAAACTAGAAATTTTTTTCTCAAAACCTTGCATCATTAGGTGTCATATATGTCCTATTCATAAGTCATCCTAAGTTGCATGCATATAGTCGAATAGAATGACTTTTTCATGTTATTGGATACATTCATGTTCTGATTTGTCCTTATCAGTGAACCTAGTCACTTTGGTCCTATTGGTGAATCTTTTCAGCTCAATAGTCTAGTTTAGAAAATTCACTTTGTCAAGTGTCTTTTGTCCTACAATCAAGTTCCTTGGTCAAACACAAATCATTGCATGCATTTATTCCATAGGTGGTAGGCTACACCCATCTTAGAATCATTTATTGTCATAGTCTACTCGAGATTTTGCATATTGTCCATCCTATCATATGTCATTTTAGAAATCTTTAGCGACATCCTTATTTTTTAGAAAATCTAAAAAACATAGAGATAGGTCATATGAGTTTTTAGACATAGTTTGCATTACCCCGGTTTGAGCAACTTTTCATGGTCAAAACAAGGTCTCAAAAGAAACATAAAGCAATGTCAGACCCTAACGAATTTTTCAATCCTTTCGGAAATCAACCATCAGGGACTGAGAGACCACACAAAGCTTTGCTTGAAAAACACGTCACTAGAGACACCCAGGGACAAATTTTTTTTTAAGACATAGACGTCGCTATACAAGATCCTGAGTTTGCATCCTTTATGGATGAGTGTTTAGCAAATGATCCCCAATGATATCTAGCAAAGTTGCTAGTAGAAGGTGCCACACTACCACCAGGATTTGATATTCATACTTTGAAACCAAAGTATACTCAACTAACGCAAATTGTAACATTAAGTGTTTCTATTCCCCAAATTACTGTAGCGATACCAACTAGCATATCTACTCAAACATCATCAATTGTAAGCACAATCCCTTTAAACGTAACATAATTTGACAATTTAGTACGAGAGAAACTTCCTCCAACCCCTTTGGCACCAAAACTACTGGTAAGAGATCCAAAGTTGGCATGAGGATTCCTATACCAAATCAGAACATTTAGACAAGAAATATTCCAACACCAAATCAGAACATTCCGACAGGAAATATTCCTATACCAAATCAGAACATTCAAACGGGATATATTCCCTCGCCAAATCACAACCCGTCACAGAACATGGCATATCAAAACACCTACATTGATCCAAACAACACAAACAACATGTCCTTGACACAAGTAGATGTTTTCCAAAACCAAATGCAAATGCTTCAACAATAGATGGACAAAATTTCTATGTCAGGCAAACGAACTATCTCAACGCAAGATCTATGTCCATGTCCTTTCGACAAAGCGCTTTACATGACACCCTTCCCCCATGGGTACATTATACCAAATTTTCCTAAGTATAATGGGAGGAAGAATTCTTTAGAACACATTAGATAATTCTCAATGGCATGCATGGAAATATCGTATGACCCCACATACTTGATGAGACTATTTCTACGAACCCTTATAGGGATAGCACTGGAATGGTTCTCTAAATTACCATATGGCATACAATCTTGGGGTGAATTAGCTGAGAAGTTTTTCGAACACTTTTCTTTTAACATAGACAATGAAATAACCATAGCTACCTTGTGTCACACAACACAAGAAGATGGCGAAACTTTCACCACTTTCTTCTAGAGATGGAGAAGTCTAGCTAGCAAATGTCCAATTGAAATACCCAAAAAGCAAAAGGTCACGATATTCCTTGAAAACATGAATCCAACACTGTGAAGTGACTTAAGGGTACACTGTTGTACTTCATTCCTAGACTTGGTACAAAAGGGCATCATCCTTGAAAAGGCCTTATTGAAAAAGGAGAAATTAAGATACCAGGTAGAAATCCAATGGTTCAACATCAAAACGCACCCAATGATAGGAATAAATTCTAGCCTAGAAACAAAAATGTTACAAATGATGGCATTGTTGATGCTAAAAACATACATACAGGACTAGTTATCACACTTAGAGGTTACAACCCCAATCAAGACATGACGAATAGTCCAGATCAAATAGCCAAATATGTCCAAAATTCATAGCAACAACGACCGCAAAGGAGATTTCCTACACGTGAATTTATCCCTTTAGGGAAACCAATCGATACAATTTTCAAAGAGTTGATTAAACATAATCTCATTAAACCTTTGGAACCAAGAGAGTATGATCTTGGACAGTTTAAACCTTCATGGTGGGACGATAATGCTTTTTGTGACTATCATCGAACAAAAGGACACAACCTACAACAATGTCGCCAACTGAAGAATATTATACAATACTTTGTTGAAAACGGAACCATAGAGGTCAATGGGCAGAAAAATACCAAGAATAGTGATCATAAGATCTTCACTGACCCATTACATGACCACACGAAAGGAAAGGCCTCCAATTTGGGAACCAAGAATAATCCATCAGCCAATTATACCAATACCAAGTATGACTATGGTAAAGGAACGATTATAAATCACCTCCGAGCTGCCAATGAACATGTCGATACCATCATCATTAAGAAGCGTCCTAAATGTTCTGTGAACACACGCAAAACAAAGATAACTATTCCATGTCCTTCTTTTGAGCCACCTACGCAGACTTCCAAGTTTAAATACAACCTCCTTGATCAAATGAGTAAAACCCCTGCATAGATATCCATTTTGGAACTATTGAATTTATCACCTGAGCATCGAGCCATTCTTGACAAAGCTTTACAGAACAAACTATTCCTACAGACTTAGATGTCAATCGTTTCAAAGAAATGGTGGGATATTTAACCAACTCACATCATGCCACATTTTCCCAACAAGATTACTCAACCAAAAAGTTCGATCATAATGACCCATTACATCTTGAATTCCTAGTCCATCAAACCAAAGTCAGATGAGTCTTGGTAGATGGAGGAGCAGGTTTGAACTTATGTACCCTAAAATTGGTTAAGTCATTAGGATTCTTAGAAGAATGCGTAGACACCTCTAAGATTATAGTCATCAAGGCTTACGATGATGAGGAAAGATCATCCAAGGGAGTTGTCACACTTCCTATTAGAATTGGCCCAGCAGTCATGAACACCAGCTTCCAAGTCTTGGATCTCACCCTTCTGTATAACCTATTGTTAGGTAGACCTTGGATACATGCAATGAAATCCATACCTTCCACGTATCACCAATGTATTAAATTCCCATATAATGGCATCGATATCACGATTGATGGTGATCCATATCCTTTTCAATACTATACAAGCCTAAAGGAAATTCCACAATGACAGGTACCCATTAATCAAGAAGCTTCATCATCCAATTTATCCCTATACATTGATCCATCACATCTCACCAAGTCCATTTCATTCAAACCACCACCATCCACTCCTAAGGTCGAGATCCAAGACAAGGGTTGTGGAGAGTATCACTTGAAGGCCTCCTATTGTGTCAGTCAGTTGATTCCACATAAGGCATATGGCTTACCCATGGTAGATAGAAGACAGTCAGTAGTCAAATTTCATGTTCCCCATATAATGACATTGACCAAATGGGGAGAGTTAAGTGAAGAGGTTGTGAACCAAAGTGATATTACCTCTTGGTTGTATCGGGAAGACAATGAATACCCCTTGTTGTCTATTCAAATTCTAAGGATCAATATGGAAAAGGCTTTAGGATAATGCAAAGCGAAGGCTATGACAGACATAGAGGTTTAGGCCTACATCAAAATGAAAGGACAGAACCGATCATTGTCTCACCATGACCAAAATACCTAGGGCTAGGGTTTCAACCACTTAGAATTTGTTTTCCTAGTACTTAGTCACCATTTCAAGAGGAAGTGATTGCTTACACAGACATCGAGATATCTCACGAACCACTTCCCCCAGTTTATGATGAATCCCCTAACTCGAGTGACTATGAATGGGGTTCCCTTTCCTCTACTAGTACCATGAACCTAGATAATATATTTGGAGAATTGGACCTCATGATAAAATCATTACCAAAGTCGTCTAGTCCCCATAATCAAAAGTTCTTGTCCAAAGAAGAATGGCTAAAACACTATTATTGGGAAACCCTTGATCATGCATCTTGGGCACCTGACGAACCATCTTCTGAAAACCTAGCCATTGCAATAGTCCCACATTAGAGTTTACCTACCCCTAGGAGGAAGAACAAGGAGTTAGTCCAAAAATTTTGTGACCATGTCAACCATTCTATACTCACCTTGTCAACTTCCACCTTTGCTAACTGCAATGATGACATGCCCCTCATATATCCCAAACTTATCAACTAGGATCAAGTAGGTACACCCATCTTAGATACATTCGAGAACGACGGAGCATTAGCTGAGTTCATGGGACTTCGAGAAGGCATACCTAGAGGGGATCATAAAGCAGGTTTTACCATAGAATTGGATGACAAAGCATATTTTGGGGAGTCTATTTACACCTCTAGTCAAAAAAATGAGAATAAAAAGAAAAATGATGAGTCCCTAGGTGAAAACTGAAAAGCGCCTTTGGACGAAGAAACAGTCAAAATAAAGGACGTATCCAAGGGTGAAAACCTCTCTTAGGCACCCAAGGATAGAGGTTTAAATACTCTCCCCGTTGAATAGGAAAAGTCACTGATGCTAGTAGAAGAGTCTGTTGAAGTCAACATAGGTATAGAAGAGAATCCTCGGATGGTATATTTTGCAGCTTCTTTAACACAGACAGAAAAATAAGAGTTTAAGGACTTCTTCACAAAGAGACAGATAAAATTTGCATGGTCGTATGCTGACATGCCTGGGCTAGATCCAAACCTAATATTGCACCATTTACCACTAGAGCCAGGTATTAAGCCAGTCAAACAAAAGTTAAGGAAAATGCATCCACAGATTGCTCTATTGGTCAAAAAAGAACTCAAGAAAATCTTAGATGTAGGATTCATAAGGACGATAGGCTATGCAGACTGGATATCAAATCTTGTGCTGGTGACTAAACCAACTGGGGGAATTTGCATTTGCACAAACTTTAGAGACATCAACAAGGCATGTCCTAAGGATGACTTCCCTTTCTCTACCATCTCCGCCTTGCCTCTAACCTGCACCAAATCATCTACCTCCTTTTTAATTAACAAAATAGGAGTCTCGATGGCTGCTACCTATTATGATCTTGGAGAGGATACACTCTTCAAGAATAAATGTAGTTGATCTAATTGAGCTTTAAGCTCATCCTTCTTTTGCTTATCCTTGATCATTCTTGATTTGGTCGTTGAAGCCACCACATCAATCAAGTTCATTTGTTGATTCCTAGTAGGCCTTCCCAAATTGACCATACTCAACTGATAATATGTTAGCTGCATGTCCCCTACCTCCTTTTCTATCATTTGCATGGAACATTCAACAATAATTTCTCCTTTTTCTATGAGTCGAGTAGAATGTAGAATCTTAGCCTTCTTTTTAGGCCTCTCCTGCTCAATTCCCTTCATCATATCCTCCCAATTGAGAGGTTGTGGAGGTGTTATTGCCCTCTTCTGCAGGTCTATTTTTAGCCAAGTAGGAGCACTTGGAGTAGTAGTCATTATAGAAGAGGAAGCAACAACTGTAGAAGGTGGCTGAACATTTACCTAAGGTTGAGAGTCAACCCTTGCCTTCTCTTGTTGTTCTTTCAGTATATGCATCTACACCAACTTCTCAACCTCTTCTCTATCTTTCCATTCTTCCCTTTCCTTATCTTCCTCTTCTTTCCTCAACCTCTCTTCCTCCAACCCATTTCTCTCCACTCTTTCTTTTTGCAACCTTTCCTTTTCTAATTTTTCCCTCTCTAGATCTTCTTTTTCTAGTTTCTCTTTTTCTAAAGCCTCTAGTCTTTCCCTTTCTAATCTTTCTGCCTCCAAAGCTTTAAGTTTTGCTAACTTTGCTTCTTCTTCTTTCTGTTGTTTCTCAATCAACTCTGCAACATCCTTCTCCTTTTGCAATTGTGTTGCTTCTTCTAACTTTTGGCGAGCTTCTTCCATAAGTTTTAGCTTGGCAACTAAGATTTCTTTCTGCCTTCGATTTCTTGCTTTCTCCTCCTCAAGATCATGGATCTTTTGTATCAACTCTAACTTATCATTCTCTTCCTTCATCTTGAGCTCTTGTTCTTGTTGCCTTCTTTGTTTTTCCACTTCATCAACTGCTTCCTTTTCTTTAACTTGTTTGGATTTCAATTGTTGCTGGTGCAGTATAGCATCAACTTGTACCTTGGATTCCATTTCCTTTTGTTTCTCCACTGCATCCCTTACATCATAATCTCTTTTCGCATCTTCAAACAACTTCCATTGATCTTCATGGGTTAAAATCTGCTCAATATTCTCCTCTGAAGGCATGTTCTCTTGCATATCTTTCTCTAACAGAGTTTCATTTGAATCTGTCTCAACCTCCAGAATTTCCTCCTCCACTTCTTTTCCCTTGGCAGCTTCAGCCATGGTATGAAGTGCTCCTTCTTTAATCTCTTTACTCTTCTTTCTTGTAAGTGGGGCTTGGGCGGATGATTCACCTAATGTAGGTGTTGAAACAACAAATCCTACTGGAACATCTCCTTCTTGTGTTTCCTCTTCATCATCTACCACCTCAAGTTCCATCTCTTCAATGTCTGGAGGAAAGAACTCCAATGGCTCTTTGGGAGGTGTCTTTCTTTTGATCCTCCTATATCCCTTACCCTTTTTAAGGACTGGTCCTTGAGGAGCTTGAGTTCTTAACATTAACCACTACACACTCCTATCCAACACTGTCCTTCCAATCTTCTTAATATCAATTATTTCTTCAGCATCCCAGTCAATCGGATCCAGGCTCTTGGTGCCAATATTCAAAGCTTCATAGGATGGATCCAATACAATTACATCATCCACCAATGTGTTAGGAATGTTTTCTTTAACACCTAGCTCTGACATGAGTGGGACACACAATCTTTCATAATTTTTCTTTCTCAAATCATACTCATCCTGCCGATCACTCCAAAAGTCTTCTAACAAATTGAAATGTCTAGTGAATACTGAAGGTAATAAGGCATACATCTTTTTCTTCAAATCAAAATACTTACGAGTAGTGTACAACTCCAATTTCAACTATATTAATTCACTATAGACCACCTTTGCTCCTACTAAGTGTTGACAACTATATTCACCCAACTTCATGGGAAATTTATGACATCCGGTTTTATGCTTGATCCCAAACCGAGAATTAACTCCAAGAGCTTGATAGACAAATTCCATTAGCACTATCCTATTACTGCAACACCTTGGAAGCAAGTGTGGGTGGCCTTCAAAACTAAATAACCTGAAATATGTGAATTTGGGGTATTAAATGTACCAACATCCCCATTCAACAATGAATTCCATGGCTTCTTGACTCAACCGGTATCCTGCATCTCCATTCAATTGATTGATGATCACATATAAAAATGCATCATTGACTCTTCTGAAATGAGTCTCAGGAACTTGAAGAGAAAATTGATCATAATGCTCCCATACCTTCTTCTGTCCATCCAAGGCTCCCGTTATGCCCACTTTTTTCAACCTTGGGAAAATCCCCAATCTTGCTGCTGCATATACAATGTAAGATGTCATGAAGAAAGATTTAGTCTGCTTGATTCTTGTTAGCTAATCATGTATGGCATCAAAGATAATCATCAGTCAATCAAACTATTGTTCACCATTCAAGATGGTCTGAATAAAAGGAAACATCCACTCCTTAAAGTGAAAGGCATCCCTCTTCCCGAGAACTCTTTTTTAGCATCATGATTAAATCTGACACCTCCTTATAGAAATATTCCCTCTTTGGCTGATCTGCAAGCTTGCTCAGAGATTTCTTTTCCATCTTCAACCACCTTTTATTCAAATGAGATTTATTTTAGTCCTTATGGTTGCTATACTTCTCTAAGGCCTCTGCCTCCATTAGCTACACCAAGTTCTTGGGATTCGGAGCACTAAATATATTTTGAAACATTGGAGGAGTAAGATCAATAATCACATTATTTTGTGAATCCATGCATAATCTCGTAGCAGGATTGTAAGTACTGGCTACTGTCAAGATTAACTCTGGGCATTGGATTGACAAAGGAAATACAATAATATGTGCCAAGCCTGAATCAACAATCCTTTGCGTCCTTGTTAAATTCTCTCATTCTGCAAAGGTTTTTGCATGTAACTCCTCAAAGCTGTACTGGCCCAAGTTCATATCCGTGATGTCTGACCAGTCCGACTCCACCTTGCTCACCTTCACAACTAGACTCCTATGATTATACCTAAAGGTATAAGGCAGTTGTTCTGGCTTTACCTTCTTTGGTTTCGGTGTTGCCTTTGATGTTCCTGTCGGCTGGTTCCTTCGAGCAGCTTCCCCTAATGTTCTTGACATCTTTCAAATTTCCTGCAAGATAAACTCTAATTAGATCTTTGAACATCATCATGAAAGATGCCTTAAAAACCATTCCTTTCATATATGCATCGGAGTCGGAACTAGGCAGAAACTCAACTAAAACAGTGTCTCTTACAAAACTGTCAGACTCGTAGCCAAGACCAATATAGACATCTTACTAACAATGAATGGGCTCGGAGTCGGAATCGGGATCGAAACGAAAAATAGATTTGGTTTTTCTTCAGATTTTCGTATTTTCATATTCCATTTCCACTCCGCCTCTGCTTCCGTTTAGGTTATCGTTATTTCAAAAGAAGACCTCTCATTATACGCGGAACTGGACACAGGATGGAAACAGAATCAATAACTTTTGTAAAATAGAATTCTCAAGTTCATAATCGATTCTGATCCTGCCCCCGCCTAGGTTGACCATGATGTCATCAAATGATTTCATTGATTTAACATATAACTTCATGATTAAAACCAAGGTCGCTTTAAATGAAAAAGGGGCTTTAAAACAATACACTCATATGACCATGAGGAACGATTGTATTTTAGGGCCATCATATTTAAATTATTTAAAAGTGATCACAAAAACCTATGAAACCCTAATCTAATAAACACGATAAAAACTAGGGCACGAATTTTAAACCTTGTCATTTTACTAGTTTAAATGTGACAAAACCCTAAGTAAAAAAGATCAATTAATTAACCCTGACTCACTATAAATCTCTAATCTACCTCACTGTAAATTTCTAATCCAACCAATCACCATTTAAAACCTAAATTTAATCCAACTCATCGCAAATCAAAATAGCACAACGCGATCACAACTAAAACGTGAAAGCGACCGTGCCCTAAAACATAAAGAACTAAAAACAAAAGCAAAAAAAAAGAAGGAATAACCAGAAAAACAAATAAAGCAAGAACCGAACAAACAAGCACGCCAAGAAGCATGAATTTGTTAAAAACAAAGAACAAAATGATATGATTCTGGACGTGGGAAAATATATACAAAGAATGCAACAATAAGTAAACGAAAAACAACAACGACAAGAAACCCTACCTCAAATACACAAGAACCTAGCTAACCTTCTGAACTAATTCGCTCGCAACAATCTTCTCCTCCTTCAATATTTTCACTCGAATGAACTCTGCCACTGCTCTTTTGTGCTCCTCAATCTCTTAATAATGATAATAATGACTCATTTAATCCTTAAATGAAGGTAAAAATGAAGATTTCTACCTACACGAGCAACTGTCATTAATGCATTAATACACAGTTAGGGAGGAATCAGAATTGAAAGAGAACCAACACTTCACTATAGTGCGACTTCAGTCAAAAGGTCAATGACCCAAAAGTGGTAGGGGCAGAAGCAAAATGGAAACTAATTCGAGACCTTTTCAAAAATTTCCAAACTTCATTCCAATTCTGGTTTCGGGTCCGCCAACTAAACATAAAACAAAAATAAACACAAAAAGTAAACCAAAAGACTGATATAATAAACCTAAACAAAAGGACTTAAACTAAAACCAAAAGTCAAAATAGTAGAGGCGGGAGCGGAATCAATTATGATTTTGTAATTTTTGATAAAAGACCAACTTAACACCCACTCCGACTTCGGGTCCGCTGAAGACAAAACAACGGACTGAAAGAAAAGACTATCAGGATGGGAACAAAAACAAGTTTTAAAAGAACTTTTAGAACCCGACTCAGTTCCGGTTCCAATTCCGACAGAGAAACCAAAGAAAAACAAAGTATTAGAAGCAAATAACTCCAAACTTTGTTTCAAAAACAACTAAGTATAAAAATAACAAAGGGGGACCCATTTTGACCAAGGCAAAAGATGGGGTGGTTATGCAAGGTATAACAGGAGTGAAATCAAGGAAACTTCTAGGGTATATCATTTCTAGAAGAGGCATTGAAGTAGATCCAGAGAAGGTAAGAGCTATTGTAGAAATGCCTCCTCCAGTTAGCATTGGTCAACTAAGAACACTATAGGGAATATTATAGTCTATCATGTGTTTCATTGTACAACTGGCAGACAAAATACACCCATTTCAACATCTACTCAAGAAAGGAGTACCATCTGTGTGGACACCTAAATGTCAAGGAGCTTTCCAAAAAATCAAGGATTATTTGCTCACTCCACCTATCTTAATGCCACCTACAAATGGAAAACCATTGATACTATACATTTCAACAGCTTAGTCGGCATTAGGAGCTCTTCTTGCATAAAATGATGATCAAGTTCATGAAAGAGCAGTCTACTACATTTGTTGTACCTTGGTAGGATATGAATTGAATTACAGCAACATAGAACGTGCCTGTCTTGTGGTAGTCTTTGCTACTTAGAAACTTCGGCACTATATGCTAAATCATCAAACAATGTTGGTAGCAAAGATTGATCCCCTCGAAAACCTCCTAAGTAAAGCAGCATTAACAGGCCGATTGGCTAAATGGGTTATGATACTTAGCGAGTATGACATCGAATATTTCGAGAAGAAGGCTATAAAAGGATAGGTGATTGCAAATCAGTTAGTGGATGCACCTATGAAGGCAGACCATCCTTTAGTGGTAGATTTTCCTAATGAATTATGCTTCAACATTGACATAGAACCGAATGGAAATTATACTTTGATGGGTCACATACAAATTGTGGTTCAGGAGCATGTATCCTATTTGTTACTCCTTAGGGAGATACTATTCCTAAATCATTCAAGATTTCTTTCCCTTGCACCAACAACATAGCAAAGTATGAAGCCTTAGTGACAGGACTAAGAATGGTAGCACAGTGGAAGATTAAGAACCTACATTTTTTTGGCGATTCTCAGCTAGTAATTTGGCAAGTAAATGATGATTATGAGACTAAGGATAAGAAGCTCGCCCCCTACAAGCGCATGGCTGATAGTTTCAAATAGTACTTTAATGACATTACCTTTCAAAAAATACCATGTATTCAGAATAGTGTTGCAGATGCTATGGCAACCGTGGGTTCCTTGTTGGATATTCTGAGTAATGTGCCTAAGTTTGAGTTTCTGGTTGAACAACTGTTGGTCCCTGCCTATGATGTCCCCGATATTGCGATGGTGTGTATGATTTTGGTCCTACTTCCCCTTGGTACAAAGACGTATTCAACTATCTAAATGACCAAACCTTACCTCTAGACTTGTCCAATAACCAACGCAAAACTTTTATCCTTAAGTCAACTAAATACACCATCATCGGAGATACCCTGTATAGACGTACCTTAGATAACAACCTAATGAGATGTCTCGATGTTGAAGAAGCACAAACAACTTTGCGAGCAATGCACGAGGGTATATGTGGATCCCATTCAAGTGGTCCTACTTTAGCCCATAAGATAATGAGACTAGGTTATTATTGGCCTACAATGGAGAAAGACTCATATATCTTTGTAAAGAAATGTAGACAGTGTCAGATACATGGAGATTTGATAAGAGCACCAGCACAGGAGCTTCGTCTAATTACATAACCATGGCCTTTTTCCCAATGGGGACTTGACCTCATAGGTAAGATACACCCTCCATCATCCAACGACCATAAATTCATCATAACCACCACCGAATACTTCACCAAATGGATTGAAGCTATTCCCATGACCTACATCACCGACACACAAATATCTAGGTTTATCCTAAACTATATCATTTGTCGGTATGGTGTACCCCAATCCATTATCACAGACAATGGCCGCCCATTCAAGATCCAAGAAGTACGCCATTTATGTGAAGAGTTCCATATCAAACATCATTTTCCACCCTGTATTACCCACAAGGTAATGGCCAAGCCGAGGTATCGAATAACACCATTGGTAGAATCCTAAAAAAGACTATCAATGACACTGGTTGTGACTGACATCTACAGCTTAATCCTGCCTTATGGGCTTATCGCAGAAGCATCCATACTCCCACTGGCGCCACTCCATACTCCCTAGTATTCAAATCCGAAGCTATCTTACCTATTGAGGTTGAAATACCTTCCCTGAGGGTATCCTTGAAGGGTCACATTGACGATGAAGAATACCATGTATCTAGATTACAAGAGCTAGAATTACTAGATGAACGAAGACAGAAAGCACTAGAACATTTGCAAGCATATCAGAATCGTCTTTGTCATAGCTATAATAGGAAAGTTCTAAATAGACACTTTGACATTGGAGACCTAGTTTTGATGGAGAATCCTAAGAATCAAGTTGAATGACAAAAATTAGGTAAGTTTGAACCTAACTAGTTGGGGCCCTATATAGTCACAGAAGCTTTTGGATCAGGAGCATACCAATTCTCTACTCCTGAAGGAGAGCCACTTTTGTCGCCAATCAACAGTCTTCATCTGAAGAGGTTCTATGTGTAGCTTCTGAGAATCTGTGTCTTAATCTAGAAAATACAAAAAAAAACAAAAACAAAAAAGTGGTTACCTTGATGAAAACCTGGCAAACAGGCATCTTTGTAACACCAAAAAAATTCATCAAAATAGTCAAGAGAAATAATCCGTCCAATAGTGAAAACTGCTTCGGTGGTGCTATGGATAAGTACCATGGTGAAAACCTGGAAAACAGGTGCTATGTGTAGTCAAGCTTGCTTTTTCATCTATCATCATTCCAATTAGACTTTTTCATCATCCATCATAATAAATGGTTGTCTTATCCACTACTTGGAACGATTGACATCAAAGTCCATTCCGTTGCATTCCCCACTCCATCTTGCAAGTCTTATTCTTGACTGGGGGAAAATCCTTGTTCTATTCAAGGAGGACCTTGTACATACCGTCACACCCATCAAAAATATCTTGAAAAATCCCAAAAACATTAGAAAACTTCAAAAATCCAAAAAAAATCAAAACATGTCAGAAAATACCAAAAATAGAGTCAAGTCAGTCATGTTAAGTCAGTCGTAGACATAGTCGAACTACGTTGCCTCTGCGACTAGGACGTAGGAAAGGCCATCAATCGATGTGCCCCCGAGGAATTAGGTCTGTCTATCTAGGTTTGTCATGTATCACACATTAAAATCATGACTCTTTGTACATTCAAATTCATTTGGTCATGTCGAACTACGAGGTCTCTACGTGTATAATGTAGGCAAGACTAATCAATCGATGAGCCCCTAAGACCGCACTAGGTCAGTCCAATAGGGTTTATCACCATCACTATCATGCACATTGCATATGATCATCTTAAGTACATATCTTTAGCCGATTATGTCACTTAAAATTGGGTCAAACTACGAGGTCTTTGTGTGTACTACATAGGCAAGGCTAATCAATCGATGAGCCCCCAAGGCCGCATTAGGTCAGTCCTTTAGGGTATCATCTCATGTCATATACTTTCCACATACACACACTTTTTATTAGTCAAGGAATCAAAACAAGTCATGCATCAACAAGGAAAAACATCTCAAAGTCATCAAGTCAATGTCAAACACATTGTCAGAATGGTCAACTTATGTCTTAAGCAAGTTATGTCTTTCTTGTCAACAAACGTTGTCAAATTGTCATAGCATCATGTTGTTTGTCACATCAACGTCATCAAGCTCCAAATTATTATATGGTACATGTCTTTTTCTAAAACCAGGATTTGTCATGCCTTATACAAATAGTCACCAAGTCGAAACCAGACTCAACGTCTTATGTGGTATGTGTCATCCCTCACATTATGCTACGTAAACATCAAACAATCCCACAAGATCAAGTTTTGGCAAATACTTTTATTTGGATTTATGACTTTATATCTTATTTTGTCTTATCTTTTTATCAATTTGTGAATTAGTCCAGTTACTAGCTTTCTCAAGGATGTCCCTTGAAGGATTTAGAGAAGCAAGGGTGTCTCAAGATTCTTTTTCTTTGGCTGTTGTCTGTCAACTATCTTTTTAACTTTGGTTTTTGAGTCATGTTACTAGTTTTCTCAAGGATTTCCTATCAAGGATTTAGAGGAGCAATGACGTCTCATGACCCATCTTTTATTTGTTTGTTGTATGTGGTTTGTCTAGACAAAATGACTGGGTCAACTTTGTCCTTAGTATGAGTTACGAGACTCCTTGTCTACGACTGTCTATTTTACACAGATGGATGAATTTGTACACTATGGTCTATCTCATATCATGGTGTGTACTATCCATTTGTGTCATATCCCACCCAATGATGATAAAGAAACAAGCATAACATTTATGGAAAAATATCGAAGATCACATGTTTATTTTTCAATCAATCAACCTCCGTTATTTCTTACTAACATTCTGAAATCATTCATACTAAAAATTCTCTTTTCCAACATAATGATAACATCCTATGACACAACAAAAACATTAGATCATCTGCATATGCATACATTCTATGATCATTTCATATAGTTACATTGCATTTCAAACATATAGATAGTAACATTAACATCTTCATTGCATACATTTGAAATCATGACATAATAGGCATTTCATCATCATAAGATACATAATGTAAACATTGCATGTACATATCACCATCACATATAAATAAACATCATATAGCATATTACAACCATCATCATATAGGATCATTATAAACATCATAAACTGCATAACATGTAGAAACATTCATTCATAACACATATACATACATCATCTAGGAAACATAATCATATAGAAACAATGCATCATCCATAAAATAGAACTGCATATCATATAGAAGCCACCAAAAATAATATATATATCGCTCAAAATAATGTGTCACAGTACAATATTAGAGTGTATCCATAAATAAAAATGAGCTTGCAGGCTCTCTGATCAAAATAAAATGTCTACACATATAACAAGTGTCAACGTGTCCCACTGCCACTATTGTCACGTGGTGAAGGTTGTGGGAAAAGCCTCAAAGGTGCTCTTTGTGAGGTGGAAGGCCTCTCACATGGACCTGCCCTCGGTGGTCCTACCACACCCTCTGTACTCTGTGTCCTTGTCTGACTCTTGCCCTGTGATCTCTGATTACAAACCTCTCAAAAGCTAGGAGCTCATCTCTCTACTGGCACCACTGCCTCATATAAATCCCTGTAATAAGTAGCTCTCTCTACTAATCTGACTAACTCATGTACCATACCATCAAATGGAGTGCCACTACATAGATGTTTGACCTCTGTGAACTACTGCTCTATCTCCTGTCTCTAAGCTATGGCCTAATCTCTCTCCATGAGTGCACTGTCTCTCTCCATATGAGCATTGTCTCTCTCCATATGAGCACTGTCTCTATCTATCCGCATGGCATCCAACTCTGTTGTGACCAGTCTCAACCTCTCCTCCAAAGCCTCCCTATCACTATCCCTAGGAGCCTCCTCATCCTGTCTCCCCTCCACAATCCAATCTCGGAGCTCTCTCTCCTGCTCCTCCATAGGTGCCTCCTCCTCAACATTGTCCTCCCCATACCCTGCCATAATACCTAGATGATCTATATCCATATCCATATCCTCATCCTCTCCCCCAATATCCACATAACTGCCTCCTCAACAACATGCTCATCTCCGACCTGTGCATCAGCTCCACCTCTGATGTCCAACATCGGTACATCCTCTACCACTGCCTCTTGGATAGGTGAAATTCCACCTACCCGACCCCCTCTCTATCCTCGTGTACCACCTCTACCACCCCTCCCTCCAACTCTTCCACCTCTACCTCTTTGCCATCCTCTTGGCCCTGTGCCTCATCTCTCAACTGGTGTTGGCTGATCCGGATCTGTGTAAGGAATCGGATGATGCTCCACCCACCATGCGTCATATGCAGTTGTAGTCCCTGGATCTGCTGCTCTGTCTCTCCATCCCCACTGTAATATTTGTAAATCCCATAGTAACAAGACTCGCCTAGACTCACTAGGACTCGGCGAGTCCTGAGTTGAGTCACCCTGGCCGAGTCCTAGGGGCTCGAACTCGAACTCGGCTGAGTCCTACTGAGTCCTAGCTGGACTCGTCAATTCTAGTAGACTCGCCAGACTCGCTGAGTCTAGGCGTTGCCCCTTGACCCCACTAGGGGCACTGCCCCCAAACCCCTGCAAGGGGCACTACCCCTTAACCCTGCTAGGGGCACCACCCCCAAACCCCTGTAAGGGGCATTGCCCCTTGACCCCATTGGGGGAACTTCCCTCAAACCCCCATGAGGGTTGTTGACCCTTGACCCTACTAGAGGCACTACGCCTAAACCCCCACAAAGGGCACTACCTCTCAACCCCATTAGGGCAATTTCCCTAATACTTGAGATTATGGAAATTTCCCTCATACTTGAGATTGTTTTGAATCTTTTGATATGTCATATTTGTTTGGAACATTTGATGTCATGGATTTCATATTCCATGAGTTTTGTATACATTTGAGTATTTGACTATATATCTAAGTGTGCTATTTTCTTGAGAAACTCAGCTACAATTCATGTTTATAGTTATACTTATATGATCAATGTATACTTGTGCTAGTGATGAGGACCTTGATTGGGTTGACTAGGTAGATAGAGAGGTTGGGGTTATAGCCATGGTAGAGGAGGAGGCTAAAGCATGAGAAAACACATCCAAAACTAATGTTGGTGAGGGTGGCATGGAGTCACAAGCAGAGACTATGGCTGCAATTGCTACATCATCTAGGACCCACCTTAGATGCCTTTGTAGGAAGGATGAAAACTCCTTTGAGCCATAAACTTGTAGTTATTGTTTTGATATTTAATATTTGTTTGGAACATTTGATGTCATGGACTAATATTTTGTACCACACACTACTCTTGGTTCCCAACCGTCGCTTGAGAGCATGGGTTGGAACAAGGATGCACATGATGCAACAAAAAAGACAATTGCAAACTTTTGGTACTACTACACCATTGCTTTCCATGTAGCCAGGTAATTCTTTTTCGTTTAATTGTTTTAAAATTTATATTTAAATTTTATTATTTTATAATCTAGATGTATCTCATTATCGAATCCAAATTTAAAGTTAAAAACTTAAAACTTTTCATTTTAGAATACTTATGTAAGTAACTTTTAATCATCCAGGACCCTTAGATGCCTTCGTAGGAAGGATGTTGGCTCCACTATGCCATAGAGTCATAGACTTATAGATATTGTTTTGATATTTCATATTTGTATGGAACATTTGATGTTATGGATTTCATATTCCATGAGTTTTGTATACATTTGACTAATTTTATATATCTAAGTATGTTATTTCCTTCAACAGCGCAACTACAATTTGTGTACTTTATACTTATGTGATCGTTGTATACTTGTGTATGTGATCAAATTTTCTTTTATTTGTGTTTTATTCAATAAAGGGTGCTTGAAACAAGTTTTAAATCCTTAAAAATCTCTAAATTTCTAGTGTTTTTTCAACTTTTTTTCATTTTGCCGAGTCTGCGTCAAGTCTAAGTCCCGAGTCCCCGAGTCTCGAGTTGAGTCACCCTAGCCGAGTCTAAGCCTGTATCTCTACCTCTAAAGTAGCTACTGGAATCATGGGCCCCCAGTGTGGAACCTCTCTGGATGATTGAGAAAACTCTGCTCTACCTCTAGGCTCATCCTGAACCTCTCTGAACTGTCTCAACACTTCCTCTGGCAAGTGTCTCTCTATGATGTGCACACTTGAAACAGTCCTCCCAATCAGGTATTGTGTCTGTCTACAATGTAGAAAATGTCTATCCTCATCAGACCACTAGTCACAGTCCATGTATGGTCTCCAAGTGAACTGATCTAAGATATCGAGTGCAAGTCTCCAATATCCAGTATCTCCCACATGGCTCTGAGTGATGTTTCTCATGTACCAAAAAACATACGGAGATCTAGCCCGTCACTCTATAGTAAATAGAGGATGAAAAACAGCTATCCTCTCCCATGCCCAAACCATCAGAAGAGTGGTCCCATAACTCATCGACTATGTGTCTCTATATGCAATATCATGTAAATAGAAATATAGCATCCCTAATAGACACGGACCCGAGGCATACACAGTCTCTCTCTCTAACATACCCACCAACATCTCTCCCCATCCAACAGGAAAACCATGACCCTGTCGATCTGGTAATACTTCCCACCTATCAGTGTACATAGTATACAGTCAATCCTCTCATATCTATTTGCCAACACCGGCCATCTGATCTCATAATGCTTAATGTCGAGCCTACTAATATCGTCAACCTGATAAAATCTAGCTAGCTCACTCAATCCACATTGGGTATCATGCATCACCCACTCTCCTCTGATCAGAAGTCTAAGTATCCTATACACATCCTCCAATGTGACAGTTGCCTCCCCAGTCAGCATATGAAATGATGATGTCTCGGAGTGCCATCGCTCACACAACGCGGTGAGCATCCCTCTATTTGCCCGAATAGTGGGCATCGAAAGACAATGACGAAGACCAAGTCACCACAAAAGCCGTATCTCTACACTACTCAAACGATCTCTCAGATCGAAGGTGTCCGGACGTGTCTCCCGCATGTAAATAGGATCTAATATAACCTACATTTCAACCATGATGTTGCGATTTTCAAAAGTTTTTCCTTAGAATTTTTTTTCCAAAACCTTGCCAGGCACATGCGGCTCACTTTACCAGATGTGGTGAATTCATACAAATGTGTTGCAAGACAAAGCATTTGTGTCACATATTCCATATGTGTTGCACATCACCAATCCAATTTCTACCTACTACAAATGTGATGTAAAAAAGAAAATGTGGTGCATTTCCTATAACCTATCTATCTGATACATATGTGTTTCACTAATGCAAATGAGGTTAACTAACCTACATGCGTACATCCTAAATGTAGATGTGTTCCATACATACATATGCGGAGCATTTTCTTACAAATGCATTTAATGCCTAAAATGCCTATCCTAGCCTAGGCGTGTTTTAGCCTATGCGTCGTTCCGCAGGAAAATGTGGTGCATACGATGGCATATGCATCAATCTTGAAAGACCGCATATGATTATTAAGTTTTTGAGGCCTAAAACTACATGTAAAAATAAATTTCAAGAGTTCATTTTCGGGTACATATCGGTGGTCCTGTGTTGGCTGGCCGCCTGAAGGTCCGGATCCAATATCCTCAATGCACAACATGTGGAATGGGAGCCATCTTCATCCAATAGTCAGAGAAAAATCTCAATTCTTCAAACTCCTTCGGGTTTAAATGAATTGGTTTTCAGCCTAATTCTTATTTATAGCCAGGGTTTGGGTGGCATTTATTCTAACCTAGTCTATTGGTTGCTTAACCTTTCAACTTCTAATGACCTGTACACATCCGTAACATCTCCAAATTCAATTCCATCAACTCCATAGCAATTCTGACCATCAATGACTTATCGGGAATATTTCTTGATTTTTTTGAAATTTTCAAAAAATTATCAATTTTCCCAAGGGGGCATAACCTAACCTATTTCATGTTGGGGCATGATCAGGGCATATTTTCTTTGACACAATGCCGAAACAACGTTGTATCAAAGAGGGGCAAATTGTAGATACCGAAAATTGGTCTAGGCCTGCGAGTACACATTCGACATAATTTTCTATTATCCATGATCATGATCAAATAATGTTCATTATTTAATTACCTTTTTTAACACATATTTCCTCTATTAATTAAATACCCCTTTTAATTAATTCATAATGACCTTTATTCAACTTGATTAATTAAATAAATTATATTTGTTTAATTATGTCGCTAACTAATTAATTCTCCTTCTTAATTAAATAATTTATTATTTAATTACCCCCTTTATCATATTTCAACTATAATTAAATATTTGTTATTTAATTATTCATTTAACTCTTTTCAAACAATCAAATTAAATAAATTACATTATTTATTTAATTTAAATCTCTTATTTTCGAATGTTGAATTAAATTAACATTTAATTCATTTATTAATTATTTATGTCATATTATTCTATCATTCAGTTATCTAAATCATTCACTCACCTTCTAACTCGAGATCTATTTTTAGTTCTCTAGTTATCTCTGAATTCAACACCTGTTTGTCTCTGTGAGAAGACTCTTTGTCACAACTAGTCAGTTAACTAGTTCTAACTCATATGCATGATGTATTTATTAATTAAATATATTTAATTAATTAATTAACTCATGTTTGCATTCGAATGAATTATTCTTTGAGTTCTACCTTTGTCTTTGACATTCAAAGTCTATTTCTTCTATTTTCGAAGACTCTTAACTGAAGATTAAGATCTTGAACTCTTGTTCTTTCTATTTTCGAACAGTCTTGACACAAGATTAAGTTATCGTTCTAATTTAATCTTTATCCTGCAGTCATGTTCTAACTCACGTTCTGACTAACACAGAACTCACATCTCATGACATTCATCAATCTTGTTCACCGATCTCTCTTTCAATTTGAGCCGATCGTTCGAAAACCAAAAATCTATAAAATGGCCTGTCATTATCATTATTCCTCCTCTTGAAATCATACACTTTTGAGAAGAAACTTATCTTTGATATTTTTCTTAGACATTCGACAAGGTTATGCTTGCATCAATACTAAAAATTTGAGGGCAAGAATACTAAAAAGGAAAAATGGAGAAGGGCAATCGAGATAGTTCGAAGGAGTGGATGCATATTCGATGAGATTGTTTCATTATAGTTGTTAATGTTGTTCATTTTTACTCGTTCTTTGTTTTTTGATTTAGATTAATATTGGTTCGATTAGGATTAACATCGTCTATTCTAGTTGTAGATCATTCCAGATTTTATTCTACGTTATCCAAGTACACATAGTAGCAGTCTTCTCTTATATGGTTGGACATGATTTAAAGAACTTAGCTAGGAATTATTGATTTAACCTAAGGTTTTCTCATAATGCCATCATTGGAAAAGTCTGATCAAATTCTTCTATTATGAAGAATTGGTCTATGTGCCTCTAGTAATCACTATTAATGTTTGTAAGGATAAAATGACTAATTGCATCAGGTAGGAGAGAATCAACTTTGAGTTCTTCAAAGATTATATTCGTCTATTCATAATTTTTAAGGGTTGTGTGTGGAGGAGGTTATCACTACCAGGAAGGGAGGAGACCTTTCCTTGCATATGTTTGTGATGGAGGTATTAAAGAAGAATTGTATGCCTCTATTTCCATTCATTAGATCTAACTTATCCTAGCATATACTTGGGCTCCTTTTCCCCTAAAAACTTCCATTTGTTTGAGTTTATTTTATATAAGCGTAATTCCATGCTATGTTGAAATATAAGAGGTGGAGGAGGCCAAAAGGAAATAACCCCTTTTTAGTTGTACATTCAAAAAAATTCTTATTGTTTTATGTTTTTAGCAACTTTGTGGACATAACATTTGAGGTAGGTCATACAACAAAGAGTAACATGTTCCCACCAACAACCAAGATGTGGGTAGATTATGGGAGTTTTGCCAAGACTTGAGGCTGGTCCATAAAAATGTGAAAGACTAAGCTATTTTATTTTTTGTCTTTATCTTATACCATTTTACGAGAATGGGAGTGCCAATGTATGAGAAGATCTTTGGAAACTAGGCATGAAAATTGCAGATTAAAGAGAATGGGGGTGCCAAACTTACAGTACTCATTGTCCCTTGGTCGTTGATTTTCCCTGAGTGCCCTCAACCTCATCCTCGATGCTGGTATTGACCTTGTTTTCACTCCTCCATACTCTTCCTCGATGCTGGTATTTACCTTGTTTTCACTCCTCCAAACTCTTTGTTGGCGCTGGTATTGACCTAGTTTTAACTCCAAACTCTTCCTTGGCATTGGTATTGCCCTTTTTCTCACTCCTCCAAACTCTTCCTTAGTGCTGGTATTGACCTTTCACTTCTCCAATTTGACGAGCTACAACCTGGTTTTGTTAGGTTTTAGAGTATGTTAATTAAATTTAAAATTATGGCACCATTTAGCTAGGTTTTAATATTTTACAATATAGTTAAGTATATATTAGCTATATTTTACATAATAAATAATATAATTATTCGACTTATTATAATTATATATTATATTCTTTAACAAAATTATTATAATTAATAATTAATAATAAGTATATTTTTATATAATACAAAATATAATTAATATAATAGTAATATTAGATTAAATTATATATAATATAATTATATTTATTATTATATAATAGTATATATAGGCTTTTACTTGATATTTTAGAGGATTTTACCATTACACTACAGATGGTTTACCATTAAATGGCAGTTGAAACTTGTTTTCCAACGACACAATAGTGGTTTCCAAGCATGAGATTTGTTTCAAGCTCAAATCTCACAATATATGTAGCCTATTAGCTAATACAAAGAGAGATTGAAACTAAAAAGATAGAGAATGAGAGAAAGAGATGAACTTAGATAGATAGGGAGAGATAGAGAGATAGAGCATGAGAGAGAGAAATATAAGAGATACGAAGGAAAAGAGAGAGAGGGAAATTCAATACCATCGACCTAACAATGCTTCATCGGCAGAACCCCCATCACAGTCCCATTGATAGCTCGATGAAAATAGCTCACAACCTAGTATCGGTGTAACAATACTCTATCGGGCTGACTCCTAAGGTGCTCTCCCGATATACCGATAGAGTCAAGTTGTCAACAAAAGTAACCATGAATTATAACCATGGGCATGACTTATCGAATTTTATCAATAATCACAAAAATATACCACACTTATACTTTATGAACAATGCAAATTGTAGAAATTTGTGTGACAAGATCCATATTATAGCCTACATTCACATTACATCCATAAACAAATTTGAATTTCCGTAGTGACGTAGTCCTTCCCCCATTCCTAACAAGATTCAATACCATCAGCCTAACAATGCTTCATCGGTGGAACCCCCATCAATGGCTTGATGAAAATAGCTCACAACCTAGTATCAATGTAATAATACTCTATCGGGCTGACTCCTAAGGTGCTCTCCCGATATACCAATAGAGTCAAGTTGTCAACAAAAGTAACCATGAATTATAACCATGGGCATGAATTATCAAATGCATAAAGTATATTGGGGGAACTATGGTGCATTTGGGAAACATTATCTGGTGTCCCACTGATAGAACGAAGGATAGGTGTCCATCAGTGGAGAGGGTGGCTATCGGTGAATGAAACATCTTAGGTCTACAAGTTGCAATTGTGACTAGCTAAATGGAAAGAAAATTAGAAAATTGTAACGAACATTTAAGTGGAAATAATTAAAAGTAACCACACTTTTTGCATGGTTGAACCAATTTAAAAATTCAGCCAAAGGTGATAGTAAGAAAATTAAAATGCACCTATATGAAATATTTAGTCTAAGAGCCAAATTTGGATGGAAAAGTTAGTAAGAAGTAGTATCGAAAGTGGAAAATTAATCATGAAATCATGGCTAATAGAGCATACAAAATATATTAGAAAAATCAAGAGAACTTATATCTGCACATAAAAACACTCAAAATAATAATTATATCATATAGTTCATTTGGGAATATATTACAATATGGAATTTACAAAGCCTTTCAAATATACCTTCCCATTTGAACTACTATCTTACAAGAATATAACTAGTTATTTAATAACAAAAATAAATAAGTTAGTAAGGTGAATTTATTAATGTTAATCTTAATATTCCAACACCCTCCCTTAAGTTTTACATTCCACACAACAAAACATGTTGATTGAAACAAACAAATATATATTATTTAGAAGCTTTTTATTTAAAAAATAAATCATGAACCAAGTGTAACTCCATCAAGTTGCCTCATAACCTTCCAAATGGTGTATCTCTCAAGTTGAATTCTTGAGTTCGTGGACTACCACCTCCCTAAACTTTTGAATCACAAATTCCTTAAACTATTGGATAATAATCCATTGCTCCATCAAGTTGTCTCATGATCTTGGAAGGGTATAATTCCCTAGACCCACACAATCTCAAACTATCTAGGCAACAATACATATTGAGTTCACCATATCCCTATCTATTTCCAAAATATAAACTTCACAACATATGAATTCTTCAATTATTTCAACATAAAAAAGGAAAGAAAAACTAAAATATGATTCTCATACAAAGACCCAACTATGAGTGAGAAGTTGGCTCGAGATGATAAAAATATTCCACCTCTAATAATGAAGGCTCAAATAAGTATCAATCCAAGTAGTATATTTAAAATAATAATCTTCAACAAAAGGATTATCTGGGAGGCCCTCATCCACAACATAATCCTCAACATAGGTTAAGCTAACATCATTTGATTTTTCTTTAAGTTCTCCCTCAAGAACATCATTGGCTTGAGTTATACAAGTCCACACTGTGTGATCATTTATCTTACAATAATAACATTCATTTTTTATTTTTTAATTATTATTACCTCATGAGTATAATACATTCTCATGTTGAGAATCAACTTTTAAATCTTTTCCATTGTTCTTTTTTATTCTCCTAATAGGGCCAAAATCACATCTTCTTGTGTTTGAGAAGTTATTGGACTAAGCACAGAAATAACATAGTCGTATTTTCAAACTATTTAACAAAATATACTTAGAATCTTCATCATCTAATAGAGCCTTGAATTCTACCAATTGTCTAATGAGAGATATCAAATTTCTTATGTGATTTGACATAGTGACTATATCTCTCATTTTGAATCTAAATAGTTGAAGTTTTAGGAAAAACTTCAGATTAACTATTTTTGCTCCAAATAATGTTCTTTGCTTTAACCATTAGTAGGTTACACATGATATTTTTATTTTCCTTAATATGAAAATATTGATGTAATATTTTACTATTCACAATCCGATATTGCATTTGAATAAAAACATAGACAATTATATATTTACATCTAATGCAACACCCATTGAAATCTTGTATAGTGTGTATATTTATAAATTTTGTTAATTTTAGGTTTAATTGACTACTACATAATAGTTTATGTGTTGAAATAATTGTTTCCATTCTTTGTAGTTTTTACATTTTAATACAAATCATATTTAATTTCATGCCAATATACTTCTTTCATAAAGATATTTGTTTGATTTTTCCTTGCTATTTTCATCTTAAAATTTTTAAAAATGTATTCTATAATATAGAATTATTTTCAAATTGGGACAAAAAGGATTCTAAGAGATATATTTAATCATAAATTTTACAATCATAAATATCATTTAATTTGTATGTTGTAACTTTAGTACTTTTAGTTAAAATAGAAATAACTTAAAGTTATATATACATATAGTTAAATTGGCAAAGTTGTTTGTCCATTTTATTTTTTACATTTGTTAACTAAAAATATTCTAATATAACACATAGACTTTATTAGGATTATATTTGTTCACTGTAATATTTCCATTGTGAATAGATTGTTGTAAACAAAATCACATCACTTAAGTTTTCTCAGTTCACAAAGGTAGACCCACCTAGGTTTGGCAGCACCTGAAGAGAAGAAGGTTCAAATCATTTGGCCTTGTTTGTTACCCTACAATGTATCAAGAGATTTTAAACCTCTTCAGGTATTCTTACCTGCATTTTTGAGAGCTAACAACCTCCAAACCTCCAAATCCACAAAAAGATTCCACTTGTACGGCCAAATTCTTGCCAAACCCAAAAACCCTTGTTTTAGGCCAAAATCACGAGGTTTTATTGAATCTCCTACTTCTACAACCTACTAGACCTCAAAACCAACTCAAACACAACCCATTAGGTCTGAACATGGATAAAAATTCATAAAATCAGATCTCCCATACATATTTTGTTGAAATCTAGGCTTGAACCTCTCATTTCACATGTTTTTCTTCACAAAACTCTTGAGGAAAATAGCTATACCTTCTTTCTTTCTCATGCTACGGCCTATTCATGCATCCTAAAATTACAAAAATATACATGGGGAATATTACACAATCTACAGTAATCAAAAAAAGTGTAAGAGCCCCTTTATATCATGTTTGGACTACAAAACCCTCAAAAATAGGGTAACTGGATTGTATGTAAAGAAATGAAGCTTTCTAACTCAAATCAATGCCTTAAGCCCTCAAATCAGATTCAAATCAAAGCTAACACATATATTCATGATATGAAATTGATTTCACATCAAAATATGGCTGTATGTGACCGTATAGTGCTCCCAAATAGGAAAAATACAGAAATTTTGAAGAAAAACACAGATTTTGGAAAGTCAAGAGCTTGTATTTTAAATCTTGAACCATCAACAACCTTTACAATCATGAATTTATTCCTTTTAAAGGCCTTTACACCTCAAACACTGAACAACCACCTCTACAATTGAATTTGTAATCTTTTATGATCGCATGAAACATAAAACACACTAATTTCAAGGTTGTTAACATCACTATTGAAATGTTTTAATTTTTTAACCTTTCAAATGTATTGAAACTTTGAGGAAACCTCTAAGACCATTCTAGTGTCTTGATAATAGCCTTATTATTTACAAGACACTAACTTTGCACCGTTTTACATTTAAATTCTCCAATTTGCCTTAAAAAGGCTACAAAACTCTTTAGTGCAAGACTCAAACTCCTAACTCAAAACTTTGCCTAGAACATGACTAATGGTCTTGAGTGACTTTATTCACAATAATTTTTTTTTGAAATTCCTAAACCAACCTATTGACCTCCCTAATTATCATCACATGATTAAGCATAGAAGATGAGGTGTAGGTGCTCCTGCACCACTACCCCATCCAAAATTTGCTCACATTACACAAAGCCACAATGTTCGTCCAAGATAAGCCAATCAAATCCTACCTTATGTGTCCTAGTAATCAAATTGGAGATGATACTAAAAATGAAATTGCGAAGGGTGATTGATCTAAAAAATCTAAACGACTTTGCAATTATTTCACTACTACGCTCAATGTCTCATCTTTCATGAAATTTCCCAAAACACTATTCATTATGATTATATGGAAATTTCTAGGAGAGCTACAATAGTTGTAACATCATGAATTAAAATTAAACATTAAAAATTACATCATGAATTAATTATGTAATGGCATAAAAATTAAAAACATCATGAATTAATTATGTAACCACATAAGTCAAATATAATTCTATCAAGAAATTAATATCAAATAGATAATACAATCACATAAATCATACATTTCAATGTCATTGATCTTCTTATTCATCCAAATCTTTGTCTATATCATCCGATCCAAATTCGACATTGTAAGGATTGGTCATATCATCATCATCATCATTGATATCAGTTTTGATAATGTCATCATCCACACGGATATCATCTTCATGAACATTAACTCCTACATCATCATGATCTAGTTCCTCCTCTTCGACACCTTTTTCAGGCACATCATCAACTAATTGTTGATCCTGATCATCATCTTCTAGTTCTTTGGTATCTTCTTCTTCCACCACATTATAATTTACCGGCCTTCCTCTTGGATCATGTCTAACAACAAATGACCAACCCAATTTACTTCGAACCTCTGAGTAAAATACCTGCTCACATTGGCTTGGAAGAACACAAGGCTCATTTCCAGCTCACTCAATCGACCTTGTATTAACCATGGTAAATCCATTATCATATTCAATAACAGTTCTCTCGGGATCATTTTCATTCAATCGTAGCCTGTACCATAGGATGACAAACAAAACTAATTTGAAGGACTTAAATTCACACTCAAGTATATCATCCAAAATCCCATAGTATCAATTTTTTGAGACTTTTGGATGTATGTCGCTTCTAGATGAAACATTAGTCACCTAAAATATTGCAGTTATCCCATAATCACAAGTTTTCTTCATGTCATCCAACTTTTTGATTCGAAATTTACGACCATTGCACCACATAGCCTTGTGGTGTTTCACCTACAATATGTCAAACATGTAAAAATTATTGCAATATTGTCAGTTGATAAACATATTTATTCTTGGACGAATGTATGGAAAGAAAAAAATCTCAACATATATATACATCAATATAATTGAAAATAATTAAATAATATGGGTGATTAATATATTTATATCTACATTTTTATCTCTTAAACCATATGCTAAATCAATTTCCCTTGGTGTAACATTGGAATCACCATTACGATGAGCTTCTTTAACCAATGAAGCCACACCTTCCCATGTTAATGCGCAACTAGATTATTGACATCGTTCAATCCATACTGTCATCCAATCAAGATTGTTTGCAACATACAAATGTAGTGCATCCCACTCTCGACCAATTGTATAAAAAAAAATGAAATTCACAAACGACGTATAATTAGTTAATTACCACGGTATAGGACCTTAATTTATAATTGATGTATATTGAAGATTAATAATTAAATAAGTACAATATACATAAAAACCAAATGTAAAATATATTCTAATTAATCTCCATGACCATCTTATAATTACCTATCACTTTCCTCAATCTACCTTTCCTCATCAGGTACTCCCCTTCGAATTTGTTAATGGAGTTGGGATCCCAAATGCGATCTACATGGATCTTTGCTACAAACTTAGGAAGATATTCATTAATGTACACCATGGTTTGGTATACCATATATCCCTCCACCATAAAACCCTCGAGATGTGCTCTTTATCTAACCAAAGCCTTCAAAAATTTCAAGTACCTCTCAACCATCCAAATTGACCTTGTGTGTACAAGTCCACACAATTCAATCTCTGCAACCTGGTATATGAGGTAGTGTTCTTATGCATTGAAAAATGTCAAAGGTAGACACTTTTTCATTTCACACATTAGACGAGGAATTTTTCTCTTCCAATAATTTATATCTTCTTTATGGATTCCTTTAGATGATAGCCATCTACAAGTGATTCAAGGCACAAATATATTAACGAGATTTAACAAAAATATACAATATATTACATAATAAGTAAAACAAATGGCAATTATAAGATCTCTACAATGAATTGAACAAATATCGCTACTTACCTCATGTATTTTCTAAGAACATATATAACTTGCTTGAAATTGTTGTCGAAATTGTCTAGGAGAGATAGAGGTAGAATTTATTGCAACAATTATAAAATGATTTTTTCATTATTTTTCCAAAAGTAGTAAACATAATACACTGAAAAGTACATGCAGTATACAAATATATATATAATATACTAGAATAATTACCTTAATGAAGGTATCCCAATCATGCATTTTCATCCCTGACCCAAAATTCACCTTTCTTTGGTATGATATAGTTTATGTTTGCAGCAAATCCTGTGGGAAATCGAATTTTTCGTATGACTTCTTTTATAGCATTGCTTTGTTTCCCCATTAATAACCAAGGAAGGGCACTTATATTAATTTGGTCTCCATCGCTATTTAATTGAATGAAATTTTTCATTGCATGATTGGCTTCCCGAATGTCACTACAATTTTTGACAATTTTTTCTTTGTCATGCCTTCCATCCAATATTTTCCATAACGTTTTTGTTATATTCTTTCTGATATGCATTGTATCAAACAAATGCACAATTTGTAGCTGCTCATAGTAAGGCAACCTACTAAATTTTCCAGGATAAATTTCCAGTCCCTATGGAAGCCAACCATTAATGCCTTGATGACCTTCATGAAGCATATAAGTTAAACAAATTAACAATGACAATCATTGTCATTTACAACATGAGTAAACATAACACAATATAAAAATATAAATTCCAAACATATCATATATGATAGATAAACAATTTGATCTGATGTATAACCTTTGACGATTAATTCTATTATATTCCAACTGCCATTAGCGAGGTGTCACTCTTCATGGTTTTGATGTAGTCTCTTCTTTCCCATTGAAAAAATGTTTTTCAGTAGTTCGATACTTATGATTTATGTGGAGGAAGTGCATATACTCATCAAACACTTGCTTTCCTAAACTTGTTGAACAACGAAATCTCATCTTTGGACCACAAAGTGGACATGCAAATTTTCCCTTTGTTTGAAGATTTGCAAGATCATATATAATTGGATTAAATATGTCAATTTTTATAATTATATATAATGAATAGATTATTTAAAAAACATGCATGATATCTACTTCATAAAATTAAATATCGTTAAAGTGCAGTTGAACATTATAACATACCACAAAAATTTGTTAGCCCTGGAGCATCATGAATTGTCTATACAAGCATTGCATGGAATTGAAATTGTCTTTGTCCTATTGGTCTAGATACGTCATACATAGTGACACCATTCCATAACTTTAGTAACTCGTCGATAAGAGGCTCAATATATACATTCATATCTTTAACTTGGTACATACCTAGTTGAATGAAAATAAACATTACATAATTTTTATAACCATTTTAATGCAATATATATAAATTAATGTACATGACTATTAAATGAAAAAAATATAATTCATTATGCAACAAATAAGACAAATGAGATGCTACTACGTTAAAGAAAATTGATGTAAGAAAATACCTGGAACAATCATTGCCAACATTATGTGCTCCCTCTTTACTGGCATCCATGGAGGAATGTTATTGTTGATAACAAAAATAGGCTACACTGAGTAAATAGATCTCAGCTCTCCAAATTGATTGACACCATCCGCTACTAATGAAAGCCTGAGATTACAAGGTTCTTTAAAGTGTGGCCATTTTTCCTCCATGTCCCTAAATGCAGAACCATCCATAGGCATTTGAAGAATTTCATCTCCACTTCTATTTCATGCATGGTAATCCATAAATTGATCTAAGCTTTCGCACCTAAATAATCGTTGCATATGTGGAATTATGGGAATATAACGAAGAACCTTGCGAGGCACTTTTTTTGTTAGTTGATCTATTCGATATCTAGTGATATGACATTTCAGGCATTCTGTTGCAAATTCATGTTGTTTATGATATATAATATGATCATTGGGACATGCATCTATTGCTTGATACTCCATTCCAATATCTTTCATAATGCCAGATAAATCTCGGTATGAGCGAGGTAAAATATTTGATGGTGTAACAAAAATTCACCAATCAATCTACAACAAAAAAATAATTTGTTAATATAAAGAATATTAATGGTACATATTTCATCCTTTATTTACTAGTGATGAACTAACAACAATTAAAATAGATGAAAAAAGATGACATATATGACATACCTTAACATCTGTGAGATTTCTATGTTGGATAAACCATTCATAACCTTCAAGTTCACCAGCAACAATACAACCGAGAGAAGAGTTATTTGGGACCCTTCATAAAGGGGCTCATATGACTTCTCAAGTATAGGTAAATCATGAACATCATCAAAGTCATCTTGATCATGATGATCAGTTGTGCCACTAAATGTGTCATGGATCAATGTATTTGTACCATCATCTTCAACTGTGTTTTATGGCGCATGATCATCTTCTTCCATAGGATCATTAACTTCATCTTTGATATTCACAGCTCCATGTTCCTCCACTTGCAAAACCACATTCTTTGGGCCATGATAATCCATATCATGTGCCCAGGGCACCTCACCTTTATAATAATGATAGACACAAATAAACCATGATCATGATCAAGTGATTATATATATATATAATGTTAAAACGATATAAACATTTACAAATTCAATCAATATAAACACATATAATGAACAACTTACCAATGGACGATAATCATGCCCCCCTTCAATGTGACCATGTTGCCTACAATGTTTCTCAGTTGTTGTGATTAAAATTATTCTCGTCTTTAAGCCCTTGCAATTATTGCAAGGACAATAACATTTCCCATCACCCTTTCTTTTCAATCTAGCCCACAATCTAGCAACTGTCTCTTCATTTTGTTCTAGACTAATATTATCTGACATGATTTTTCTTTACCAAGCTTGAATATTTAGATCTTCAAAAAATATCAAAATCACACTCCAATAATTTTTAATCATAGACATGTAACAAAATTTAATAATTCTAATATTTTATACCAAAAATATTTGGCATGCAACCACCCCTGCAAAAGAGAAGATAGTCTGAAGTTAATGACCCCAAAAAACACTTTAAAATTCTAATTCTAGAAATTGTTAAATTCTGATTTTACTATGATTTCCAACTGTTAGACTCCTAAAATCAGGATATTGAACTTGCACAACAAAATCTGGAAATGAAATTATGAAAATGCACAAGTCTAAAAATGAAATCTGATGAGATGTTTCTTTAAACTATGATTTTCAAACCTGGAAGTACAAATCTGACTTCACAAATGAATTATAGAAATAAAATAGTATGGCATAATAAAGAGTTTCATTTGAAATGGACCACCCTATTATATGCCTTGATAAAGTTAAATGATCTATGAATTTTATCTACAATATAGCCTGCATAGTCATCAGTCTTATTCACATCCCTGCTTTGGAGATCAATAGGAAACACCATTAGATGGCCTCCTTGAAAGTTCAATCCATTAAAGGAATAATGAAAAGGGTCTTCCTTAATGATTACATGATATTTGGGATTCCTACTCTTACTATTTTTTAGTTTATTTATATAATAATAAGGTTACACTACAATATTGTTTTTCTCATTTTATTTGCTCTAGCTCCTATTTCCTCTAAAACATTCAATCATAATAGTATTGTGCTTCTTGTAAGAAAATTATATCATGGTTGAATGAAAACAATGTTCAATTCCATGAGGCCCAAATGATATTCATGCATCGGTCTTGAAATGTCATCAAATTGAGACTAGTCATTGTTATATAGTATCAAAGTTTCATTGATACTATTGGTCAGTATGATTTCTCATGTGAATTGATTAAATATTGATAACCTATATATACATAGGGTCCAATCATTATGTTTGACAGTTTATTGGCCAGTTTATTGTCCAATGCTATTTGCAAAATAAAATATAGTAAAATATAAAACATTGATCTTTTCTATCTATTAATTGCAACAACCAACTCGCAACTAACTCTATTCTCTTTAAATATTTGTTGCTTCTCTTTCATGGAAAATAATTACAAATCCAAAGTTTTCTTGCAGGCTAAGAGACTTATAAGTTGATATGTATATATTCATGTAATGATCTTTTAAATCTTTATTTTAATTGTTTGGTTGCTGGTGATTGTAGGTTGATTTATTTTCAAATAAATATGCAGATTTAATATTGCAGATTGAAGGTATTTCTCAGAAGATTTTATTATATTTGCAGAATTTATTATGTTTGTAGATCATAAAGAGAAGGAATATACTGTTCCCAAATTTCTTGCTTAAAAAGATTGAAATACACATTTATTTATAATATTTATATATTAATAGATAAATATTATATTGCTGATTATTGTGATCACTTCCAACACTCAAATTGGAAGGAAATTTTTGCAGTCTTTATTATTTACAATGGAGTAGATAGAAAAGATCAATGTTTTATATTTTAATATATTTTATTTTTCATTGTATTTGATCAACAAATATAATTTGATGATGGTCTTTGACTAGTGCTACAATGTTAGTATCTTGGGGTATTATATATGCAAATATAAACTACATTTGTATGATGCTTGATGTTATACCCATGTCCACTAGATATCACTATAATTGTTATTATTATGTATATGCAATATAGGGATACTATAGAGATAAGTGTTGTGCCTTTTTCACACACGCCCCGTTCGGAACGAGGACCCTCTTTTCCCTCTTTTTTTTTTGGTCCCTTTCGTTTCACCTCATTTTGCATACCCATTTTTGTGCCCCGAAGCAGGGGGTAGCACGTTTCCCAATGCCATATTTTAAGTCTCAGGTTATCAGAGTTTTCCTTGTCAAAATTCTAGCATCTATGGCAATTTCCAAGTTTCCCCTCCCGGGTTTCCCTTTCCGGATTGCCTCTGCTGGATTGCCTCTGCCGGATTGCTTCCGCCGGGTTTCTCCTTCCGGATTTCCCTTGTCGGGTTTCCTTGGCCGGGTTTCCAGTCGGTCTTCGCTATTTCAGACGGCGGTGATGGGACAGCTTCCCGGACCTCGGACTCCGGACCTCCTACCGCCTCTGCATTTTTCGAGCTCACCAACCAAACTTGCAACCGTACGAAAGAGTTAATGCCGCATTAACGGCTATTTTTTTCTATAAAATGAATTTTTTGACTGCCATTATCATTTTCGCGAGTGATCGAGAAAGTTGAAGAACTCCTGGTGAATTTGGTTTTCCTCCTGTCTTGGATTTTGAAGCATTTTCCCGATGACCTCCGCGCATTTGGCAGCCTGTTCTTTGGGATTTTGAGGTAGGCTTCCATCCGCGCGCCCTCATTTTTGTTTCGCAATTTTTTCGGATTTTGCTAAGGGTAAAATGTAAAATGAAACCCAAATTAAGTGAATCTGAGCCCTCCGCACAAAACCCATGTTTTAAAAATCTAAAAATCAACCATTAGAGCACCCAAAATTCAATCTGGAACCTTCCCGCGTCACAGCTGTTCTTCGGAACGGCGCTGGGGCCTTCCCGGCCTAGGTCTTCCCACGGCCGTCCATCACCCTCTTTAAGTTTCGAACTTTTTTTTTTCCTCCCCCGGATTTCAGTCTTCGGAATTCCCTTCCCGAGATTTCGTTGTGTCTCCGTCGTTCCAAACGGCCCTACCCAAGCGTCTTCCCGACCCTCGGACACCGGACCCTCGAGGTCCATCCAAATTTCAAACTTCACAATTCTCTTCAAATTTTCCCTTGGGATTCGGTCCTTGAGATTCCCTTCTCGGGATTCCATCCCTATTTTTCCATTTCCAATGGCTTCCACCTTGCGGCTTTCCGGACTTCATTTCCCAACCGCAAAATCTTCCATCTCCTAGTTGAAACCCTCGACATTTTCTTCCTCTCGGACTTCCGCCTCCAGAATTCCCTTTTCGGGATTCTATTGTGTTTTCGCCGTTTCAAACGGCCCCATCCGAGTGTCTTCCCAGATCCTGGACCTCGATCTGCTGTCCGTCGGAACCTGAAACCTTGGTTTTACTTTCCTCTGAACTTCTTCTAGATTCTGGACATCGGAATTCCCCACCCGAAATTCCGTTCCTCTTATGCCGTTTCAGGCGGCGATCTCAGAGTGTCTTCCTGACCTCCGGGTCCCGGTGCCTTGTTCACCGCTCGATTGTCTCGAATCCTCTGGCTGCTTCCAAAAACTTCCTCCCAGGTTTCTTGCCCTGGGTTTCCGCTTTCGTTTCACTATTATGCATGGTTGACCCATGACCATTTCCCGGCGACGGCAATCCGAGACCTGGATTCCATCGCCTGGAATTCCATTTCCTCTGCGTTGTTTCAGACGACTTCCCTGCAGATGATGTCCAAACCTCCAAATGGGGCATCAAATGACCTCCAAATCAAAAATGGATTTCGACCCACTTGCTAGAATTCGTTTTTCCTCCATTTCCAGCTTCAAATCTTCAAATTTAACCTTAGGAAATGCATATGGGAATCCCATTCTGATTTTTTCCTTTCAAACGACATTCTACCAAGGGATTTCCGGCCCAGGAATTTCGGATTGTTTGCACTACCCTCTAATGGTGAAGTATCTAACTTCCATGATTATTAAGTATGAATTCTGATTGCTGAGCTAATCTTGACATGCAGGTATTTGCCGCTGGCCATTTTATCAAGTTCATCGTTACTAATTCTCGTTTGTTGTGCAGGATTTATGGAATCCGGTCCAGAGACTTCTGGTGCTTCTAGAAAAGGAAAAGGAATAGCTAAGCCACCAAGGGGCAAGGAAGACAAGGACCTAATGAAGTACAAGTTCCAAGGGGTCCCTATTCAATCTAGGATCACTACCCTTTGGAGGGATGTCTCAGATACCAACATCGGGCAAGTCGATGTGTATGAATTCACTCAGAGGGTTAGAATGAACCCGAAAATAGCAAATGCAAAGTTGATAAAGAGCAGTGGACTTGCTAAGGCTGCAGGTTTCGTGCCGGCCCTAGTGGCCATGGAGCTGGTGATGGCATGTGTGGAGGCATACCAATCTGATACCAGAACAATTGTGGATCATGAGGGGAATATCCTTGCAGATATCTCTCCATCAGGTATAACTGAGACCTTCCACATTCCCGCCTTCAAGAGCATGGAGGTCCCCACCATGGAAGACTGTAAAGAGGTGTGGGAACAGGACCCATTGGATTGTAAAAGGCTCATCAACCAATGCTGGTTGAAGGACAAACAGGCTAGTGTTGTGAAGCTCCCTCAGGAGCTCTACCGCAGCGATTTCTTTGAAAACTACCATGACCTTGTAACGCTACTCAGCCGAGTCATGGGCCTTCCCAGCGCGGTCTTCTTCCAAGAGTGGATGTTTTATTTCATAGAACAGATTCTCTGAGGTAAGGGTACCACCTTCTATTGGGGTGAGATAATCAACGACTACTTCCACGAGTAGTTTACCACTGTGAAGAAAACTAACAAATTCTTCATGACCTCTTACTTGGTGTATTCCCTCACCAATCAGCGACATTATCAAGGGTTGAGAATGGTGCCTAGTGATCCATCAGGGCCAGAGCTCAAACCTTATGACAAGTACCCTTAGTTGCAGTTTAGGAATTTCAAAAGGAACTACTGCAGGGTGAATGACGCGTTCATTGCCCACATAATCCGGGTGGTAGGAGGATATTTTCATAGAAGGACGTCCCACAGTGCTAGGGTCCTCCTAAGACAATACGCCTTCTGGTACATTCAGTTCCCAAGGTTCACATACATCCGAGCTGGAGGCTTCTCGGATAAACCAAACAAGCTACCCCGATACCCAAATGATCGGATTGTTCTCTTGGAGCTGACTCGACAGCTGCGACACATTCACAGTGTCTTGAGTGAAAAACATTTGACGGGCCCCATCTACCCCATGAACCTTGGTCAGGAGATGTATAAGGTCCACACTTCCTAGTGTGTGGGATATTCGGAAAGGGAGCTGGTAGAGTATAATTTTGAATAATACACAATGAGGCCACAAATGGATCCCTATGGCCATGTCAGAAAGGCATTGGGGCACAGATATGCCCACCTCCACAACATCGAGGACTTTTGGGCCAACTGCAGGGATGATCTTGAGGTATGGTTGCGGTATTATATGCGCATGACCGTCATCCATGTATGAAGGGTGAACTTATGCCTAGTCCTTGATTAGCTAGAGGAGGATGAGGACACAATTGTGGATCTGGGTTACGATGCAGTTTCCAACCTGTCGCTGCCCACTGTCAACTGGAATGCGTCGGAGCTCAATGATATCAGTGTGCTCACCAGGGTCGTCGAAGTCCAAACAAGAGCATGGATTGACGAGAGGGTGGCCCAATTGAAACAACAAGGGGTCGTCCTGACATACATCGAGATTGCAAGTGAGCATGTAAGTGAACCAAGTGGCTCCGAAGGTGGGGAAGTCGCCGTTGCAACTAGGGAGACATCTAAGGCCCCACCACCTCTGAGGACCAGGAAAAGAAAGGAGGCTAGCCAACAACTTCCAAAACCAAAATTCTATGCCCGTAAGTCTTCCGAGTCGGAGCCCTCTAAAAAGAAAAGAAAAACAACAGGAGGCACAGAGACAACGATGCCCAAGGGTTTGCCCCTCAGGATTGCAAGCAAAGGATCTAGCTTATTTGGATCTCCACCCATTATAATCACCACCGCCACCCCGCTTGCCTCAATTCCAGCTTCTACTTCCTCCCTGCCTGTGGTGGATATCTCTATCCACATTGCTCCTACTCCTCCTGTATTAGAGGTCATTCTGATAGATTCATCGTCTGCTACCACCTCGCCAATGACCTCTTCCTCCATGTATCCTTCCCTTCCTTCTGTTTCAACTACCACAACACCGGTCCCAAGCCTTCCAGAGTCTTTTGTGAAGTATATGCAGAATGTGCCTTCCGAGCTTTCAGGGATGCTCACCAATCCAATAGTCTAGGCTGCAATAGCTTAGGCTATGGCCTCCACTCCAATGGCATCCCCCTCTACTAAATCACCAAAGATGAAGGTGACCATGCAGATATCAGACGAGCGTGAACGACAGTAGTTAGAGGCTGAGAAGGCGCCAGAGTATGAAGAGTTTGAATATCACGAACATCCCTTGTTCAAGCGTCAGAAGATTGATAAGGTGGCCTATGATCTTCCAGTGAGTCCAGTGAGGGTAGTGAGGACCTTGATGTTGAACTGATCCAAGAATCGAATGATCCCGAGCTCAATGCAGAGTGGGGCAAGCAACTCAAGGAAATTGAGGACAAGGAGGCCGAGGACCAGCTTGCATAGGAAGAGGAGACTGCTGCTCCAGAGACGGAAGGTGATAGATCTCCAATCGAGGAACATGGCCAGATGCCAGAGCATGATAAGGAAACTTTCCTCCATGAGAGTGAACAAGTAGAGAGCCTCGAGGAGCATCAAGATACTTTAAACAAGGAGGAGGATGCGAAAAAGAAGGATTCACCCAAGGAGCAGCTATGTACTGAGTTCCCCGCTAAACATGAAACATCTGAACAAGGTTCTGATAAAGGAAAGGGAGATGCAAGAACAAATGAGAAGGCTCTTATTGTCTGTACTGTCGAACTCAAAAAGGAGGACAGTGGGACTCAAAGTATTCTGCCAAGGGAAGAACCCCAAACGCTTGACTGGTTTCAAAGACAACTCAAGCAAAAGACTCCCACATCAAAGCATCCCAAGGCAAGGCTGGAAGCCATCATGGCCAGAGCACGAATAATCACCAGAAAGGACAAGAAGCCGAGGGTTAGATTGAAGATAACCATGGATGCCTCAGGATCAAGAGCAGTGCAAATAGCAATGCCAATGGTTGGGGAACATGGCATAACTTACAACATCTCCATCATTGACCTGGGAGTGGCCACAAGGGAGCAAAAGGTTGAGCATCTCTAGGAGTTGGTCGCCACAGTGGTGCACCTTATCCAGCAGGATCAGATCTCCAAAGAAGAATTAAAGGAGCAGGTGGTTGATCTAACAACTTATATTCAGCAGTGGTCATCTCCAGATGAGCAGCCTACAACATCATTGACACTGCCTCAGTTGTTGTCCAGAGAACAGATTGATAAACTAGAAAAGAGACAGAACTTGGAAAAAACTACAAAAAATTGGTTCCAGTAGGTTTTGGACATAGGGAACACAGGCATCAACATGGTTGTTTGGGCAGCAAATAGGTTCCTAGAGGTTTAGAAAACTCTCGAAGACACAAGGCAGATCTGTGAGAAGTTCCCAAGAAAATACGACGCAGCCTACCCAAAGATTGAGGCCATTCTCGCATTGCCGAGTGATATCTGGGAGAAGGACTTAGCCTTCAAAGACGACGACCACTAGCTGGTGGATACCTAGAAGTGAGACTATAATCACCGAAAGAGAAGGCTGGAGCAGATTTTGGAATGGATAGTGCCTGACATTGAATGGGCAAGGGAGTCCAGGGAGGAGTGTACTCAGTACCTCAAACTGATGACGGGGTATGAGGTGCCCATAGTCGAGATCAATCCCAAAAACATCAAGCCCCACTTGTCGAAGATTATGGAGGATGGGATGTCTGCCGAAGTCACCACTGAGTTCATGTGTTTCACAGCCCGAGCCTTCACACAATCAGAAGCTTGCAAAGAGAATGATGTTAACTATGAGGCAAACTGGAAGAAGCTTGGCAGCAATTCCCAGGAATGGAGTTACCAAATCCTGAAATCCGACATCGTGGAGGTAGATAAGCTCCAGTCCCTGATCTTGAGTTTCATGGAGTATGCCACGGTGAAAAATCAAGAGGGAAATCCAATCATCGACAAATAGTTCCTTGAAGAATAGCTACAACAAAGGGCAAATGGCTAAAAGACAAATTTGCTACAGTGCTGTCACTAGATGACGAAATAGGGAAGAGACAAGAATGTATTTATAAATGTAATATATTTGGGGGTAGGTGAAACCCTAATGTAAAATGAATCTTGGCCACATAATGGAATCAAATCTTGGCCACTCATTTTGTTTTTTGAAAACTATAAATAGGGCTCTCCTCCTCTCATTTTAAGAGAGTTGAGTTGTTGTAAAGGCATGCTGCAGAAATTATAAATAGCAAATACAGTCATTTTCTGGTGTATTTTATGGGTTTCTCAATATGTTTCATGATTCCTCTCCCTTTTAGTTATATTTTTGCTTTAAATTACTTTGTTGTTCTAGCATCTTCAGATTAGACTTGGTAAATTTAGTATGTTATTTCTGGTTTTGGAGATAGTTGTTGTGTGTATGCTTTCCTTGTCCGTACTTTTGGTCATTTGTTGAAGGTAGATGACTATGCAAAGTTAGTCTAGACTTTGATTCCATTGCTGCTCATTAAACTTTATCTTTATTCATGATTCCATAATGAATGAATGATGAACATCTGCAGTCCCTAGAAGATAGCACAGATTTCATGATATTGTGAGAATTCTGATTAAATGAAATCCATTTTAAGCAAACTATCCACAGTAGGAACCTCCATGATCACTGTTCATCGGTAGTTGTAGGTCCAGGAAACATCTTTCTTCCTCGCCCTTTCTTTTTTCTTTTTTTCTAGAAACAACTTGTGCCAAGGTTCATTGCACATTGTAAAGCCAAATCCAATGAAATAATGGAGTCTAAGGCTACTGCCTGAGCCTGCAGCAAAGCATATCAATTCCATACCTCTAGAACACCATTTATCGACTCAATTATCCTATAGCTTAGACCACGTAAGGCCGCCTTGTGATTCCAGAAAATCACACAAACAACTGATATATTCCAAGCATCATCAAGACCTGACATCCGAGAGACCTTGGGATAGTGTTTTGCAATCTAATTGTGGAAAATTGTCTTTCAAGAGAGCTGATGCACCTATGCATTACCTGTGTTGTGAAGTGCATGAAAACACCATCAACAATAAGGAGCAACAAGTAAAGAGAAAATATTTAAGGAAATGGACTTCAAAGTAAGGCATGACACTTTCCTAAAGATTACCAAAAGGAGATCACAGTCATGACTATTCAAAAAATAAATGATTAGTCTATGTCATAACCATGAAGGGGGAATTGAAATTAATAATAGCAATGATAGGGTAGTATGATGAACTTTAAAAGATACATAAAGAAAAGTAACTGAGCAGTCAAGAGGGATTTTAAAACATCATAAATCTTGTCAAGGGTTCATTTTCTTCATAGCAGTATGGTAAACTAATAAATATTTCCATCTCACAAAGTTTCACAAGAGAACAACCTACAAGTGTATTAAGGAGTGCATGGACAATATCTCAAGGAGCTACCACAATTAATTTCTTCAAGTGTTATGCAAGGCCATTGAAATCAAATGAATAAACTCATGCATAAGCTAAAAGACAAAGGATAGTCAAGTTGCTAGAGGGTAGGTATCACAAAGGATATGGGATCAATTTCAACAGAGATGATGATGTTTCTAAAGGATCTCTTATTATGTCTATTAAAGACTTACAAAGATATGACAATCATATGTCATTGTCAAAAAGTAGGAGAGGTTTTGAACGATCTTGCATAATAGGAATGAGAGGACTACATTTACACTAAAGGAGTTTATATAGTCCATAGAAGAAGTTCATATGATTGTCATGAGAAAATATTGAAGTAAGTTGCATACTTTATAATGAAAACCATGAAAAAAAAATTCCTATGATGCACTTTTACATTTTTTGCTTCGTTTATCCTAATAAGGTCAAATACTTTGTTTTAGTGTCTAAATCTACCACATAGAGATTAAATATGCTTACTCTCAAATAAAGTTGAGTTATATAAAAAATAGTCAGATGCCTCCCTTAACATAAAGGACAATCTAAAGTACTAAGGAATTTTATATCCTTTATAAGAGATTGATTTTAACCAATTAAAAACTTAAAAGGGTAATACACAGGTTGCAAGGAAAGTTAAAAACTTGAGAGGGTAATACACAAGTTGCAAGGAAAGTTAAAAATTTATCATAAGTAGCTCAATCCAAAAGGAAAAAATTAAGCATGGAAAAGCATGAGTAGGTTGACCAACTTCACTAAAAGCACAAGTTATTTTTATATCTTATGTGGATATTACTTGATAAGGTAAGGAGTGCTCTTTTCCACTCAGTTTCATATGGTGGCATATCTACACACAAATCACCAAATTGTCAAATAACTAAATAAATTGCATTACTTAATAAAGTTGTTACAACATCCCATTCATGTTAAAATCAACTCTTCTTACCACAAAAAGTTTGGTTTCCAATTTGACAGATTCATCTTTTGATTCCTATATCAACTTCTAAAGGAATTTGGTAGCTTATACTTCTACATGAGGAGACAATTTCATCTTGTAAATTGTTCCAAAGTACAAAACAAATATAAATCATATAATTTGCATGATAGTTATAGCTTGCTAGATGTTTGGCAGCATCTAAAAATTTTAAGTGAACTGAGAAAAATAGAGAGGCCTTGACCTTCATTTTTTCATTTTTTAGTTTGTTGCTCTAAATATCTCACAATATTTAGAAATTGGTTTCTTTCTTTCTTTCTTGTTCAAAAAAAAAATAGATACATTTTCATAGAGTCAAGATGAATTCAAGAACTTCAAGTAACATATATACCATAACTGCTTTTATAAGACACTGGCATCTAAGGTCTAAAATCTATTTCTGAAACTTGGCAAAGGGAAAAATACATCTTTATGAAGTAGTCTTCAAAAATATCATAGCTAAATGGCTCTAACTATCCACTATCAAACATTCCCAATTCTTTGTTCAACCCTCTAGGCCTAAATCTTGACAGCCATTTCACTCTATAGCTATCCCCATGCATTTGATATTAACTAGTTATGGCTCCCAAATCTATTGAAAATTGATCATTAGGGTTAAAATTGAAACCTTGCAAATATAATCTGTGTCAAAATCCATCAAGAATTTTCCATCATTTATAAACAATTCCCTTATAAAGAATTTGTGAAGTCAGGTCTAAAATCTGAAAATGAAATCTGATGAGATGTTGCTTTAAAATATGATTTTCAAACTTGGAAGTACAAATCTGACTTCACAAATGAATTCTAGAAAAAGACAATGACTACCCTCAACCTAGCAATATCTTCTTGAATTTTATATCTGATCCTCAAGAAAATCGTCGAGAAAAAAAATGCCGCAATAAATAGTCGAGCTCAGTTTTATTTATGTTGGCCACAATTTAACTTTGCAAGTCTGTCAAAATTTCGGACAAAAAATAAGGTTCGTCGAAATTCTAACGAACGTCGGGGATAAAATTTTAAAAAAATGAAAATTTCACACAAGTACCCGATGATACATCTGATTATATAGCTTTCATTGAAAATTTTTGTCGGATTTTGCAATCAAATGAGATAGTGATTCTTCTCGACTCTGGAGTCTATAAGTTAGTGTGTTCATATGGAACTCCTTATATTGGAGAAACTAGTCAATATTTTAGCACTAGAATCAAAGAGCACAGTGTTGACATTAGACATGAAAGGATTCTCAATTCTGCTCTAGCCGACCACTCCTCTTCTACCAAACACCACATTTGTCTTGAGAACACTCAAATCTTGTTCAAAGAAGACAATTTCTTCAAAAGGAAACTAAAAGAAGCCATTGAAATCAACAACCACCCCTTCAACCTCAATCGTGACGAGGGGTAGAAGTTGAGTCAAGCTTGGCATCCCTTGTTAACCAACCTTAGAACCCACCATCTCCCCTCCTCGCGTTAATTCTTCTTGTGCCTCTTTCCTTGCCTTTCTTCCAGCCTTTGGTCCCCTGGGATCGTAGGTGGTCCTTTGCTTGTTGGGGTCCTTTGTTGGTCTCTAATAATTTGGTTGTGGTTTTTCTCCTTTTCTTGCCTTGTCCTTCTCCTTTTCTTCCTTTTTCTTCTCATTCCTTGTGGATTTCTTTCTTGCTCTCCAAGTGTTCTTTCCTTCCCCTTCGACTTTTTACTTCGTTTTCATGGTCTCTTTTCTCCTCTCTTTTCTCTTTTTAGAATTTATCCTACTTGTTCATATTTATTTTGTATTTAAATATATATATTTACTTATTTATTTATTTTGAATATATTTATTTGTTTCTATTTTCTATTTTCATTTCTTATATCATTATTCTTGTTTTTGCCTTCTCTTGATTCAGCTCATGTTTGTATTTATTTGGTTGTGCAAAAAAAAATATATGTATGTATATAGACATTTACATGTTTTATATACTCACATATATATTCTTTGCAAGTTTTTTTTATCGTCTTTTTACTTTTTTTAACCTTTTTGCTTGTATTTAATTTTTTTCTTTTAATTTTTTCTTGGCTTTTGTTTACAATCTTGTTCTTTTTCTTTTTGGTCCATATTTATTTATATTAATTTCTTTGGTTTTGTATTAGTTATATTCTTATTCCTATATGCACCTTTGTCTTTTATTTTGTATTATAGTATTATTTCTTTGGTTCTTTATTTTCTCTCATGTTGTTCTCCAACTTTCTCTTGTTTCTCCTCTTATTTGTTTATACATTCTATTTATTTTCTATATATTAATTTCTTTAATTTATTTATCATAAATTTCCTTTAGAAAAGGATACTATGGAGTAGAGCGGTAGGAAGCGAACGCGCGGGAAGAGGTCTGGGAGAGGAATTTTGAACTCTTCGGAGGAAGGCACTGAAGATGGCGAGGACCCAGATGCAGATCCAAACAGGTATGTGGCTATTGTGGCTTTCTTTGTTATGTCCATGATGGAGGATGATTGTTTAGCACATGCTCTAGGGTCTTTCCTGGAGCCGTTTGATTTGTTTGGAGACTTGCTCTCTCTTCTCTGCAGTCCTCTTGGTTAGGATTCTTTTCTTGGTAGGCGACAATTCTTTTTTGAGATCACTTGCATTTCTTGTGGTGGGGGGATTTTTGTTGTCAGTCGTTTCTCTGGGGATTGGGTGTTTCTTGGCTTGTGGAAGGCTTCTCATGGGTGGATACTATGGTACACTGTTGTTGCATCCCATGTTGATTCTTTTCATGCCCTTTGTTGGTTGAATTCTGGCTTTCGGTGGATGGAGGCTACTCTTGCTTGGAGCAGGGATTCTTTTTTTGCTTGTGCGGGTTGCCATGTGTGGTTTGGAGTTGCTTTGTTCATTTTGGCTCATGGCTTTGTTGTCCTATTTTGGAAGGTTTTGGCCTCTTATTTTGTTTCTCTTGTCTCTCTTGTTGTGGGGGTTTGGTATGGGGATTCTTGTTTCCCTAGTATTGCTTGGAGCATGTTGGTAGTGTGTGGTTGTGGGGGTTCTTCCCATGAGGTGGATTGGTTGGAGGACTGGCCTATTCTTGGCCATATTCGGGGTAATGGTATGGCTTGGGGGCTTTCTATGTTGGCCTATCTTCTAAATGGTTACTTCTGGGTTTCCCTTGGCCCATTTCTGATGTCCTTTTGGAGGTTTTGTGGTGGTATCTCTTGCCTTGGATGTGTTGTGGTTTCTCTTGGTTTCCCTTTTTTGGACTGGTGGTGCTTCCCTTGGGTTGGGTCTATAGATATTTGGCCTGTCTTTGGCTCCAACCGACATGTTGGGGTAGCTTGGGGGCTTTATGGTTTGGTCGTATCTCAACGTCCTTCTTGTTGGGCTCCCTTGTCCCTTTTGGGCCTGGTTTTCTTATGATATCCTCGGGCTTGGATCTCTACCCATTATGTTTCTTTGGTGTGTATATTGTGGCTTATCTGCAATTGGTTGGGTTATGCTTATGGTGTTATCTTGGAGCCCAACTATGTGCTTTGTTTGATGATTTCCTTGCTTCCTCCGACCTGTACCTGATGCTTGTGATGCCTTGGGGTGTGGTGTTTTCCATCCCTTTTGATTTCACTTTCAACTAGGATCTATGGATTGAATCTTCTATTGAGGGGGAGACTATTCCTTTCGAGGTAGATCCTTCTTCTATTGAGGTGGAGTTGGTAGATGTAGTGTTACTCAGGAGTTCTTCTCCTTTATACTGGATCTTATTGAGGTGTTGCTTGTGTAAGGAAGAGAGTGGTGTTTTCAAAGGTTTTGGGTCTCATTTCGCCCTCTCTTATGGAGGTGAGCCCCCTCCTCTTGAGGTGGAAGTTGGGCTGGCGTCCCTGGGGGGATGGTGCTACTGGGAGGTTACTGTTAGTGGATTCATGGGGTGCTACTGCAAAAAAACTTATTGTGTTCTTGAATGGTGCTTTGGTGGCCCTTGGTTTTCCATGAAAAATTTTCTATAGTTTGTGTTTAAGGCCTGGCTGATTCAGGAAATTTCTTTAAAAATATTGGGCTGTAGGTCCTTGTGAATTCTTGGTTGTAAAAGGATTTTCATCCCCTTCAATGTCGATTCTCTACATTTTTTTTTTCCATGTGTTTCTTGTGGTAGATTGTTGATGTCGGGCTGTTGATTGTATATGTCCTATCTTTTTGCAACTTTCATTGTGTTGTTTGGGGTTTCTGGTCCCCTCAAAACTGATATGTAAGGGGTTTCTAGTCCCCGCAAAACTTGTTGATCGCTAATCAAAAACATAAATTTCCTTTATATATAGCTTTCCAAAATAAATATCCATTTTCGAGAGCTTTTTTTAATATAAAAATCTCTCAAAAATGGATATCCATTTCTTGAGATTTTTTATTACAAATAGCTCTCTGAAATGGATATTCATTTAGAAAAGGTTATTTTTTTAATATTTAATATATATTATATTATATGATATATAATATCATATATAATTCTTATATATTATAATACTAGAATTCACACCTTGGTGTGCAAAGGGTACACTAAAGAAGCATAGAAAATCAATTAGGGAATTTTTGGTCTATTTTTACATACATTTGTGTAGTATATATGAGGTCAATTGGTAGGCCATTTAGAAAATTATAAAAATACAAAGAGAGATAAATATATAAAGGGTGATATAGAAGAAGAGAGGAAGAGGGAGAGGGAGAGGGAGAGGGAGAGATAGAGATAGAAAGAGGGAGACAATGAAAGAGGGGGAGATAGAGAGAGAAATATAAATATATAGGAAGTGATATATAAAGAGAGGTAGAGAAAGGGATATATATATATAAAGAGAGAGTCAGAGAGATGGAGTAAATAAGAGAGAGAGAGAGAGAGAGAGATAATGAGATATAAATAGAGAGGGAGAGGGAGATATGGGAAGATAGAAATAGAGGGGGCAAGTGTGAGAGATAATTAATGGAGAGAGGAAGAGTGATAGAGAGAGGGGGGAGACATAGAGAGATAGATATAGAGATAGATATAGGGAGGGAGAAACAATGTGTGCATGTGTGTGTGTGCAATAGATATAGAGGTAGAGATAGGGAAGGCGAAACGAGGAGTGTGTGTGTGTCTAAGTGAGAGATATTGAGATAGATATAGAGAGGGATATATAGAGAGAGAGGGAGAGAGGGAGAGAGGGAGAGAGATGTAATGAGAGGTAAGGAGATAGATATAGGGAGAGAGATAGAGAGGAATATGGATATGGAGATGGATATGGAAATAGAGAGAGAGGGAGAGAGATACATAGAGATAAAAAGAGGGGGATACAAAGAGAGGGAGAGAGAGAGAGAGAAATAGAGGGATACAACTTTAGAGATAGGAATTTATACAAGGAGATAAAGAGGGATATATAGAGAGAGGTAGAGATAAATGACTCATAAATCCCTCCTTTAGAGGTTGATTTCTCTCCTCTCGATTCTCCACCTTCTCTAGTCGTAGGGCCTCTTTGGGATTATCAAAAATTGCAGTCAACAAGAGATGGGTTAGGGGATCCTTTATATTATATAAGAACATAATCACAATTTTAGGAGGTTCCATATCTCTTTCTTGCTACAACTTCTAATCCATAGTCCTTTCAGGAAGCTTCTAGTGTCCTCGAGTGGGATGTATCCATGCAAGAAGAGTCCAATTCCTTGGAGAGGAACCACCATTGGGAACTTATCCCTCTTCCTAAGGGAAGGAAACTTGTTTGATTCAAGTGGATATATTAGACAAAATTTACTACAGATGGATCAGTTGATAATCATAAATCTCTCTTGGTTACGAAAGGATTCTCCTAGGTTCCTAAGATTGACTACTTTGATATTTTTACACTAGTCACCAAAATGAAATCCATTTGACTTATCCTTGCTATTGCTACAAATCACAAATGAGAAGTTCATCAGATGGATATGAAAAGTGTTCATGGTGACCTTCAAGAGACGATATACATGGAGAATCCATAGGGGTTTATATAGGATCCTTCACTTTTTTTCCATCTTCGAAAGTCTCTCTATGGCCTCAAGAAAGCCCCTCAAGCTTGGTATGCCAATATGGAATCCTTCCTTCTAAAACTTGGTTTCACTCATTTCCATTCTAATCTTAATGTTTACAATAAAACAATATGATACTGACACATTCCTAGTTTTCTATGTCGATGACCTGTTGATCACAAGAAGTCAATCATCCACCATTCGAGTAGTAAAAACTACCCTTCATGATTAATTTTTGATGTTAGACTTGGGCTAATTTACTACTTCTTGGGGATTGAGACCACTCAATCTTTTTAGGTATCTATCTTGTATAGCCTAATTATACACTTAAAATGCTCCACATGTTTCACATGACTGACTATAAGCCTACACAAACTCCATTTCTATTAGGGGTCAAACTTGAGGCTAAGTTTCCTTCACCTTTGGTGGATGGCTCTTTATATCAAAAAATTGTTGGTAATATCATATATCTGATTCATATGATACTCAAAATTTTATATGTTGTAGCATGTAGGTATGGTCTCTTGATTCATGCAGGAGGCATATGAGTTGTAGTGGAAAGAAGCTAAGTAGATTCTCCACTACATTCAGAGTACTCACAGTTATGGGATTCACTATACAACGGGCATGTATTTTGACTTGGTGAGACACACATTTTGATTTGGAAGGAAATTCTAAAGATTGCAAGTCTACTTTAGGGTATTTCTTCTCCCTTGGTTCTGATCTAGTTTGCTAGTCTATCAAGAAGCGGTCTACTATTGCTATCTCATCTATAAAGGCTGAGTATTGAGGATAATTTAGTGCTACTAAGGCAATTTATATTCAAAAAATTATCATTTAGTTTTGCATTCCCGTATAAAATCCCACAATCATCTTTTGTGACAACTAGAGTGCAATAAAGATCTCACAATTTGGTCCATTATCAACAGACCCAAAAAATTGAGATCCACATGCACTACATTCAAGAGTTGATTCATGAGAAAATCATTGATCTCAAGTACTGTCCAACATCAAATTCTAGATTATAGAAATATTCACCAAACCATTCACTGAGAGAAAGTTCTTTCATTTGTGAGCTTTACTTGTGATGTGGTTGGTGTCCTTTTTGGGGGGGGATACTTAGTTCCTCTCTCTCTCTATTTGTGGGGGGGCTTCTTTTTTAGTGGTGAGGATTTATAAGTACATGGATACCTAGTATGTTCTCATTTGTTAGGACCCATCATCTTTTCATCCTCCTAATCTATCTTGATGGGGTTGTTGGTGTAGGTTTTTATTTTCCTAGTGGCTTAATTTATTTTCCCTTGGTTATATGTTTTTCCTACACTTTTATTAATCTTTCTTAGGATAATAAAGTGAGTTTATTATTCAATAACTAGGAGATAAGGTGATTAGGTGTCCCCACCCTAAAAGTGTGGAGAATTTATTATTTTCATCACTTTATTGAATATTGGTGGTTGCTTCCTATTGGTTGATTTTCCACTTCCTTCCTCCCCTAATTTTTATGTAAACTCACTACCTAGCTTGCATTTGGAATCTTTGAAGATTTTAATGCATTACTATCATTCTGACATTGCATATCTCTTAGAGTCACTAGTTTACATTGTTTATCTTTTTCCAATATATGTAGCTTAGAATTTCTCTTATAAAGTTCCTTGGGTTATCAATCTATATCAGGTTTCTAACAAGATTTACATACACCTCAAAGTGGGGGTAAATTATAATGGTGAAATTATTGTGCTCATTCTATTTGCAAGAATGATATATTGAGTCTGTATTGACTTCCAAACATCATGTCCAAGGTAAACCAAATAGCCTTCGATCTTTGTCTTCCATAATGCATAGTTTGTGCCATCAAACATAGGGATCTCCTTCTTATTCACCATCCCAGATCTACCTCAAGTTGTTAAGCTTTTCTCCAAGCAACCTTTCTCTGATACCAATTGTTGAATCAACAAGATACTTGAGAGGGGGTTGAATCAATTGTATCTTATCACAACATAAAAACCCTCATTAAAATTCAGATCCACAATCATTCATTAAACCCTTAATTTGTTATGAAGATTTAACATGAAAGGAAAATAACAAAAACTGAAACAAATTTAACACCATGCACAAGAGAACACCAGATTTATGTAGAAAACACAAGGAGGGAAAGACCATGGTGACGATTAGCTCACAATATAAGTAATTGAAAAATTGGTTACAAAGGCTCACTTCCAAAAGGGGCACACTGCTTTGAAAGGCTCACAACCAAGGCTCGCTACCAAAATAAGCAAGAAGATAGAGAAGAAATGTTGCATAGAGAACATTATCTCCAATAGAAAACCAACCACAATAGGTCCAACACCTTCGTATTCTATTTGAATTATTGCAAACATCTTCTGCTCATTGCATCTGATAATCCAACACTTGAAATCTTGCACTGCTCTGCTCAATTTCACACCTTACAACTCTAAAATTCACATCATTTGCATGACACACTTCACACTTTCATCTATCTTGACCTCCTTCAACATTTCAACTCATACTTATATTGTCCTCAACCTTGAAACCCTCTCCAAGGTCGGAAATGCACCTCAAACATGTAAATTCAAATTAGGTCGATGCCAAAACGCTTCTATGGTAGATAGAAGTGAATGAAGAACACATAAAAACTTATTTGGGACCCAAATCAACAACACCACTCAACCACACACTACCAAAAACAATATTTATCCTTAAATGTAGTGTAAACACCAAGTCGGTCATTACCCGTGCAAACACCATAAAAATTTGAAGTACACGCTTCCTCGAACCCAAGGATGACTTGTGAACCACATACCTCTCTTGAAAATGATCTAGAATATTCCTCAAACACCCTAAAATCCAACAAAATCATTCACAACAACTTCCACCTAAAGAATGTACAAGCCCAATACACTCAGACAACTTTGTCATACATTGTTACTTGAAAAACTATCTTTCAAAGCACCAAACCTCAAATCCTCTTGATTGAGGTAAACTACTAGCACCATCAACACACCTTTATAATTGCAAGAACTAAAGATCAACTGTAGAGAAACACAAAGCAAAACATTTCTCCCAAACACCTCTACAATGCATAATCACACACTAGTGAACATAACTTCTATTGTATGATGATCCAACATACCATATATTGAATATAACATCTTTGAACACCTCTCACCAATGTATCTGAATCGCATAGGTAGATCTTCAACCTAGAAGAAATGCAAAGAAAAACCAAAACAACACTGCAACACATTGTTTCTTCTTTTTATCAAATTTTCTCAAAAGCACTTGGAAACCAAGCACTAGAGACACATCCACATCATATTCATCACTACTAAATCCATAGATAGAATCTTATCAAAGTAAGACTAGATGATAACACTAGTAGCTTAACTGATGACAACATAATGCAACAAATCAAAGCATAGACAACACCAACTATTCATCTTCAACACCAATCTCTCTCAAAACATATAGTTGACACCAATGACAATGTAAGCTTTTTGACATCAATGACAACACCAATATGCACATACTTGCAACAAGCCCCATGACCAATGGATTGGCCAACCTGATAGATCTTTAGCCTCCCAAGGGTAGTGGAGGATTATTCTCTAGCAGTAACATGGAATTCCACTCACCTTCAATATTTGAAATGTTGATGGGTCTATCTTTAGAATGAGTAGGGAAATTATTTTTAATTTTATTTTTAGCAAAAATGATAGAGGGGGGTTTCATTTTTATAGGGGAGACCTCATGGACAAGCAAACTCTTGATGAATTGGGTGTTATCATCAGGAGAGAACAGGGAGGATTTTTTTCCATAAAAGACCAAACCTTTTCTTTTTTTCCCAGCTGTAATGAGAAGATCCTTGAGACTAGGAGGGGGTAATAGCCATAGGGAACACCTTACTGGTTTTAACAAATTTTCCCTCTAGGCTTGAGGCCAGAGCTAGGGCTCCCTTCAGCAATAATAGACGAAGTTGGGGGTTTAATTTCCTTAATTTTTACATTGCTTTCCCTTCTTGAAGGGTTGATTTGGGGAGTAATAGAAAGACCATATTTATATAGAGCCATAATCAAACCCTAGTGAAGGGGAGGGTAGGATCCAACAACAATACAATTTTGAAGAGAAGAAAGAAGGTAAAACAACAAGTGTATCTTTAACCCATGATAGATATGATTTAAAATTGGAAAGTGATAGACATGAATGGTCTGGAAATAATCTTCTAAAGTAAAATAATTCATGACATAGAAACTTACCAATCCCCAAGGTTCCAAAAGTCTCTCCCTATTGTAGCCATTTTTATACTCAACAAAATTTTCACCTTTTTCTAGGAAAGAAGCCATGAGCCTCAAGCTAGTAGCTTTTGCAATGAGGTCCTTCGCAACACAAAATAACACACCACTAATAGTAACCACACCTTTTTCCAAGAATTGGTGAACTTGGAAGTCAATTTTTCATTAAAGCCTTTCATTTCTTTGAAAAAAGTAGAGCATCCCCATTTTTCAAAGAGCTCCCAAAGCTCAAAAATTTGGATGAGAGCCTCACAAGACTGAGATTCAGTCTCATTTGATGGCCCCCCATTTTACTCTTGACTATTTTTCTCTTTTAGAACCACAATAAAATGACCAAAAATAACTTCTCTTACTATTCCCAAACTTGAAATAGGTAAAAACATAATTTACGACAATCTTTATATAACTTTTCCACCTTCTCACTAAAGATGACAAACTTAAGTCTTATTAACCACTACTTGTCATAAAAAATATTGTTGATAGGGCCGAAACATTATTACTTCTCCTCAAATCACTTGTAATTATAAGAATATTATAATCTATCTCATCATAATCATGCAACTTAATATCACCCATAGGAGAAGTAGAGGAACAAATCCAGATCAATATTTTGAAATACATCATTAAATTACCAAGCATGAGAGGATAGCACAAGCCACTAATAGAATTGAACAAAGGGAGATCTATCATCACTGAAAGGAAAACCATCATATCAAACCAATAGAAAATGTGCTAGCTAACAACAACATCATCTTTCAGATTCAAGATCAAATGATATTTCATCAACATAATTGGACACTTTTGAATCATGTCTATCAATGGAAACCTTCTCTCTCACTAAGTTTGGGAGATCACAGTAGACCCAATAATTTGGTTCATACAACCCATACCTTCATTAGATAGAGCATCCACAACTGAATTACCCTCTCTAAAAATATGGTTGATTTTCGTGTTAGCAAATCTCCTTATCATAATTTTACAGTCCTCCATCATGTTCTTGATCCTCTAGGGAGAGAGGGTCTTCCCTTGAAAAACTTAAATAATCTTGAAGTTAGAATAAACTACAATTTTGATATTATAATAGCCCTTATCCTTTATTCTAGCGAAGCTATGTTAACCATTACATTATTTAATATATTATGAAGTTTACAATATTGTTCAATGAGACTTATCCATGAAGTTACATCTATACCATCAAACTTACAAATATCTAATTCAAGTAGGTTTAATTTTGGAGCTTGGAAAGATTGTCTTATCCCCCGATTTTGTCTATTAGGTTTGTACCCACCTTGGTGGTTTTTTGGGCTCCTCAATTTTGATAATATTTATTTTTTGAACTTATCTAAACCCTTATTTATAGATGTTTCAAATGGATCAAATAATGTACATCCTTAGTAAAATATACACCTTTTCACTTTTTAGTGGAATTTTCCCTTAATTTTAGGCGGTGGACAATAAAGAGGCTCGTTGGATTCAATATTTATAGAAAATCTCTCTATTCCTAAAGATGCCATGGCTTCAAGTGTGTTTTTATTTATAAATCTATACTATCTTTTATTAATTAAGATAGGATAGTACCTACTATGATTTGTAACCTTGAAAATTTAGAACATGCGCTATGATATATTTTGATGTTCATGTTTTGAATAAAATTTGACCACTAAATTAAAGTACTCATTTTATCTCTAACAATAATTTACACATAAATAACCACCCCTATTTTTTATAAGATTTTCAAAAATGGAATTTAGAAAAAATGAATTTTGTGGCCTATAGAGCAAATTAATATAAAAACATAAAATATAAATAAATTGAGAAAAACTACTATAAAAGTTTGAAGTTTTTTCTAAGACTTTGTCTAATGTATACCTATAAACCCGAAAAAATAGGTTAAAATTCGTAATGGTTTATTAGTTATGATAAAACAAAAATATTGGCCCAAATTGTAGCTCTAATACCACTTGTTATGAAATAAATTGCACAATAATGATATAATATGAAATATGCTACAAATACTTGATAATAATATGCTAGTTAGAGGGGGAAACCTCCTAATCCACTTTGAGGGGGATACCTCCAATAGTCTTTAATAAGAACACAATACTTCACATGATGATGATAATTAGCCACTAACTCCTCTCTATACCTTATTAGACCTTAGCTTCCACCCAAACCAATTTGGATACTTAATTATAACCTCGAGGATCTTTCTTTCTCTTTATCTTTCTCTTGTTCTTATTCTTTTTCTTATTCTCATTCTTTTTCTTGTTCTTCTGCTACTTCTTTTTTTTCTTGTTCTTGTTCTTATTCTTCTTTTTCTACTTGTTCTTCTTCTTTTCTTACTACTCATTTTGAAGAACTAACCTCCCAAAAAAAATGTTGAAGAACTTTATTAATTTGTAGAATTTGAGGTGAATTTGAGGAAAAACCTAATTTTATAATAAATCACACAAAAATAATCCAATCAAATTGAAATTTTTATTGTAGCTTAATAGGTAGTGGATCTCACAAAAAAAAAATCTCCTACAAATTCTATAATTTACAATGCAATCCACAAAAAAATATGCTAACTTTTGGGAGATAATTCTTCCCCCAAAAAAGATCAATGGGCCAAATTTCAATATCCTTTGAATAAGTTAGGGAATGAAACCATTGAAAAATTGAATATAAACTCGACTTTGAGGGAGCCCAGATTAAAATATGGTTCTTTACAAAAAATAATTTTTTCCTTTTTTACAAGATCTTTTGAAGTAGAGTACTCTGGGTCTAAGAGTTAAGTTAGTCACTAAGTGTTTTCGTCTCACAATATTAGAGGTACCTTATTCAATTTCCTAAGAATACTTCACCTTACTCCCCCTAAAATCCTTCAGAACAATGATAAAATCTAATCATTCTTGATGGTTCAAGAGATGAGGATAACCATTCTAAGTCCTAGATTTTTTCCACCATTGTGGATTGACCATGATAAATATGGAAGCGTGAATTATATACATTCAACTATGAAGTTCCACATTTTTGAACTTTAAGGAGTGTTAGATACTATAAATATTCTTTTTGGGGCTAAATAATCTAGATACTTTTTCTTGTAATACTCTACACCATTTATTTTGGGGCTTCACATACATGAACCAATCAAGTTTGGCCCTCATAACCAAATTTTGAGCATCTAAGATATGAATCCCTACCTCCCTGGAACCTTTTGAGGTTTACAAATTTTCCCAAGAAATTAGGGATATACTCTTATTACTTTCATTACCTAGATTTATTTTCCTCAAAAATATTCTAATGCTTTTTTCTAGGTCACTAACCATCCCTTTTAGGATTTATAAAATAGACATATATAATTAGGGATGAAAAACAAAATTTCCTTGATCATTGTTATCTTTCCAACCAAAGTCAACCATTTTCCCTTTCACAATGAGATTTTATTTTTAATATTTTGAGCTAAATGAATCCAAGGATCCTTCTTGACTACACTTACATATAAGATCCCGAGGAACTAAGATGGACAATAATCTTTACTAATTCCCAATATCCTAGGGATATTTGTTTGGAGATGAATGGGAGTGTTGAAAAGGGACTTTCTTAGGTTAATATTTTAACCAAATAGTTGACAATATTGTTCTAAGATTGAATTTATTGTTTTAGCTTCCAAAACAAAAGCATGCTTGAATATGAGAGTATCATGTCATGGGTAATATAAAAAGGGAGAGAGGGAGAAGATATACATTTCCAAATTTGTGATCTATTTTCTTTTAGGATACTTCTACTTAGTGTTTTTTCCATTATAATGAAGAGGAAAAGAGAAATCGGATCTCCTTGCCTAATCCCTTGAGAGTAAGTGAATAAGTTTATTGAAAAACTATTTAGAAGTATAAAAAAAATTACTCCTAAGATGCAAGAAACTGTCCATTTGCACTAGTAGACTAAAAATCTAAAGTTACTCATTATCTTTGTTAGAAAGCTCTAGTTCACTCTATCATAGGCCTTCATCATATCCATTTTTAACATCATACCAAGGATTTTCTTGAAATGGATAGAATGAAGAGTTTCATGAGCTATCAAGGTTCCATCACTAGTCCCCTCACTTGGTACAAAGCCTCCTTGCTCCTTAGAGATGATTAGAGGGATATTTTTTTGCCAATCTAAGAGCCATTTCTTTTTTAAAAATTATAATTTTATTTCGCAAGGAGATCGGTCTAATGTCTATAGAAGGCACCATATTTTGATACTTAGGGATTAGAGCAATGAATGCAAATTTTATCTCCTTCATCTTTTAATTTATTCTTGTTTATTCTAGAGCCAACCATATATATCAACCAATGAAGTCCCAAATTTTTTGGAAGAACAGTGCTTAGAAACCATTTGGACCTAGAGATTTATCTAGGGAGAGAGAAGATACAACCTCTAAAACTTCTAAACAATGAAGAAATTTCTCATAAGCCAACTATTTTTTTTTTGGAGTCACCAAAGAAGGAGTATTATCCAAGAGGGGACAAATCTCTTCTAGAACATTATCCAACACCCAAATCTTTCTCTTCCACATTCAAAATTAGCATAGTTAGAAGATTCTAAAAATAGTAAATAGCCTCCCGTTCAATTTATTTAGAATCTACAAGGGTTGTACTAGAAGGCAATTTGATTTGACCAACTCGATTAAGTTGTCTTCACATTTTTTTTGAAGTGTTTTTTTTTTTTTGTATTTATGTCACCATCATTGAGCTAGGGTTCTCAAAATTCTTCCTGTAATAACATTTTTCTCTTAGAATGATTTTGTCCAAATCTCTTGTCAACCTCTTCTCTAGCTCAAATGACTCCGTATTCATCTCCTTATAAATAATGAACTCACTTAATTTTTTTAGCTTATATTCTAATTTAGTTTTTTTCTTCAAAATAATGTTTCAAATGTATCAATTTCCACTTTTGATTTGTACTTTAGATAGTTTAGCTTCTTGCATAACTGAAACATTCTTGAGCCTTTTATGTACAAAACCACAACTAATGGAGTAGAGCAATAAAATTATGATCCATGAATCACATCACTTCAAATGTGAAAAGAGGTTTGGATTATTTTAGTCACTCTTCAACTAGGATGTTTAGGGCTATCTAAAAACGATTAGAACCCAAAAAAGGAAAGAATGGAAGAGAAATATTCAAAAGAATCCAACAACCAGTTAGTAGACAGTAGGAAGTTGTCTAATCTTTTAGCTATTAAATGAAAGTATTTTCTCCTCTTTGACTAGGTGAACAACCCATTGCTAGGAAAGTAATCCACCAACTGGTTATCATAAATAAATTCCTTAAAATATTCCATTTCTTTAACTGGAGGGACTATTCCCCTTCTTTTTATATTTAGGTAAGAAATAAAATTAAAATCTCCACCCAGGACAAGGAGATATTCTTTTTATGAGATGAATTGTAGTTGATAAGGAATTCCAAGTTTTATTTTTTGGATAGTACTTGTTGGGCCATATATATTAAATATAAAAAATGATCAATGAGAGTTTAATACATCCACCTTTAATAACATTTAATTTCTTCCAAATAGAATTGAAATAATTTGGACTAATTTTGGATTCCATAAGGTAGCCAATCCTCTCAAAGGCCTAGATGCATCCACTAGTACATATTTCCATCTATCCCATCTATAAAATATAATCGTGCCTGACTAATACATGAGAATTTTGTTTCTTGAAGGAGGATAATGCTCATTTTATTTGATTCCAGGTGACACTTTGTTAGGGGTATTTGATCCCCTAACATTCCATGAAAGGGCCCTCATTGGGATGAATTGAATTCTTGCTACAATTTCCTCTTGATTATTCTTATTTTTTTGTCTTTCTACCTTTCTTTGAAGGAGTGAAGGTAGCTTGCTCTTCATTCACAACCAATTCTATTTGAGATATTGATAATCTTTTATTATAATCAAAAGGGATATTTTCCTTGAGTACTTCATCAACAATATACTTAACTAGATTATTCCCTACTTCTAGGAAGGCTTCATTAATAATACCATTCAAGTTTTCTTCAACCGCATCTGGATTCAATGGAAAAGGTCTACAGACTTAATTGGAGAAGGCAGATAAATGACACCATTTATAAAATAAAGAGCTTCAGTTTGATGGCGTTCTTCTTCAAAATATTTCTTTTCAGAGGAGAACAAAGCTTCAGTTTCCATCTTAGAAACTAGCCAAGGAGGAGGATATAGGTATTGGGCTATCCAACAAGGAACAGTAGGGCCAAACTTTGAGGATCTCTCACAATCAACAACTTCCTCCTCAAGAATTAATTCTTCATTAGCAACATTTACAATTGAAAATAAGGAATTTGGTTCCTACACAATAAGTAAGAAAGAAGGGGGAATCAAAATTTGGGAAAATTGGTTAGGGGTAACAAGGAAAGCCTCTTTTTCTAGGGGAGAGATTGAAGGGAGGGCCTCTTCTGTATTCTTGTAGACCTCAACATTTTAATTTAGCTAAGCCATCTTAGACTTCCAAGAATTAGAATTATGTACATAACAATGACATTGAGTGCATATGGGATCTAGACCTTTAGGATAAATATTATGAACCCATCTACCAAATTTTGAGGAAAGTGAAATAGATTTTGGACAACCTTTGGACACATCAAGAAGGAAACATAAATGGATTGGTTTTCCAAGGCTTTCAAACGAGGCTAGGCTATGGGTTTAGAATAGCCAAAAGAGCTTCTTATGAGTTCCAAAACCTTGAGATCTATATATTCCAATAAGAGGTTTTTTGAGATGGAACCAAAAAGGAGCAAAGGTTACCCTTGAAGAGGCAATGTCAAAGTTAGGTTGCCAAGGTTGAAGATAAAGGCCATAACTATTCATGAACCATGATTTTTGCTTCAATACATTAATTCTTGCTAATTGATTTGAGAAAATATTACAAAAAGGCCTTTGTCCTTTAAAAAATAAGACATTTGTAACTTCTTTCTATCTTTAACAATCCATTTTGACAATAACTCTTTAGAGGGGGCAAAGTTCTAGAACTTATTGTTAAGTGCCTTTTCTTTTACACTTGTATGTGAGGAAGGATGAATGAGTCTAGGATATTGATGTGTATCGATAGGTTGTGATCTCTTTGGTCCAGATTCACTAAGATGTCTTTTGTTTTATATTGAAAAAAATATTTTTTCTTTCACCACATGAGTTTTGGTTGTGGACTTCTATTTTGGCAGTGGAAAACACTTGGAACACCATTCTTCCTTTGACTCAACTAGAGTCTTTTATGGGCCCCAAAGTACCCAAGATGAATATCCCACCAAGGGTTCTTGTGGGTCCCTGAAACCACTTACCACTTGTCCTAAAGAAAAGCATGCCATTGAGGAAATATGTGCATGAAAATTGAGTTGATTATTTCAAAATCCAACACCATTTTTTTAGCTATTAAAGATACCATTACTCAATACCCATACAACCATACTAGATGTGCGAAAAAAATTATACAAAGTTTGCAAACATAATACCTTGTTCTACTTTGTTTATTTTTTAATATTCATTTATTTTAATGATCAAATCCTAACTCTTCTAAAACTAATTAAAACTAAACTTAAAATTAATTGACCAACTAATGAGGGCACAAACATTATGAAGGACACATAAACAAATTGGTTTTCAAAGGAGGCTAGGCTATGGGTTTAGAAAGAGCCAAAAAGGTTCCCCATGAGTTCTGAAACCTTGAGATCTATCTATTCTAATAAGAGGTTTTTGAGATGGAGCCAAAAAGGAGAAAAAGTTACCCTTGAAGAGGCAAGGTCAAAGTTAGGTTTCCAAGGTTGAAGATAAAGGCCACAATTGTTCATGAACCATGATTATTGCTTCAATACATTATTTCTCGCTAAATGATTTGAAAAAATAGTTACAAAAAGGCCTTTGTCCTTTGAAAGAAAGCAAACATTTGTAACTTCTTTCTAGTTTTCAACAACCCATTTTGACAATAGCTCTTTAGAGGGAGTAAAGTTCTAGAATTTACTAATAAGTTCCTTTTCTTTGAGACTTGTACGTGAGGAAGGATGAATGAGTCCAGGATATTGATGTGTATCGATAGGTTAGATCTTTTCGGTCTAGATTCACTGAGGTGTCCTTTGTTTCAAATAAAACAAAACATTTTTTCTTTCACCACATGAGTTTTGGTTGTGGACTTCTATTTTGGTAGTGGAAAACACTTGCAGCACTATTCTTCCTCTGACTCAACTAGAGTCTTTTATGGGCCCCAAAGCCCCCGAGACTAATGTCCCACCAAGGGTTCTTATGGGGCCCTAGAGCCACTTGCCACTTGTTCTAAAAAAAGACATGCCATTGAGAAAATATGTACTCTAAAATCGAGTTAATTATTTCAAAATCCAATATCATTTTTATAGCTATTAAAGATACCATTACTCAACACTCTTACAACCATACTAGATGTGCAGCAAAATTTAGATAAAATTTGCAAACTCAATAACTTGTTCTACTTTATTTGTTTTTGAATAAATTTATTATAATGATCAAATTCTAACTCTTCTAAAACTAATTAAAACTTAACTTAAAATTAATTGACCAAACATTATGAAAGACAAGGAGGCTAAAAACATTGTCTTCACTAGTAGTTGCATGATTGTAAGGCTAAACCACATTGATATTTGGGAAGAATTACCTCCTTGTGTGTTTCTTTTGGCATCTCATACCTTTTGTTGAACACCAAGAGCATGTTCCACGCTTCATACAATCCCATATGCAAGCAACACATTTCTTAATCTTTCTCCCCACATTGTACCTAGATAAACACTCAACTTAGAAAAAGGGTTTTTATTTTCGTCTCTGTAAAAGACAAACAATGTTCCATTGGTATTATAAATATTACAACCATACTAAAATTGTATTTTTTTGGGCAATGTGTTTATATTTTTTTAAGGATTATGAGTGTATGTTTTGATTAATAATTTTAAAATGTATCCAACTTTTTTAAACGATTTCAACCATACATTTTAAGTAGTAAATAAATGTTTTATTATCAATTAAAAACCATACATTTTAAGTAATATTTTAATATATAATTTTTCATTAAAAAATAATGTCCTCATATATTTTCCGTGGTATTGATGTCAACCCATGAGCAACGTCATTCTATACTATTTTAAAATTATTTTATATAATATAAGATGATAGAAATCTTTGTTCAAATCTAAAGTGCATGCATAAAGTCATTTGTCACATGCAATTTGTGTTAAAGTTTGTGAGATGAGTTATATTTAAGGAAGAAGCAAGTGTTATAGTTGACCACACACTATTCTAAGAGATGTCATCCATCACATCACAAGTAGAATCCAAATTGGTATCTATCTTCACAATATTTTATTCTTTCTAAAGATAAGAAGAGTTTTGGTCATGTGTGATTAAAATTATATTACATTATAAAGAGATAAGCATATGTTGAAATTATATCTTAGGTAAAATTAATCTAATAGTTGTGTATGGTTAATGTTTAAAAAATATATGAGAGTTAAAAGATAGAAAAGTGTAAATAGTTAAGAAAAGGGTTAGAAGTGTTCATCTTTTTATTGATTTTGTATTGTTAATGTGTGAAGATTTTATTGTTGAATGAGAACATGAATCATAATTGAGTATCTAATGGTCGATATGCATTATGGAGTTTGTTATGAAACTTGGATGAAGATCGAATTGATATTAGACTAGGTCATTCTCAAAGTCTAGTTAGGACACTTTTCTTCTACACAATCGAGTATATTTATTATTGATTTGTATTGTGTTGGCGTGACTTGTACTCGTGTCTTTCATACCTTTGTTTTGACTAAGGGTTGTGTGAAAAGCATAGTCGGACCTATTTAAGCTATATGCCAATCATAGCCGAAATAGTCCAATGTATATAGTAACTAGTAACTAGTAAGATATAATGTAAATCTCGATTTTCCTAAAGGAGGAAACATTTATTTAATTATTACAATTTACCCAAATTTTGATAATCATTTGCAAGTATTAAATATTTTCTTCTTTGGACCGCTTTTCTAAATCATATTCTACATAAGTTGTCTCCTTCTCACAACTATGGACCTTTTTATATTCGTAGAATTTTTCCAAACTTCATTTACAACTTCCAAGTCTAGTCCTTCAAAGAACTTGAATCTCACATTACAAGATATGTGAACTTTCTATATATTTGTGGGTGACTCTTAACATTTAACTAAAAAGCTCAAGCATAATGCTTTTAATTTCATGAGTTTGTCAATGGATCCAACATTGCTCTCATCACTTATTCTATTACCAATTTGATAAATTATTCCCTTAAATTTTCCTTGGACTTAATGGGTCCTTGGTTGCCACAAAATAGATAGAATCTTTTCTATGAATTTTTAAAAATCAAGTAAGGAATCTTAGGCAACTTCACTTACTTCTTTAAATATAGTTTTTCAACTTTCTAAGATTTCAATTCAAAAAATTGTGGCCTCAAGCCACTCAAAATGTATCCCTAGGTAAGATGAGTTGAGAACTTGCTTGGCAACAAGGAAATTAAAGTTAAAATTTTCCATTTCCCTAATATGAGCCAAACTATATTCCAAGTCTTACATTTTTGTATCATTTTTTTATTTCTAGTAATGCCTTGAGATTATCATGAATTTTGTGATGTAAAAGGAATGACTTGTCAAGGAACTTGATTTTGAGAATTTGAATATTATTGATCCAAGCCTTGGATTCTCTCATTACACAACTAATTTTCTTTCGGAAGGAAGAGGTGTATCAACAACATTGATGGATGGAGGTGGAGGTATTGTTGTAGAAGATGATATGGAGCCAAAAAAATATTGTGCATATGAAGTAAGTTGTTTAACATTTTCTCTCATTTGTTCTTTGGTTTCTTTATCTTTACCATATTCTTGTGATAATGTGCCAACAATACTTTGAAAATTCTTTTTTTTCCCCTCAACTGTTGTCTTATTTAGCATGACATTAGAGATTTGATAATCAAATGCTTATTTGTCTTTTTTCTCCTTATCCACCATAAGAGTAGCAATCACTACAATTATTATACCTTAAGCAACATTTTTGGTGGAAGATCTAGAACTTTATCCTTTTTGGCAATATAGGTGTGATTCAAGATGGAATTCCACTAAGAGAAGTCTTCCAAGTTACATACAGTTCATTTCCTTTTCTTTAAGGTTTTCTCTAACCAACCTAGAACTTCTAAGATAAAGGAATATTTTTGTGTAGTAGTTCCAACTTCAATTTGGTCATTCACGGGGATATTTTTGGAGAAGGATTTGGAGGTGAGGGAGACCTTTGAGGAGAGGAGGAGGAAGAGGTGATTTTCTGGAGGGGGAGATAGAGATGTTTTTAGTGAAGGAGATGGGGGAATTTTTGGAGGTAGTATTTAAGGGGGTGGGTCCTTAGAAGGGGAAAGAGATTTGTGCACTAATGAGAAGATTTTAAGACAAGAAGAAGTGAGTGGTTTCTTGAGAGGGATTTTTTGAAGATGGTGATTAGGAATTTTGAGATGAAGATGGAGGTGGTGTTTAATTATGTGTTGTTCCTCATTCTTGGGGACTACTAAGCATTTGAAGATGATCTTGGGTTTCTTCTTCTTTTACAACAAATTCTCTATACTTTAAGGTGACTTGAGTCCCAAGTATTTGAGATTTATAGCTTTATCAACAACTACTTGTGACACTTTGAAAGAAGAACTAAGACAATATTTATTTTTCTCAGGTGATCCCTTAGTCCTATTCTTCTTCTTCTTTTCCCTTTATGGGCTCTTTTAACTTCATCTATAGCCATAAGAGGCCTATATTGTTCACAATTTATGTCTCTATTCATTCAGTTTGAATCCTATCTTAATTCAATTTGAACTCAACTATAAATCAATCAATAAGCAAATGGGTTTTTCAAATATTTGTTGTTCCTCATATGAGAGATCTAATACCTTACCATGAACCAAAATTTCTTTAGGCACATCAAAGATCTTGAAGGCTCAAATATCAAATGTTATGATTTTTCTTTAATTTCTTAATGATACTTCATGTTCATCATCATAGTCAACCTATAAATCTTCAAGAATCAACTTGTGTGTATATGATAGTCCTACTTGCTTCTCCATGAGTCCTTAAGGATCAAATGCTAGTATCATTTAAAATGGGTAGGGGAAATTGGGGACATCTTCATTTCTATACAAAATAAATGGGACATGTATAGTATTTGATGACAAGTGGGAATTTAATACCTATTTTGTTCTTATTATATAAAATTTTATGAACTTTAGCTAACTGCTAACAAAGTCCCAATATGACTAATTTATTGCTAACATATGTTAGAAAGTGATAAGGGTGCCAATATATGTTGGTTATGGAACGTAATCTTATTGGTTAATATCTATAGTACCCTTGGAAGCCATTTCATATATATATTCATTGTAAATCTAGACCATTCATCATTAGGTAATAGATATGATGTTAGATGTTATATTGGTTTTTTCTTGGCCTAGAAGGAAAACCCCTCTTACGAGGGAATTGTATTACTATTGTGTATTGTATTATGGGGAGACTATGATAGAGAGAAGAGGAAGCTACAACAAATGTTTTGTAGGTTGTATGCCTTCATTGTGCTAGATGTAATAAAGGAAGGACTAGTTGTTTCTCCATGGACGTAGCCTGTATTGGGTGAACCACATATATTTGTGTCTTTGTATTTTTGTGTTATTTTATATTTTATTTCTACATTCATTTTATTGTATATTTCTTTGTGATCCTATTCCTAACAATATATCCTCCAACTCTAATATACATAAATGTAGTAAATTGAATGAACTGGTTTTCCCACATAGTAATGTACATGGTTACCTTAACTGATAAGGGTTTGTTGATACCATTCTCCAAAATTTTGATATTGAGAAAGATAAAATAATCATTTACTCTTCTAAAGTTTTTTTATTCTATTAGATATTTTGTTGTGGATAATATTCATAAACTAGTTTTTGGCTTACTCCACTACCACTAAATCCATCTCTTTCTAGTCTAGGGAGAATTGATCTTCTCAAAGTTGCATAAATCAAATAGGTGGTCACACAAAACCTTTTTTAGCAACCTCTAATAGTTTATTATGCAACATTTTTCTTATTATAGTACCCCACTCAATAAATTATTTTCCTTCTAGAATATTTGTGAGAAATAGCAACATCCATGGGTGAAAGTCTTTGGCATTCTTGTTTCCCATAATCCTATCAATTAAGGTGAGTAAACCATTCACCTTTTTCAAAAATTCACTTATATAAAGTTTTTTTGGTATTCAGGAGATGGTGGTTCTCTCATTTTTTAACTAATATTTTTTAATATTTAGAGGCACTGGTTAGGATTTTCTTCATAGAATCACCTAGTTGACTTAATTGATATATTTGCATACTTATAATGGCTAGGGATTTCAAATATATCTTCAGATATACTAGGAATGGGTTACCTTCTAACCTATACTGTTTTGAATCTCCCTAGTATCTTGGTTATAGGATCAAGCATAAGTCATTACTAGTAATGGAGATTGCATTGAAATAGGGAAGGCAATAGCTTGAATGATTCCACTCTCCATAATGTTTTGACTCTTTTATTTCTCTCTTTATTTTCATTCATTTTTGTGTGAAATTTTTCTAAACTCATGTGCCCCAATCTGTATCTATATGATATATTTTACCTACATGTTTAGTATGGAAGAGGGAAGAACAACGCCTTTGAACTTGTACTTAATTTTTTGAGATGTCATAATCCCAAGATTCTTTGGCTTTGGAAGAAATAAGGAGAAAATTTTTAATTGGTAGTTGAGTGGGTTTTCAAGATTAGGATGTAACTATGTAATTTTTATAAAAGTTAAAAAACCAAAGAATTTTACAATGGATTTCAAAGTTTGATTATAATCATGTGACTATAAAGATGTAGTTAGGGTCAAGAAGTCTGCATGCATTTGAGTGGGTTTGGAGTTTTAGAATCAAATTCACAATTATAATATTACATGTAGGGTCCAAGATATTAAAATTATGTTGTGGATGGAGAGGCAAGTTTCAATTGTAACTTGGAAAGAACAAGAGAGTTATAAATGTATTATAAAACTGTGAGAGAAATAAGACTTTGTGGGGCTTTAAGATTTGGTGGAAATTTTACAAGGGTTACCAAAAACTTAAAGACCAAATGAAACTAAAATCCTACCCATTAAAGCCTCAGACAATTTTCCCATAAAGATGATGAATCCCCAAAATGAAAAAAATGTTTATATTTAATAGAACTAAGAGTACCTAGTAAAGTGATGAAGATTTGGGAGGGTTGGCCAAAAAAAAGTTTTGAACTAGACACAAAAAGCCCTCTATGATTGGTAAGAATAAGTGTTTAAAGGATTAAAACCTAAGTTCTTATGCTCAAAGGTGAATGAATTTAATCAACATGCTCACAAATCAATCTAGAGATGCAACTAGTAAAGCTTGTGAGTTAGCGATGTTAGGAATAAAGTGTCTCAACCTTTAATAATTCCTAACATGATTATTTATTTATTTTCCTATGTAATTTTTTATGTGCGTCCAATGATGTCATTTTTGTGGGCCTCATATGTTGAGGTTAACTCAAGTCAATGATAGAGTCAAAAATGGAAAGTTGCTATGATAGTTGTGAATTGTGCATATAAGCACTTTGCACTTTGCATGTGCATGTTCTTTACATGTGGATTTTTGCATGCATGCAACGTTGGAGATTATGCCATGTACCTTTTCTAGGCATCCAATTTAGAAGCTTCCTTATTTGCATTTGTAAAATCTATAAATAGAAGTGTTAGGGTTAGAGTTGTATTATGAAAGTATTTGCAGGTACTATTATGTTGTCAAAATTATTCTAGAATTCAACACTTGTGTACTCTTGGAAAAAAAAATCTCTACTAGTGTATAAGAAATTTTCTCTACAAGTGTATGTAACCACATTATTTAATATAATACATTGAACAAGCTTTTGGAGTGTGGAGTCTTTCTCATGAAAGGGGTTTTCCCATGTACATCTTGTGTTGTGAGCATTTATCTATGGTGATGTTTTTTATATTTCTTGTAATGTGCATCTTCTTCACACTAATTGTTGAAGGGTTTAAAAAATTTACACAATCTTTCCTTAGTAGATTGGTGCAAGAAGTTGTTTTCACACACCTTACTTCCCTTCAAACAAGAGATTATTAAATGCATAAGCATAAGAATATTATAAAAAAAATAGCCATGCAAATGAGGGATGGGTCATGATCTTTATAGATTAATTTGCATGTGTAAGCAATAAATATTATGCTTTTTAGTTTATCAATGGTTTTTTTTGCGGGGGGGGGGGTTGGATGTGTTGACAAAAATATTTGTCATTTTGATATTTCATTGCAAATAACTTTGTCTTTCCCAATGGGTAGCAAAAAGTACTCCAATAGTTGGAGAGATCGCTATTGGATTAGAGACCTTCCTCTACATTTGAGAGTGGTAGATCCCTCTTATGATTTTAATTTGGGTCTTTTAGGTACAATTTTAATTAGAAAGTAGGAAAGGCACACAAAATAGAGAAAAATAGAGAGAAGCCCTAGATGAGAGTCATGATAAAATCACTCAGACTTCTCAAGAACAAACTTGGAATAAAAGTGAGTAGAAACAAACAATTGCACAAAGTTCAATAGTTTGTGCTCACAATAATAATTGATAAGATTGTCAATTACCCCTTTTCGACATACAAGAAAAAATGATGAATTGATCACACATTATGTTGCAAGGTGTGACCCTTGGTCTCCTCTTCCTATGGTAGGCGTAGTCTAGTGTAGCACTTGGGCTTCGTGACATCGTTTAACCGCCTCTTGTGGATCTTGATCTTGTATAAATTCAACGGTTGTATCAGGCATTAACAGGTCAATCTTTTGGTGCAACGACAACCGCCTGTGCAACAATTGGTATCAGAGTCAAGGTCATACGTTAGAACCCCGCGCTTGTGCTAGGGGGGATTGTTGCAAGGTGTGACCCTTGGTCTTTGTTGGCACTCTCAAATTTTGCAAATTTGAGATGCCTATTTCAAAATTTTGCTTCTGCACTTTCAGAAGACACCTGAGCAATCAGTCCTGACTAACCCACTTTGGAGGCTTGTATTTTAAAGCCTGTTGATTGTCGTGAAAAACCCAGTTGCAGACATACTCAGTAGATATATGTGAGCAGGCATGTCAAATTTTAGCTTGCCACGATGAGTTCTGACAGTGTTTCGAAAAGTGAAGCCAGAAGGTTTTTGCACTGTTCTGCTGTTTGCAGATGTTCAGTTTGCGAAACAGCTTCTAGTTTGAGCATGGTTTTTGCAACCAGTTCACTGTCATGTTAGGACGAATGTTGTTCCACATTCCCCATATCAACATGATCTCGGCTGTCAGTTTTCAGAACCTCACGATCTGATCTACTATTTTTAGCAGATCGAAATGAAATGCAGATTGTTCTGTTTTGTAGCTGTATTCCTAACAACCTTTCTGAGAGGCCAACTTCGTCCGTCTGTATCTTTTGATCGGTGATGATTCAAGAAATTTCCTTTTGCACACATGCTCGGGGTACCCAAACGTTCTACTGTGTCTGACGGCAGATCGTCAGGAGTTGTTTCACTATGTTTGCAAATTAGTAGTTGGATCAGTTTTAACTGGTGCAGAATGGTTGTTGTTTTAGAAAAGTTTAATCGGGCAACTTTGCCGATTAATATCCAGTTCCTCATAATTGATTTCTCCGAGCCGTCTTTTTCACTGTACTGATGGATCAAATGACTATGTGCCCACAATTTTTTATGGTTTCACGAGGTCGTTTGAATGGTTTCCCATATTGATTCCTAAGGCAACTTGATTAGTTTTGCCTATTTTCTAAATGTGCCTGAAAGCAGGTTTTGATGGAGACCCAGTTCAGTTTTCAACTTCACGTGTACTCAAAAGGCAGTATCAGATCGTTTGAGGGTAAAACTTGTTTGAAAATGAAATTTTTTTTAGCCGGACCCACATGGGGCCCGACAAGCTTTACATGGTTATGAGGTTGGAATGATATCTTTTAATGAAACATTTGACAAGATGGTTGTTTCCATGCATAAATCTTATTATAAAGAAAAGGATATAATGACACAAGAATGGTATATGTGATCCACATCTCTATATCTATATTTTGAAAGGTCTTTCAACTATTCTAAGGTGGCCATAATCTGATGAATGGAATATGATCGGGTGTAAAGCACAAATCAACAAGTTTTATTATAAACATTAAACAATGAGTATATCTCTTTCAAGCAAGTGGCAAGAGGAGGGATGGTGGCATGAGCTTGAAATTTTGGATGTGGGGTATAGTGCCATTGTCTGAAAGGAAAATGACCATTCTCAGGGAGCACGTTGGAAGTAGGGCCATGGAATATGTAACACATAAATTTCTTAAATACATGGTTAAGGTTGTTGTTGTGGTCACTTGGGAATCAAATTGTGCATGAGGTAATATGTCCTGAAAAGGGCTCGAGCATTGTATGATGGGCGCCATGTTGCAGAATATGCAAAATATACATTTGTTGATAAGGCTCTCGAAACTTTCTAGCAAATGCAAATTGATTGATCTGGTGTGGGGCGCGGTTTGAAGATCATGAAGTGTGCATCCACCAGCCACCTGACGAAGAGGAAACCAGTGAGGGAAGGCACAACTCACGCCAAATGTGGAGTTTGGGGCGCATCACAGTCAATGAAGAGCCTGCACACCAGCAATGAGAAGCTCGTACCAGTGAAAGGAGGGTGCCAAAAATGAACCATAGTTTCAGATGGTGTGGGGGAGCTCGATGGAAGACCAGAACAGACTTGCCAGTGAGGCCAGCTAGTGAAGATACCCCTGCGCTTGGAACAAGCAAGATATATCCACCAACAACAACAGGGGAACGAATATCCCTCAAAGCACAAACCTGGTGAAGGGATGGCACGACCAAGCACAAAGAAATAGAGGTGCAAACAACAAGGAACGACCTGCAATGATGAGGAAAACCAGGAAAACGGCACGAGCAACATCCAACAAGAGGGGAAAGCTCGACCCAAATAAGACAAGGAGCTCATGCACAACTAGTTGGGAGATGGTTGGTGCAGTTTGAAGGGTGAAGAAGCCCGCACAAATGGAGGAGGCATCAGTGAAGCCTGCGTTAGCTAGAGGAAAGAGGCGTAGCCAGCCAAGAAGGATGTGCCCATAAGGAGGAGCCTAAGCAGGAAGAAGGCAAAAATAGATGCCTGAGCACGCCATGCACTTGCAGAGTGCTCACCCAAGAGCAAACAACGAGATTAGGGCATCTCTTGCAAACCTTGCGAGAGTATTGTTGACGCAAGCAAAAAGCTCGCGAGGTGTGCGAGAATGCACGGGGGCCCTTAATTTAATTTTTTTTTTAATGGTTGCATAGTTTAGATTTTAAAATGGGGTGGGCCCGCGTGAGGTCTTGTGCACGGGAAAAGGAATAAAGAGGCTTGTCATATTTTAATTTCATTTGCTTTACCCGGTGAAATTTTAGAATGTCTAAAAGTAATAGGTGAAATATTTTACATATTTCAAATATTTAAAGTAAAAGCACAGAGGGATATTTTCTTTATCTTGAAAGGTAAATATTTTAAACATAAGGTGGAAAGTGAGTTGCATAGGTTGCCCGAGGTTAAATATGAATGCCTTTCATTTTATGGGGAATTATTTAAAAGGTTGTAGAGGGAACATTTAAAGGTGAACTTTGAGTAGGGTGATTGTGATGCAAAAAATAAATCAATATATTCATTGATTTTTAAAATGAGAAATGCAACCAGGTAAAAGGACATGTGGGTATTTTATTCACTTTATAAACAGAAAACAGGTATTATTAGCTAGAGGATGAAATAAAGGGTGCAACAAAGAATAAAAAGGCAGAAACAAGTTTTCACGGAAAGAGGTTTTTTGAGCAGCTGGTTGAAATAATGAAAATCTCCAGTTGGGCATATTTTCTGTTGATTGAGCAATGTTGGGAAAATGTTGTTTTGAGAGGTAAAGTTTTTTGCAGGAGGAAGAGGAGAAGATATTTTACAGATTTGTTGATCAACGGTGAATAAAGATTCCAGATGGCATTTTCGGATCAGTTTTAGGGCTGCCTTCATTCTTCTATTTTCTATCTCTTCTCTTCTCTTCTCATTGTACAGGGTTCTGAACTTTTGTATTGGGCTGGGTAGATAGAGGTTTGTTAAGTCTGAGTTATTTGGAGTCTAGAAGCTGTAATTTTTGATTTTATAAGCAAATACAGTCAGTTTGTGCAAATAAATCATGAAATGTGTTTACATTTTCATGAATATCTTCAATTTGTCTCCATACTTGTATAGTTGAATCATATGAATTCATTAATACAAAGTATTTTGAGTTTGTCATCTCAAATTTCATGAGATTGTGTTATTTGTTTATGGGTCTATTTCAAAGAAATGGTTAAATACTGTGAACAGATAATAGTGATTTGAAGTGTGCAGGTTGGATTTGATAAGGAAAGGTTGATTGATAATAGAAGTGGGATTGTTGGTGTAAGACACTAATAGTTGATGCAAAGCATCAACAATTTTAGATCCACTGGTTGAATGCCATTTGCTGATAAAGTTGTCTTATGTATTTGACTCCATGGCCCAGAATTGGCACTGATTTATCTTGCAACTTAGTGCATCTCAGTAACAATTTAATTGTAAAATCATTCTTGTTCTTAGTGTTTGGACAGTTGTGTCTGTCATGTTCTCCCTGCTGATTAGTGAAATTCATTCAATATCTTGCCAATATTGAATGATACTTTAAGTTTCTCAGCAATCCTGAGAGAGCATCATTTGTTAGGCAATATCATGTTACTTGTGTGTTTAGATTTTTAGATATTGCTAAAGGGTTACCCCCCTAGGTCTTACAGAGCCTGAAGTGTAGGGGAAATGTGTATCAATTCCATTTCCTGTCAGTTGGCCACTAGTGGTTGTAGTTATCCTTGATAGGGGTTGGCTACCTCTTAGAGATCTGCAATCTCTATGTGGATTTTAAACACCAACAAAATGGCGACTATGCTGGGGAGAATCTGATAAAATTCTAATTGCAGAATCTAGCCTTAAGAGTCAATGCATAGAGTCAAATTATCTGTCATTCTAAATTTGTTCAAGTTTTGAAGAATCTCAACCCTGGAGAAGAATTTGTTGCAATGAACCTGAACAGTTTTGTAATCTATGGTGCTCTGCTCGTGGAAAGGAACTCAGAAAAAAGTTTATATGTAAAGGAACTTCATACTGCTTGAAGTTCAGTCCTCTGTGAGAAGAGGTGGCGACTATGTTGATTGAACCTGTTGAAACTTTAAAGAAAGTTCCAGATCTACAAATCTTACCAGTCAGGAAGATAATTTGCAGCAATTGAAAAGTTTCCAGGTATATATTCTTCACTCTTGGTTTTCAAGAGATTTCTATATGAAAACCATTCTTGAACATTTTAGACAAAACTTTGGTTCCCTATTGAGTGTTTAGCACTAAAAGAGGGAAATAACAGTAATACCTCATTTGCATACTTCTGAAATGTAATTTGCAGCCTATGTATCTTGTTGGAGAAGTATGTTTGTTTTAAATTTGCCCACTAAGTTGATATTATGTGTAAATGCATTTGAATCATGCATTATGGTATTCTAAGATTGTTGTGAAAGGTAGAAATAGGGCAAATGAATGATCAACTATAGAGTTGATATGTAAAATCTGAAAAGGCAATTCAAGATGCCTCAATATATGAACCCTGGCATGGTTCCAGATGGAACTGTGGTTTATGATCAGTCCCAGCCAGATTGTCAAAAAGGTTTTAGCACTAGAAGGTACAGAGCTATCAATTTCAGTGACCTTAGTGGTTACCCAAATGACATTCCAGCTAAAGTCAGAAATAGGTTATCAATGTTCATTGGTGATAAGGCTGAATCAGCAAACAAACATTTGCAAGAGTTCAAAAATGTGATGGATGATTATGAGATTATTTGTTCAGTCCTTGAGAGGAGATGCAAGGGAATGGTTCTCTTATTTACCAACCTCTTCCGTTCATTCATGGGAAGAGCTCAAAGCAGTGTTCATGGAACAGTTTGGAGAAAGGATTAACCTTGTTCTGATAAGGAAAAAATTCATGAACATGGAGAAAGAGAAAGATGAGTTAGTTCCATCTTTCAATCTCAAGTTTTCAATGATTATAAGAGAGATCCCGGAGAACATAAGGCCAAATGATGTTGAATGTTTGGTCGTATACCTAGGAGCATTTGACAAAAAGATGAGTTATCTGTTGAGGGATAAAGAGCCTCCAACTTTGCTCCAAGCATATCAGATGGCTATGGACATTGAGAAAAATTTGAGGTACTTAATGTTGAAAGGACATAGGGCTGTGAGTGTTAGTCATCCCAACACACCTCAAGAAAATATAACTCATAGGTCAGGTAATAAAAGTGCTTGTCAAGATGGTAGTGATGCTGCTACTCCAATTTTTTCATCATCATGATCTGCAGATCCTAATGAGCTTCATGTTAAACATCATCAAAATGTGGTGTCTCAAAATGAAGGTAGTAGCTGTTTGTTTCAAGAAAGTCAAAACATGATACACAAGAATGAAAAGAGTATCAGAAAATGCAGATATGTGTTGTATGAATAAGGACATAAATTGTAATCAGTTTACAATCAGCACATGTGCAGATCTTTGCAGCAGTAATGAAGAGGAAGATACATGGTTTGATGAGCAAGTAAATATGTATGAAATTTTTTCTTCTAATACCTTGAATAATGAAGAAATAGCAGAGATGAAAGACATCACTCCATGTCATGTTTCAGTCAGTAAAAATACTACAATTGCTGACGACATTCTTTCTCAAATTGGTGACCAAGACATTGAAGACGAAAGTGCAAGCGCTCACTCTGAAGAATCTAAGCAGTGATAAGTCATCTTGTGATAAGGATGCTGATGAAGGCCAAACTGATTTCTCTTCTGATGACTATGAAATCTCTTATGAGAATGACTTGGAGGTTTGTTCTTCATACAATGGATATACTGATATGGACACTGATGAAGTCATTTATTCACCAGTGAATGATCAAATTACACTTGAGACAGAATTGGAATGTAGTTCAAGTTTGACATCAATAGAGCCTGTTGATTCTATCAATGACGAAGAATTCGAGGATGAACATATATGTGTTCAATTTGTTGATCATGAGCATAGTACTGCTGGAAGTGATGAAGATGTTGAAGAACCTATTTATATCTTTGTTGTCCATGACTGCTTGTATGAAACAGAGATGGAAATGTCAGTGGTACATAAGAATGATAATAATATGCATAGTGATAATGAAAGGAATTCAGTTTTGACTAATCAAGTTGTGCATAATGATAATCACCTGAATTTAAAATCAACATTATCATCCATAGATAATGTGAAACAATTTGGTGGACTGACAGATTGTGTTGAAACTATAAGATCTCTTGATCAATGTGTAGAGAAGCCACATGATGCAGATAGTAATTGGTCAATATGCCTATCAGATGAAAACACAGATGGAAATTTCTTTTCTAACCTTGTTACTCCTGAAAATGATAGCATTGAACATGTTGTGAAGAACCAATGTGAAGACCTTGATTTAGGGTCAAATTTTGAATGTTTTGAATCTGTGTCTGAAGCAGCCTATATGGGATTGCATGATGGTTTGAAGAATGAAGCTGACAACATGTGTGAACCTGAGACAAAAAACACTACTCATATATTTGAGGTTGATGTTTTTGATGAATGTCATGAGTTGAATGAAGTTGAAAGTACTTTAAATATTGACAAATCTGATTTTCAAAATCTTGAAACACATGATAATGTGTTTGGGCTGTGGTGTTTGGATGAGGACAAGCCAGCTTGTGATGTATTCCAGTTGGAGGAGATACAAATGTATGAGCGATTTCTGCTCAACACAAAAGATGACTGCATGTTGCTTTTCAACGATGATGTCTCCTCCGAACTTGATCATGATGAAAGGATCAATGAGTGTGATAAGACCATATTTCCATGTGATCTTGATCACCAGTTTCAAGTATTGTTGCCTGACATAAAATCAGAAAATGAAATGATGAAAAGTGATGTGGCTTATCTGATCTAGTTGCCACTTGATGACAGAGCTGAACAAGGAACAAGTTTTCAATCGCACAAGGGCAATTTGGTATTGTTGTTTGCAAAACTGCAGTTATCAGTATTGTTATGGTTTGACAGATGCAAGCATCAGTTGAGAGAGATCAGTTCTTTTTGCAGATTGGTATTCGACAGAGGTAAATGTTGATCCTCATTTTTTCATTTGGTGACCCGGGGTCATCAGATGAAATCGAAAAAATAAAGTTGAAAGGGGGAGTAGTTTGAGGACACCCATCAAAAACAATATTTGGTCTACTCTCTAGAGATCTAGGATCTTGCTATGCCCACAAGGGGCATACATCCCCAGTCGGAGCCACTGTTGACACTCTCAAATTTTGCAAATTTGAGATGCCTATTTCAAAATTTTGCTTCTGCACTTTTAGAAGACACCTAAACAATCAGTCATGACTGACCCACTTTGGAGGCTTGTATTTTAAAGCCTGTTGATTGCCATGCAAAACCCAGTTGCGGACATACTCAATAGATATATGTGAGCAGGCATGTCAAATTTTAGCTTCCCATGATGAGTTCTGACAATGTTTCAAAAAGTGAAGCCGGAAGGTTTTTGCACTGTTATGTTGTTTGCAGATGTTTAGTTTGCGAAATAGCTTCCAGTTTGAGCTTTTTTTTTGCAACTCGTTCGCTGTCATGTCAGAACGAATGTTGTTCCACATTCCCCATATCAACATGATCTCGGCTGTCAGTTTTCAGAACCTCACGATCTGATCTGCTATTTTTAGCAGATCGAAACGAAATGCAGATTGTTATGTTTTGTAGCTGTATTCCTGACAGCCTTTCTGAGAGGCCAACTTCGTCCGTCAGTATCTTTTGATCGGAGATGATTCAAGCAAATTCCTTTTGCACACGTGCTTGGGGTACCCAAACGTTCTACTGTGTCTGACAGTAGATCGTCAGGAGTTGTTTCACTATGTTTGCAAATTAGCAATTGGATCAGTTTTAACTGGTGCAAAACGGTTGCTGTTTTAAAAAAGTTTAATCGGGCAACTTTGCCGATTAATATCCGGTTCCTCATAATTGATTTCTTCGAGCCGTCTTTTGCATTGTACTGATGGATCAAATGACTATGTGCCCACAAGTTTTTATGGTTTCACGAGGTCGTTTGAATGGTTTCCCAGATTGATTCCCGAGGCAACCTGATCAGTTTTTCCTATTTTCTAAATGTGCCTGAAAGCAGATTTTGATGGAGACCCAGTTCGTTTTTCAACTTCACGTGTACTCAAAAGGTAGTATCAGATTGTTTGAGGGTAAAACTTGTTTGAAAACGAAATTTTTTTTAGCCAGACCCACATGGGACCCAATAGGCTTTACATGGTTATGAGGTTGGAATGATATCTTTTAATCAAACATTTGACAAGATGCCTGTTTCCATGCATAAATATGATTATAAAGAAAAGGATATAATGACACAAGAATGGTATATGTGATCCACATCTCTATATCTATATTTTGAAAGGTCTTTCAACTATTCTAAGGTGGCCATAATTTGATGAATGGAATATGATCGGGTGTAAAGCACAGATCAACAAGTTTTATTATAAACATTAAACAATGAAGTATATCTCTTTCAAGCAAGTGGCAAGAGGAGGGATGGTGGCATGAGCTTGAAATTTGTGATGTGGGGTATAGTGCCATTATCTGAAGGGAAAATGACTCGTTCTTAGGGAGCACGCTGGAAGTAGGGCCATGGGATATGTAACACATAAATGCCTAAAATACATGGTTAAAGCTGCTGCTGTGGTCACTTGGGAATCAAATTGTGCATGAGGTAATATGTCCTGAAAAGGGCTCAAGCATTGTATGATGAGCGCCATGTTGCAGGATATGCAAAATATACATTTGTTGATAAGGCTCCCGAAACTTTCTAGCAAATGCAAATTGATTGATCTGGTGTGGGGCGCGGTTTGAAGATCATGAAGTACGCACATCCACCAGCCACCTGACAAAGAGGAAACCAGTGAGGGAAGGCACAGCTCACGCCAAATGTGGAGTTTGGGGCGCATCACAGTCAATGAAGAGCCTACATACCAGCAATGAGAAGCTCGTACCAGTGAAAGGAGGGTGCCAAAAACGGACCATAGTTTCAGATGGTGTGGGGGAGCTCGATGGAAGACCAGAACAGACTTGCTAGTGCGGCCAGCTAGTGAAGATACCCCTGCGCCTGGAATAAGCAAGATATATCCACCAACAACAACAGGGGAACGGATATCCCTCAAAGCACAAACCTAGTGAAGGGATGGCCCGACCAAGCACAGAGAAATAGAGGTGCAAACAACAAGGAACGACCTACAGTGATGAGGAAGACTAGGTAGACGGCATGAGCAATAGCCAACAAGAGGGGAAAGCTCGGCCCAAACAAGACAAGGAGCTCACGCGCAGCCGGTTGGGAGATGGTGGGTGCAGTTTGAAGGGTGAAGAAGCCCGCACAAATGGAGGAGGCATCAATGAAGCCTGCGCTAGCCAGAGGAAAGAGGCGTAGCCAGCCAAGAAGGACGTGCCCATAAGGAGGAGCCTAAGCAAGAAGAAGGCAGAAATAGATGCCCAAGCACACCAAACACTTGCAAAGTGCTCACCCAAGAGCAAACAACGAGATTAGGGCATCTCTCGCAAACCTTGCGAGAGTATTGCTGACGCAAGCAAAAAGCTTGCGAGGTGTGCGAGAATGCACGGGGGCCCTTTTTTTAATTTATTTTTTTAATGGTTGCATAGTTTAGATTTTAAAATGGGGTGGGCCCGCATGAGGTCTTGTGCATGGGAAAAGGAATAAAGAGGCTTGCCATATTTTAATTTCATTTGCTTTACCTGGTGAAATTTTAGAATGTCTAAAAGTAACAGGTGAAATATTTTACATATTTCAAATATTTAAAGTAAAAGCACGGAGGGATATTTTCTTTATCTTGAAAGGTAAATATTTTAAACATAAGGTGGAAAGTGAGTTGCACAGGTTGTCCGAGGTTAAATCTGAATGCCTTTCATTTTATGGGGAATTATTTAAAAGGTTGTAGAGCGAACATTTAAAGGTGGACTTTGAGTAGGGTGATTGTGATGCAAAAAATAAATCAATATATTCATTGTTTTTAAAATGAGAAATGCAACCAGGTAAAAGGACATGTGGGTATTTTATAAAGTGATTTTATTCACTTTATAAACAGAAAACAAGAATTATTAGCTGGAGGATGAAATAAAGGGTGCAGCAAAGAATAAAAAGGCAGAAACAGGTTTTCACGGAAAGAGGTTTTTTAAGCAGCTGGTTGAAATAATGAAAATCTCCAGCTGGGCATATTTTCTGTTGATTGAGCAATGATAGGCAAATGTTGTTTTGAGAGGTAAAGTTTGTTGCAGGAGGAAGAGGAGAAGATATTTTGTAGATTTGTTGATCAACGATGAATAAAGATTCTAGATGGCATTTTCGGATCAATTTTAGGGCTGCCTTCATTCTTCTATTTTCTATATCTTCTCTTCTCTTCTCTTCTCATTGTACAGGGTTCTGAACTTTTGTATTGGGCTGGGTAGATAGAGGTTTGTTAAGTTTGAGTTATTTGGAGTTTAAAAGCTGTAATTTCTGATTTTATAAGCAAATACAACCAATTTGTGCAAATAAATCATGAAATGTGTTTACATTTTCATGAATATCTTCAATTTGTCTCCATACTTGTACAGTTGAATCATATGAATTCATTAATACAAAGTATTTTGAGTTTATCATCTCAAATTTCATGAGATTGTGTTATTTGTTTATGGGTCTATTTCAAAGAAATAGTTAAATACTGTGAGCAGATAATAGTGATTTGAAGTGTGCAGGTTGGATTTGATAAGGAGAGGTTGATTGATAATAGAAGTGGGATTGTTGGTGTAAGACACTAACAGTTGATGCAAAGCATCAACAATTTTAGATCCACTGGTTGAATGGCATTTGCTAATAAATTTGTCTTATGTATTTGACTCCATGGCCCAGAATTGGCACTGATTTATCTTGCAACTTAGTGCATCTCAGAAACAATTTAATTGTAAAATCATTCTTGTTCTTAGTGTTTGGACAGTTGTGTCTATCATGTTCTCCTTGTTGATTAATGAAATTCTTTCAATATCTTGCCAATATTGAATGATACTTTAAATTTCTTAGCAATGCTATGAGAGCATCATCTGTTAGGCAGTATCATGTTACTTGTGTGTTCAGATTTTTAGATATTGCTAAAGGTTTACCCCCCTAGGTCTTACAGAGCCTGAAGTGTAGGGGAAATGTGTGTCAAATCCATTTCCTGTCAGTTGGCCACTAGTGGTTGTAGTTATCCTTGATAGGGGTTGGCTACCTCTTAGAGATCTGCAATCTCTATGTGGATTTTAAACACCAACAGTCTCCTCTTCCTGTGGTAGGCGTAGTCCAGCGGAGCACTTGGGCTTTGTGACATGGTTTAACCGCTTCCTGTGGATCTTGATCTTGTATAAATCCAACGACTGTATCGAGAATTAACAAGTCGATCTTTTGGTGCAACGACAACCGCCTATGCAACACATTAGACATAAGATGAATATGTAATCAAGAAAGGATACAATAGCTCAAAGTATAATAATATTTTTTCAATTCCTATAATCTAGATGCAGTTGTGCATAAAAGAGAATCACCAAAGCATGATCACATGTTGACATAAGAAAAACTTGTAATCAATGAGGAAAGTTAGACACAGAATTCTGAAACATTCCTTCATTTCTTCAATATATTGAGAATACAAAAAATTTAAAAAATCCCTATACAATGATTGTGTTGAGTATGTAGTCAATTGCCACCAAAAGCTCATAGATGAAAAACCCCTCTTACAAAATTCTCTGGATAAGAGGTTCAAAAAAAAATCCATTCTTTTCCATTCATATTTTATATTTATAGAGTTTCCTTCTTATTGAGAATATATGATTATTGAAGATTAGTTACAATGAAGAAACTTTTCACTTACCCTTGCACATAACATTTTAATCATAAAATGAATTAAAACATTATTAAAATGAACCTTATGATAAAAAGATATATTTCAACTCCGGATTGACTGGTAAACGATCTTCATAGCATTCGGCATGGTTGGTCATAAATGGAATCTAGATATGGTTTTGATAATTGACAAACAAGGCATGGACTGAAGTCCCAGTGTTGCAGAGCTCGAGCTGGCAATACCATAGATTTGTTTAAATGGCATAAAATGCAGAGTAATCGTCTGGTATAATCACAAAGATGAGGTTTTCCCGACCCAAAAGTTTGCACATATTCTTCCATCAAATCTTTTGCTATATCCAGGTGCTTGTAGCAACCTGCGCATGAGTAATGTTCTTCCAACTTCAAAGATTTATGTGGGTGTATTTGAATAGTAAGCCGTAAGGTCTTCCTAAAAGTGGAAAAACTATTATCACCATGTCTGTAATCACTGGTACCGAGCTCAACATGTGAACAAATTGACAAGTTTTGGAGAGAACTGGACTCTCTTTAATTCAGTGTTATATCTTAATATTTTTAGATGCATTACCTTTCAAAGCAGAAGTTGTATCAAAAAGGCTTTTCTAGTTAGAATTTTGTATTCATGGATCAGTTAGGACTTGAATTTAGGACCTCCCATTTATCGCTGGAGTGCTCTACCACTGAACTACTGGTCCACTTTGTGGCCGGTCCATCTTTGATTCAAACATGTGAACAAATTGACAAGTTTTGGAGAGAACAACTGGACTCTCTTTAATTCAGTGTTATATCTTAATATTTTTAGATGCATTACCTTTCAAAGCAGAAGTTGTATCAAAAAGGCTTTTCTAGTTAGAATTTTGTATTCATGGATCAGTTAGGACTTGAATTTAGGACCTCCCATTTATCGCTGGAGTGCTCTACCACTGAACTACTGGTCCACTTTGTGGCCGGTCCATCTTCGATTCAGGTGTGGCTTTTTTCCAACACCCCCCATAAGCCACATTTGCTGCACCTGGAGCTCCTAGCCTGGCTCTGATATCATGTTAGAGTTTTGCATTCATGGACCAGCTAAGACTTGAACCTAGGACCTCTCATTTGCCGCTGGAGTGCTCTACCACTGAGCTACCAGCCCACTTTGTGGCCAGTCCATCTTCAGTTCAGGTGTGACTTTTTTCCAACATTTCTATGGTAGAAAAAACCAGAACAATGGTGCTGAATCAAATGGAGTTATTGTAGAGAGAAGAGACTGTAGCATTTCATCCACTGATCACATTAGAGGAAGCATTTCCAAAAATCTTACGGGACTCTCTTTCAACAAGTTCCCATGGAGAAGAAAGATTCACTCTGCTTTGACCACCAAATATCTTTTTCAATTGATGATAAGGGCCAAGGAAATAACAATATCTCCTCTCACTCTCCCATTGATTTCATGTACCCATTCCATCAAACCAATGGCCACTGGAGCTCCTTCTACTTCAGCTAGAGCACCAATAGATTCAGCATCTCTTTCCAAATGTGGATTTCCTCTGGATTTGATAAGGATATGAGCCGCGTTAAATGTCATGGTGTACCTAGTCAGACCTGCCTATATCTTCCTATTTTCATAGATGTACTTGCTACCTATTTCTATTTTTATGTAGTCAAAAAGCTCTAGTTTTTTAGAATGCAAATGTAGCATGAAGTCCATAAGCTAAGGGGTTGACAAATCCACAAATGCACACTTCTTTGTGCATACGTTTCTCACGTCCAGAACTAACTTTCTCGCAGTAAAACTCAAAAGTGGATTCCCAACATGATGGATTAGGAGAAACCTAGACTTCCACATTCTTCACAAGCCTCTTTACAAAAGCAATTGTCTCTATTTTGCCTTGTCCTTGCTAGGTAATAGAAAGTATATATCCTTGAGTTTGAATTGCAGCTCATCGAACGTCCCCTAGAAGTTCCCAAACCTAATTCCACTTTGTATTTGATGCAATACAATGCTCATGGATGCTTGCCTCATCCTGTTTTTGATGAATCGCACCCTAACTCAAACCAAACATCCTCATTTATGAAGATTCATATTTTGCACACATGGTTTATTAGAGCCATGGCCTATCATTTCTCATATCAGCCTCAGAACATTAACTCAACTACTAAACATATATGCAAGATGTATATTTTACTTATGCCACACTAGATTGTAATCCATGAGATCGCATCTCTTTTGAGGCATTCTGTCAAACAGTTCGTGTGCACGTCTATACTCCTGCATTTTCCATACATTTTTACTAGAGCATTTTAATTATATCTTTTTGCTAAAAGTCCTCTTTCTGTTACACTTTGAAAGCTACCCAGACGTTGTTCTAGAGCCTCCTTTGGCACGAGAGGTAATATGCTGAAAAAAAGGCATGGGATTTGATTTTACACCTGTAATTGCTTTCAAATTTTCAACAAATCCAGTCTCTGCATATGCTGTTCTAAAAGCTCGCCCTTTGGCAAGAGCAGGTAGGGTGTTGGCAAGGGTTATGAGGCTTTGGTCTTACACCTGCTACTTACATTTGCTTGAAACTTTCTAAAGCCTTTTTAACAGGTCCATTTTGTATACATCCCATGACCATTGTATTCAATGAGATAACATACCTTTGCGCTTCGCCATTTCGCATACATGTCCATCAAAACATTTAACACTACGCCATAAGAGTGGAAGTGTTTGGTGGGATCAAAACAAAGGTAAATCCTTTGCTTTCTATTGCCTTTACCACTTGCATACACATTTGTCTGAAGGATGTAAGGCTCTCCTGATTTATTCCCCAGAAACTCAAAGTCCAGTTCGCCATGGCTCGATCCCTCAGAAGAAATATAATGAGCAGTAACGATGCCAACGGAATCTCCAAGAACCAACTTGATTTACATCTTAAATCCATGCTTCGCGTGGCTATGTGCATCGGTGGGAGAAAAGTTTCCAAACCCCAAAATCCTCTAAAAAAAAAAAACTTTCATGGGCTCGTTTAACCTGTGCCGTTGCTGTGCCAATATCCGTTCGCCTAATCAGTTGCCGTGACAGTCAGCGGTTAGCAGTTCCCGCGCGCATAAGGAAAACAATGTTCAAACTCAAACTCACTATTCCCGCGCAGCTGCGGAAGTTTTGTGGATGTCCTAAAATATTTAATCACATAAAAAAATGAGATAGTCTCTGAGGGAAAATGGTTATTACAGCGTACATAAGACATGGGTGTCCTCAGAAAGCAGTCGCACTGTTTCACCGCATGCAACAAACAGGTCTCCAACCCGATCAATTTACCTTTGCCGGCGTATTCCCAGCCTCTGCCAAAATGGGATCTTTGGACCGGGGTTTACGTACCCTTTAAAGCATAAAGGATAGGGAACTTTACTCAGATGTAGTTGGAAATGTCTGGTAGACATGCTTCCAAAATGTGAAAGCATGGACAAGGCACGTGAACTGTTTGACCGAATGCCTCAAAGAATTTTAATTTAATGGAATGCCATGATTGCAGGATATGTACAAAATGGATTTGTTGAAACTTTCAAGCAAATGCAATTGGCAGGTGTGAAGCCAGTCTCCGCAACCTTCGCCAGCATCTTCCCTGCCTGGGTTAAAATGGGAGCTTTGGAACCAGGGTATGGACATACATCAGAAGATAATGGATAGAGGAATTTTGTTTGTAGTTGCCACTGCCTTTGTCTTAAGAGTAAATTATCTGGTTGTCATTCATTCAGAACTTAATGGTCAATAATTGTTGTTCAAACATATTTTTGATAGTTTTTTTTTGTTTTCTTCTCTACAACATATCATGGCTTGTAACCAATACCTTTGAATGTTTGTCAAATAGGTGTATTAACTTAAATTAAGTTTTATACAGAGAGTAATTTTTAAATTTCGTTAATATAAGTATGAAAATTATTTATCATTTATTAGTAGGGATGAGGTGTAAGATTGTTATTGATCATTTGATTGTTGAAGAGTGTGATGTTTAAATAGTGTACATGGATCATCAAAGAATCTTGGATCAAATTTAGATATACCTTAGAAGATTTGTTCCACTATTAAACTCAAAGCAGTTAAAGAATTGAATAACAAACTTGTATTAATGATAAACATGAAGTACACTCCTAGTTATAAAAAATGAAAACAAATATAAGGAATCATGATCCTATAGTCACAAAAAAAAGATCGAATCATTAAAATTAATAAAAATACACTTGATTGCATATCCATGTCATTTCTTATTTAGATTTGTGCTTGCATTTATGAAATGTCTTAATGTAATAACATATCCATAAGTGGTATACTTTTGTGCTAGGTTTATGTCATGCCCCAATTCTCTATCAATCTTTATTTGTCACCATTCACACTTAAGATGATATGTCTTACAATTTACTCGTTATTATTGCACCCTCAATCGCATTTCCATACATTGCCCCTACCTAACAAGTATCATTTTACCCCAAGGTGTACTTTGAGTGGTTTAGGATTGACCTAGTTCGATCTTGTGATGTGTTTAAATTTAAATTATAAACTTCATACCCCTTTCTACTAGTTGTTGTGAACCAACTTAATACATTTTATGTGACATGTTATGCCATGGTTTTAAAAGACATTCAATGTGCTCTTAATTTCATCTAGGGAATTAAAAGGAATTTCATTAGAATACACTTCAAATGAACTAAAGGGACAAATTTGCAACTCCATAAAAGCCAACTACATGTTGGTGAATGTTGTCTTTACCATCTCTCCTTGTTTTTAATCCCACCCACCAAAGGGGTTTGACTTAGGAGAACTCATTCATAGATTGAATCAACAAACTCCTAAATGTTGTCCTTAGAGACCATCTTGATTGATTCAATTATAAAGATGATGAAAGTGAAGAGATTTTGAAACATCAAAAAATAGGGTAGAGTTTTTGAAAAGGGGGTTCACCAAAATTATAATAAATAGACCTATTTTCCTTTATTTCATTAGGAAATGAGATCCATACAATGAATTGATTATCAATCCTTAGGTGAATCAAGTCAGAGTGGGAATCTTTAGATTTCTTTATGACTGAAGGACGGGGGTCAAGGTCAAATAACACTTTGGGGAGAAAAACTAAAAATAGAAAATCAACACCAAAATAAAATTTAACACTTGAAACAACAACATTAAACTCAATATTAGCAAAACAAAAAATCAGATTGTAGATCTGAGAAGGGCAGAGACTTGTGTACCAGTCACCAAAAGTGCTTTTCAGAGGCTGATCTAAGACTCATTCACCCATGGACAAATAGGTCCTAGTACAAGGTTTTTTTGTAGCTTTTAGGAGCCTCTGATATAGATATGAATCTTCTAATTTTCCTAGGTTTCACATCCGGAATGTTGAAAATGACTTCGGGACCTTAGTTTTCATGAGATAGCAACAATTTTGACAACTTTTGCAACTTTGATAACTTTGCAAATATTGCTCTCTAAAAGGTCTTCAAGTCTTCTTCAACCTAAATCTGCAATCACACATATAATAGAGAAAAATGTTTGTTTTGGGTGAATAGGGGTTTGCCTTGGTCAAACCCCGTTTTGGTAATCAAACCTTGAATTGAAATGAAACATGAAAGAGGGAATGAAGAATGAACAAAACTATGTTACCACTCAATAAGCCCTTGTAGAAACCTTGATAATGGAGATCTTAGGAAGCATGCAACTTGCATGAGATGGTTGAATTGGATGTGGATCTTGACACTTGAATCTTGCTTGAAATGATACTTTGAATGCTTGACTTGATCATGAAACCTACACCACAATGTTTGCTCCAAAAACATGCATGATGCAAGAAGACTTTGACATGATGAATGGATCTTGAATCCTGCAATAAATCTCTACTATATCTACTCTTGAATGACTTTAATTTCTCTTGAAATGTTTAGATCTTGAAAAATGCTAGGTGAAACATAGTGAAATGACCTTGTATTTATAAGTATGTATCCTTAATTTATTGAAATTCAAATATCACTAACCGATATTGAATTATGGATTTGAAAACATTGAAATACCGCCAAAAACATAATTTAAATTTAGGTCCTAAGGTTTAGGGAGGACCCATTCGCCCATGGGTGAATGGGTCCCAGGTCCCTAAACCTAGGACACACATTGTTCAATGTAAAGTGCTATGTTTGGGCATTAATTATTGTCATGTTTCCCCTTCAGAAAATGTAATTAAATAGACTTGTAAATGAATTAAAGGGCCAATTAAGGCATAATTAAGCTCAATTAATTAAGAGGGCCCAAATAATTGTGTAAATGTAATAAGGTACATTTAACAACACTAAATTAAGGCACTATTAAGTCCAATTTAAATAGGAGGGCCCAAACAAGTGAGAAAATGTAAAGGGTTACATTTTTCTACACTATAGAATCTTATATGCACATTTTGGTAGACATCTTGTGTATCATGTTGATATTGAGATTTTCTTTTTCATGCATCCCTATACCAACATGAGAAATTTTATAAATATGGGATTTGATTTATAAAATAATTTGTAGATTATGAAGTTTGTTTTTTGTATGATCATAAATAAATTTGACATGATGTAATGTAGAAAAGAGGAAGGAAAAATAAAAATAAAACTCTTATTATAATTTACTGAAAATTAAAAGTAAGATTAACTTTTACTAGTAAATGAGCATAAATTTAATATTATTTTTTAATACGTATCCTTAACAAAAGTGATAAAGGGCACAATTAGCATGATTATATTTTTTCTTGATCTTACAAATATTTACATATATGAATTAAGGCATAATACAATTTGAAAGAAAATGAAAGAGCATAATAGACAAGAATCATAGATAGGCATAACAAGGTAGAGATATTTTTAATTATCTAAATTATTACAAATATGAGAGGCTAAGAATACATAGTCACATTTTTAAAAAGTTTAAAGAATAGTATAATGAAAATTATAATCTTCTTTGAAGGCCCAAATAACAAAGAGTACAATTCATTCTCTAATTTTTTTTGTCTTGCCATCACATTTGGATATAAAGTGTAACATATATATTTATACGCATACATATTCAAAAGAGTACTAATCTATTATAATTGAAATAAATGCTTGCTAAAATTAAAACATTTGAATAAAATGGTATTCAAAATGTAGTTTATAATGAAGAAACTGACATACAATTTCTTCTTCAACACTTAATTAATGTTGGCCATCTGATAAGTGTCTTTGTGAATCATATCCAACAAATCTAAAGACTTTTCTTTATCGTACCTAATCTATTTCTAGCCAATGGTTTAATGATAAACATGTATCAGTTTTGTCATTACTACGAAGAGCACCATGGTGCCAACTATTTCTTTTGTATACCTTTATATGCTTTAACTGCCCCCTTTTATTGGTGACCATACAATTTCTCAAGTATTAAAATCTAAGAAATGTGACAGCTCCTTAGGATTATTAGATTGACAACTTTTGGAAGATGTGTATATTGTTGATCTTACAAAATGATCACCAAGTCATTACTAAAAAATTAAAGCATTATTTTATTTGATCGAAATAAAATGGACCCACCTCATTATTTTTCATGTCATCCATTAGGTAATACCACAATGGTAATTACCTATCGCACTGACATATTTTGGAAGAGCACCACAAAAAAATGTGGCACTTAGTATTGGCTCTTTTTCTCTTATTTCTCTCTCAAAAGATACAAGACTTGGGACACATATCCTTTCTATCTCACTATATTATAAATTGTGCAATAAATTTAAGTTGTAAGACATAACAATTGAAATTTGGTTTGTGTCATTAGATTAGTTAGATCAAGATTAAAAGTTTTGTGGTCCTTTAAAAACTCTTCTTTCCTATCTTGACAAATTGGGCCCCTTGTGTTGATGTATTCATTATTGATCAATATTACACCAAATGAAAGTATTGATCAATATTACACCAAATGAAAGTGTCAAAATATCAACTTCTAAAATTTGCACTTCCTATTACATCTTCAAATGATCAATGGTGTGAACCTACTTGTTGATGATATCATCAAAACTAAAACCTATGAATTATTTGAAATTTTTGCAACTTACATAGAACCAAGTAAATTGAAAGGAAAATTATGATATTTCCACTTGTTGATGAAAGGCACTAAAGAAGAATGGGAAGAAATATAAATTATTTATCCCAAAAATTGTCCCAAAGGGGTAGATAAAGAGAAAAGCTCTACATTTTGAGTAACTCATAAGGGATTCACATGTGACGAAGAATCTAGAAGCTTGCATGAGAATTCTCAAAACTAATTAAATATTTTTTTTAAATAGTACTTAACAATGGAGTACTTAGATTTTCTCCAAGGCTGATTTTAAAAATGCCCATTTTATATTAGTTGGACTCTCCTTTCTTTTGAATGCCTAAAAGACCTTATTTAACCCAATGATATCTTCATGGGAGATGCCTTTGAGTATTTTCACAACAAAACTTTCTTGGAATTCTAACTATGAAGTTAGATAAAAGATTTCTTTTATTTCTTTGATTCTTGACATATGTGCCCATCCCTAAAAAGATGTCTAGTTTTCTTCTTTGTTTATGAGAATTATTTTTAATTATTTTTCTTGGAGCACTATTTCATTATCTACAATCAAGAGAACAAACCTTGTTAAACCAAAGAGATTATGTGCTCCCTCATTCCTCTCATGACCTACTCTAAGTGGATAACTAGGTCTAACACTTGAAAAAGAGAGAGAAACTCTCATTGTATGCCACTTTATTGTGTTTTTTCCATTTCTTCCCTCTAGTATTCATACTCATCACTCGGATTATACATCCACATCCACCTCAAAATAAATTCTACCAATTTTCACTCTTCTGGTGTCCCATGAGTGGGTGAACTGTATGGAAAGGCTCTCATCATGCCCATTAAGGCACTCCAAAAAGGGGGCCACCCCTCCCTCAATAAATGTACCAAACAATGGCATTAGTAGAGAACTCCTCGTAACAACTAGGTTCGAATCGAACTCTATCACTACCCATATTAATCTAATTGAACAGCTGAACTTGCAAAATCTTTGCCAACCACCACGACAACTCCCACCAAAACCAAAGAGTCGAGCGAAGGCAAAAAGGCCAAATAGGAGAAGATAAAAAAATGAAATTCATGCCTAAGTAAAAATAATTATTAAACACTTTCCAAGAGTACTTATGAATATTACTTAATCTCCTCTGAATAATAAGCGAAGCATGCCTCATATTGCTAGTTGTACAAATAATTAAAATGGTAAGAGTTAGTCTTATGTTGGTAATCACAATAATAGTTAATCTCAATATATTACGGTCAGGATGGAAGGTGGCCTTGCGAGTCCAATCAAGGATCCATAGAGTACACTCATCATGATTACAATGCAGAGCCTAGTTGTAACAAGAAACCACCACCTTTTTATACACCATGTGGTCAGGTCGAACGTGGGCGAGCCACATCAACATTATGTCCCACCACACCACACATTGGACCCATCTATCACACAACCCCCAAACCCTAGGCAAAGTCAACATCTGAGTCAACATGCAATAGTAAAGAAATCAAGTAATCCAAAATTAAAATTAAAACATAAATAATTTAAAATTTCTCACTTCCAATCAAAACCCAACACCAAACACTTAAGCATAAGGATTGGGTTCCAATCCTCCCAAACAATAATTACATTTAAAATCATTATTAGAAGGTTGGGTGATTCTACTCTGAGGTAAGGATTTTTCTAACATAATCAGGGAGACGAGAGAAACTTCTCCATCACCTTAAGGACAATTGATCCATCCCCAAACATGCCATAGCATCGACAACCTTGTTTCCTTCCTGATAGACATGTTTGATCTCAAACTTTCCAAAACCAAGAAGTAATTTATGAATGTCATTTAGATATCTTTCAACACCCAACCGAGTTGAATTGGGCCTTTCACCACATCAATAACTAGTTTTGAGTCCCCATCAATGAGAAGGTTCTTGGTACCAATAGCAAGAGAAATTTTGAGACCCATAAAAGAGCCATGCCCTTCACCCAGTTGTTATTGATAACACCAAGGCCTCTAGCATAACCTGCCACAACTACCCCTGAGGAGGCTCTCAACATTCCACCCCCACTAGCCATTTACTAGGGCTTTCATTGGAAGCACCATCAAAATAAATTTTACACCAATCAAACTGGGGCGGTAACCATTTAGTATGTAACCTAGCCATCTTCTTTTTGACGTCAACCTTGTAGAAGGAATTAGGTAATCCCAAATAAGTAGTAATTTTAGTTTCTAGAGGGAGATGAGGGGAATCCAGGCAAGACCAGTGGAAAACCGTGATGTTCTACAAGAGGAGAAAACAAAAAACTGAGAAGACCTCTTCAGGACTTGTTGATGGTCAAAATAGCACAACAACGTTAAACAAAATATTTCTACTCTATTTCTCCTGAAAAAGATAATTGATCTAAGACCACCTATCTCCCAAGGTATTTTTAGTTGGTTCTCAATTGTGTTGTTTCATTCAGTAGTCCATGCAAGTATAATATTCAAGGGGCCTACTGGTAAAAAGGACACAAACTGCATGATGTGAACTAATCTAACATTTGGGGGTGTAAAATAAATAGAAAAAGATAGATCAAAACATAGAACAACAAATCATAAACGTAGACTCCTGTCAATTCAAACATATAAATTTCACAATGAGCCTTTCAAGTAACTAAGAAATTATAAAATTATACAATCCATAGACTATTCTACACCATTATATTCATTCACACTGCTAATTCAAAATGTACAACAATCAAACCTCAACAATCAGACAAGAACGTGTTACTAGCTCATCATTAATTCATAGATCAACAAACACAAAAGAATCCCATTTATAGATAATTTAATGAAATAGCTTTAAATTCACAATCTTCTATTGATTTACATCAAGTAAGAAACACTTATGCACGACATTCACTGGCACATGAATTGCTATGGTTCATCAACATTATCATTGAACAACATTCCAAAAATAAAATAGCTTGTATTAAAAACTTTGTAAAGAAAATGTATCCAAGTGTATTTTGCATAAACTGTAAAAAATTCTAAAACTGTAAAACTATTTCTTAAGTCTCCTCTAGGTGGCTAATCTTGCTTCAATGATCCAACCTTTACAAAGTGAAGAGAAATTGAATATATAAACCATTTAAGCACTAATTCCTCTCATCAAAATCAAGATCCATAAATTATGGAGCTTTTGAAACAATGTAAGAAGAGTGCCCATTTTGATCTGCAGTTGCGGATTGAAGACTCTTTGTCAAAACCTACGTCCAAGAAGGGAAAGGAGAACTTGTTGAGATCCCTAGTTTAAACCGATGTCACAACCCAGGAAAATAGGAGAGGAAACTGTCCAATTAAGCGTGCCTCCTTGATGTTGATCTGGCCAAGGAACAAATGTATATGTGCCTTAACCTTGCATTTTCTGCTCCAACATATACTCATCAGAACTGGTGATAACCTGTTGAAGCATACTTCTTGCTTAACATCCATGAGCTTATACATTGAAAGATCATCATCATCATCCCCTTTTTGCATCATTTCTTCAAATCTACCACTCCATTTTTCCTTGAGTTTATCAAGGAGGAGGCCATTTGTTTCAAGAATATCGTCATTCACAAGTATAGTAATACTTGCTACTAATTCTTCAATTTGTTCATTAAGATCTTTCTCGACCTGTTGCACCTCATTCTTGTGAGTGAAAATGAACGAAGACCTAAATTTGTTGATGTTTATAGTCTTTTCCACAAAGTCTACATTGTCTTCTTCCAGGATGGATTGTTTCAGCAAAGTTTTCTTGGGCAGCTTATTAATATCTTTCAATTTCCTCGCCTGCCCTACGTACTCTTCCTCTTGTTTCTCAAGAGTTTCAATATGTGTAACCATGTCATTAACCAGTTCCAATGCTTCTTTATGAACCCTGCAACCTTCAACAAGAAAATCTTCTATTTCTTGGTTTAGTCTGTTAATCCATCTATCCATCATTCCCACTTTATTCCTCATTTCCACCAGGTTATCTGCATCTTTCTTACTTAGCAAAATGGGTGTTTCAAGAGTAGAAAACTATGAAGAGATAGGGGAAGATAAATTCTTCAAGAACTTATGCAACTGATCAACTTGAGACTTAAGCTCATCTTTCTTTTGCTTATCCTGGATCATTCTTGACTTGGTAGAAGAAGCCACAATATCAATCAAATTCATCTATTGGTTTCTGGTAGGCCTCCCTAAATTGACAATGCCCAATTGGTAAACCTATTTGCATATCTTGCTTATCCTTGTCAACCATAGGGATATCACATTCAACAAAAATTTCCCCAGCATCCGTTAATCTAGTAGAATAGAGCAATCTAGCCCTTTTCTTTGGTCTTTCCTTTTTAATCTCCTTTCTAACATCATCCCAATTAAGGGGTTGTGGTTCTACTATCTTCTTCTTCTCCAGATTAAGTTTCAGCCATGTTGGGGCAGCAGGGGGAGTTATTACCTGAGTGGAAGAAGATGTGGAAGGGGAGAGAGGTTGCCAAAGTGTTGCCTTGGGTTGAGAGTCAACCTCTTGTTGTTTCTCCTTCTTTGTTTTCTCCCTAGCCAATCTGTCAGCCTCAACTTTTTCTTTCTTTTCTCGCTCTAGTTTGGCTAGTTTCTCTTCTTCCTTTCTCCTTTCCTCCAATAGTTGATCTCTTTGTTTCTCTAATTCCCCTACCCTGGCCCACAATTTAGAAGCTTCTTGACCAATTTTGGCTTGTTCTTCTACCTTTATTCTTTTTAGCTCCAATTCTTCTTCTTCTTTCTTCCTCTGAGCCTCTTTAACTGCTTTGAATTTAGCTTCAAAACCTTCCTTTTCTCTCCTCTGTTGAGCCTTCTCTTCCTCTAACTCATGAATCTTTTGAAGCAAGGCTAACTTGTCTCTCTCTTCCTTAGAACTTTTATCAACATCCCTCTGTTGTAGCAGAAGATCCTCCTTCTCCTTTTGTTGCCTTTTCAATTCTCCAGCCTTTGCTAAAGCTTCCAATTCTTGTTGCTTAGCAAGCATATCGGCTTTGGCCTTGGCTTCTAATTCTTTCTATTTAGCAAGTGCATCTTCCTTGGCTTTAGCTTCCTCTTCCAGCTATTTTGCAATTGCTTTAGCTTGTGCCTTAGCATAAGCTTCTTTCTTTGCATCTTCGAAAACATTCCATTGATCTTTAGGAGTTAGAACGTGCTCAATATGAACCTCTTCAGTGTTATCAACAAATTTAGGTACAAGAGGCTCATTATCAGATTGGGTGGCCTCTGAGTCAGTGTCAATATCATGGACTTCAATCTCCTTCTCCTTTCCCTTCATAGTTTTTCCTTCCTCATGAAGACTACCTGTGGGTGCCTCTTCACTAGGTTCTTGAGTGAGGGGAGGTTGAGAAGAGGATCCTTCCCCAAGTGTTGCGGTCTCCATACCTTGTGATTTAGGAGCTTCTTCTGTAGGTATTTCAGGAACATTATCCCCTCCAAAGATGGGAGGAAGATATTCCAATTATTATTTGGGGGTTTCTCTCCTCTTGGTTCTTTGATAACCCTTGGTTGCCCCTACTTTTGTCTTCTTTGAAGGTTGAGCCGGTAGATCCTTGATCCTCAAAACTACCCATTGGATACTTCTATCCATTATTGTCCTAGAAATTTTCCTAATGTTAATGGACTCTTCCTCATCCCAATTTATTGGGTCTAAGCCTTTGATGCCTATTTTTGTTGCTTCATACCCTGGGTCTAAAACCACACCATCATCCGATAGTGTGTCAGGGATATCTTCCTTCACCCCATACTCAATCATTTGTGGGATGGTTAGCCTTTCATAGCTTTTCCTCTTGACATCAAAGTCATCTTGTAAATCGATCCAAAAATCCTCCAACAAATTATAGTTCTTATAAAAAATGGTGGGGTTCAAGGTATGCATCTTCCTCTCCAAATCAAAGTGCTTTTGAGATGTGTAGAGTCCCAACTTGAAGTAGCTCAACTCTTCACATACTGCTTTTGTAGCCACATTGTGAAGACAACAGTATTCTCCCAACTTCATGGGAAACTTATGGCACCCAATTTTATGCTTGTTGTTGAACTTTGTGTTAACTCCAAAGGCTTGGTATATAAACTCCATGAGGATCATTCTATTAGTGCAACACCTTGGTAGTAGGTGAGGATTTCCATCAAACCCTGCTAATCTAAAGTAGCATAACTTGGGGTATTGGATATACTAATGCTCCCATTGAGCAATGAACTCTATGGAATCCCTACTTAATATGAAACCAACATCACCAGTCAATTGATTGATAATGACATACAAAAATGCATCATTAATTCTCCTATGGTATTCTTCTGATGTCTGGAAAGTTAGTTGGTCATAATGGTTCCATACTTTTTGTTGTCCAGGAGCTTCTCCCAACGCTCCTACTGCATTCAACACTGGGAAGATACCCATCCTTGCAACTGCATATATGACATAAGAAGTCATATAGAAGGTCTTTGTTTCCCTTACATTTACCATCTGATTGTGCAAACTGTCAAACAAAATCATACACCAATCAAATTTTTGTCTACCATCAAAGATAGCTTAAATGAATGGGAACATCCATTCCTTGAAGCATGTAGAGCCCTTTTTCCCAAACACTCTAGAGAGCATCAGAATTAGGTCACCCACTTACTTCTTGAAATCTCCCCTTTTGGGCTGGTCAGGCATCTTAGTTAGGGATTTCTTTTCAATTCTTAACCATTTCTTATTCATGTGGTTCTTGTTGACATCTTTGTTCTCATTGAATCTTTGCAATGCATCTGCCTCTGTCAACTTCCTTGGATTCTTCGGAGTAGGTGCATTAAACATCAGTCTCATCATTTGTGGGGATAAGTCAATTATGACATTCCCTTGTTGATCCATGCATTACCTTGACACTACATTGTAAGCTCTTGTTGTAGTCAAGATAAGCTCTGGGCATTGGACTAAGAGAGGAAAGAGTGTGACATGAGCAATTCTAGCTTGAACTATCCTTTTTGTCCTCCCAGTAACTTCCTCTGCAAAGGTTTCTCCAGTCAACTCTTCACAATTGAATGTTCCCAAGTTGGTGTATGTGATGTCTGACCACCCCGAATCTAACTTGTTGGTTGTGGGAGTGATCATTCAATGTTTATATCTTAATGTATAATTTAGTCATTCCACCTTTATCCTTTTGGGCTTTACTTGCTTTGAACTTTTTGCTGCTTGGCCTTCCATCTTTGAAGCTTCTCCAAATGCTCTTGACATTGTTAGTTCCTACAAGACAACCCTGGATTAGATCTATAAAAAACATGAAAAGTCATCTTTATAAAATTCACCTCCCCTATTACCCTATCCCTCTTTAGGTAGCCTCTTATACTTAGTAAAATTTAAAGGTCATCGGAGGCAAAACCAAAAAAATAATTGGCATCGACAAGCTTTTATTGCTGGTGAGATCAGGGTTGGGACCATCATCGGAGCCGAAACTAGGATTGGTATGGAAACTAAACATGAGACCATCACTAGTTTCAAGTCCTCCCTCCATTCTGGTTTTGCTCTCCGTCGATATAAAGGACGTGAGACAGAGTCAAAGACTCATCAGGAGCAGGTTTGGAACTGGATCCGAAACATTACCAACAACGTTTATGGATCAAATCCATAACTGGATCCGCTTCTGCCCATTATTATTAAGCATGATGTCATCATACTTGAGCACTCAGTAGTTTGAAACAAGGTCATATGACGAGCCAAGGAGGCTTAAAGTAACAACATAAATCTATCCCTCATATGACCGAGGGGAAACCATCAGCTAGGGCAACATTTTTTTAAAAAATTGGAATCACACAACAAACCCTAGATTTTACAACCAGTTGACTTAGGAATTTAGCGCATCAAAACCCTACACAGAAATCATCGAGCCAACAAACGAAAAAGATTGGACGGGTGGATTGATAGATCAAAGACCTTTAAGAACCCTTGAATCTCTTCAAAAACGACACCCCAAACAAAGCTAGGGCACAATAGTACATACACAACCAAACATGAAAAATGACCATGGCGATCAAAACAAACCAAAAAAGACAAAAAAGAAAGCGAGAAATATAGAGAGATAAAAACAAAACAAAGAAAAAAAGCAACACCGCAAAAAAAAAGAAAGATCCACGAGAAATCTCACGAACACACGAAGAACACAAGGCATAAACAAAAGAAATGAAAAAAATGACAAGGGAAGTAGAGCGAGAGAAAAGCCCACCTACCTCAAATGCTACCCAATAAGTTGAAACTTGATCCAATCCGCATGTAAATGTTGGCTTCTTAACTAAATCGTGATCCTCCTTTTCTTTCTCGGCTTTGGTTTTCTATGACCATTTAAAATAATAATAATAACGAGCAAATTAACCTTAATTAAGGTTAAATTTGATTTCCCACATGTGGAGGGCCTGCAATTAATGCCATTAACATGGTTGGTCAGGCGCGGGATCACGATGGGAACAAGCACATAACTATCATGTAACTGAAGTAGAGTGAAGAGAAACAAGAAAGCAAGGATGAGATCAGGATCGAGACCAGCCAAGGAACTTTTACAAAGTTCCTGGTTTGGTTTTGGTTCCACCAAGGATGAAGAAAACAAGAAAGACAACGAAAGAAATAGAACAAGACGGAGATGAGATCGGAATGACCGAACCCAAAACAAAACAAACAAAAGACAAAGGGGGAAGCGGGGGTGGGATGGGATCCAAACTTGGAACTTGTAAAAGTTTTGAGTTCAAGATCCGTTCCAGATTGAACTTTGCGAAAGGAAAAAAACACCGACCAAAAAGCAAAACAAAAGGAAACAAGCAGGGATGGGATCAAGATTGGGATCGAGTTAAGAGATGGAACCTAAGTAAATTCCAAGTCAAGGTTCGGTTCCAGCTCCATTTCTGCTAGAGAAAAAGAACAAAGACAAATACTTAGGAGAAAAGAACAACTCCTGGGTCGCAAACGAAAACAAACAAAGACAAGAAACAAGGGGGGGCCATTTTGACCAAAGTAAAAGATGGGGTGGTTATGCAAGGAATAACAAGACTTCTTCTCAAGTCTCTAAAGGTTAGATTGTTTCTTTCCTTCCAGAGACTCCAATAAAGGTGAGGAGGTATCTTCTTCCTTAACGCTTTAATAAGGGGATGATGGAAGGGGCTAACCCATTCCTCCATTAAATAATTGCAAATGTTGAGACACCCTAGTCCCAACATTAAAGGCCTTATCATAATTCATTATTTTCACTTTCACTATTATTCAATCCTATCAACTTGACTCTTCTACCTCCAAATAGGCACTAGTCTAGGATAAATTAGCTCACCTAATAATTAAATGCACATATAAAATTATTTTAATATAACTTTGGTTAATTGAAATCATGGTTTTTCCATTTTAGAGGGAATATCATTCATAGATTTATGTGAACCTTGTGTTTCTATTACACTTTTCACTCATTATAATGGTGTTTTATCAGCTAAGTAGGGATAGTAAGGTATCTAGTTACTCTAACATAATGATTTTCTTTTGGAGTATTATAAACAAGTTTGAGTTTGGCTACAATAGTTTCTAAGTTTATTTCCCAAACAACAATAACATTTAAAATCATTATCAGAAGGCTGGGTAAGTCTACTCTGAGGTAAGGATTTTTTTAACATAATCAGGGAGATGAGAGAAAATTCTCCATCACCTTAAGGACAATTGATCCATCCCCAAACATGCCATAGCATTGACAACCTTGTTTCCTTCCTGATAGACATGTTTGATCTCAAAATTTCCAAATCCAAGAAGTAATTTATGAATGTCATTTAGATATCTTTCAACACCCAGCCGAGTTGAACTAGCCCTTTCACCACATCAATAACCAGTTTTGAGTCCCCCTCAATGAGAAGGTTCTTGGTACCAATAGCAAGAGCAATTTTGAGACCCATAAAAGAGTCATGCCCTTCACCCAGTTGTTAGTGCTAACACCAAGGCCTCTAGCATAACCTACCACAACTACCCCTGAGGGGGGCTCTCAACATTCCACCCCCACTAGCCATCTACCAAGGTTGCCACTAGAAGCACCATCAAAATAAAGTTTACACCAATCAAACTAGGGAGGTAACCATTTAGTATGTAACCTAGCCATCTTCTTTTTGGTGTCAACCTTGTAGAAGGAATTAGGTAATCCCGAATAAGTAGTAATTTTAGGTTCTAGAGGGAGAGGAGGGGAATTCAGACAAGACCAGTGGCAAACCATGATGTTCTACAAGAGGAGCAAACAAAAAACCAAGAAGACCTCTTCAGGACTTCTTCTCAAGTCTCTAAAAATTAGATTGTTTCTTTCCTTCCAGAGACTCTAGCAAAGGTGAGGAGGTATCTTCTTCCATAATGCTTTAATAAGGGGATGATGGAAGGAGATAACCCATTCCTCCATTTAAGACTTTCAAATGTTGAGACATCCTAGTCCCAACATTAAAGGCCTTAGCATAATTCATTATTTTCACTTTCACTATTATTCAATCCTATCAACTTGACTCTTCTACCTCCAAATAGGCACTAGTCTAGGATAAATTGGCTCACCTAATAATTAAATGCACATATAAAATTATTTTAATATAACTTTGGTTAATTGAAATCATGGTTTTTCCATTTTAGAGAGAATATCATTCATAAAATTATGTGAACCTTGTGTTTTTATTACACCTTTCACTCATTGCAATGGTGTTTTATCAGCTAAGCAGGGATAGTAAGGTATCTAGTTACTCTAACATAATGATTTTCTTTTGGAGTATTATAAACAAGTTTGAGTTTGGCTACAATAATTTCTAAATTTATTTCATTCACTCAAAGCCCTAAGAACACCCTCTTGAGTTTAAGTTGATCTCAAAGTGAAGGAGAGAAAACCCACTCTTGTTTAGTTGGCCTCTAATCCTCCATAGTTCTATAGATTAACTAATTAATCTCATCTAAAGACAACCCTAGACTTTTGAGAGAGATCTTGTTCTAGGAAGTGGAGCAGCGATTTTGAGCCCCAAAAACTAGACCAAAAATATCACTAAGAAGAATATCCAACATCACTATAGATTTATGAGAGGTCAATTAAAACTGAACATGTTTTTTTTTCATAGAGAAAATGTTCACATTAATATAAATTTGGGTTAAAACAAATCAAACCCTCTACAATATTTTTTCTTTACAATGTGTAGACACTGAAAAATGTCCTGATCAATATCATGCACTCGAAATAGGTTTACTAACATCATTTCCTCTAAAACCCATCCTCTTTCTGCCTAATTGATTAAATTAGCCTAGCTATTTAATTAATTATGTCATTTTTGTCTATTAATCTAATTTATTAAAATCGGATTAATTCACCCCCTTTCACACTAACATTTCATCTAATTAAATTAAATAAATCAACATATTTAATTTAATTCCCTAAGTCATCTTATTTAATTAAATAACCCTAAGTTATTTAATTAAATATCATTTCACCTTTCCCCATTCATTAAATCATTTAATTTAATGAAAATCTCTTTATTCCTCCAAATCCCCTAATTGTGTGATTAAACCTTGTTTAATTAATAATTAAACTAATTTTATTCTAAAAGAGGAATATTCCCAAGGAATATTTATCCCCTTTTTTGCACAATTAAAACTTTCTTTTAATTTGCAAAATATCTTTATCCTCATCCATTAGAATATTCTAAAAGGAATATTCTCTTTCCTCCAATCAATTAAGAAAGGGATATTCTCACTTGGCTTCAAATGCAAGTTATCTTTTAACCCCTTGAGCAAGTCACCTTCTGACATGTGTGTGCAGGTCAAAAGTGTGTTTGTTTGAACCAAATGTGAGCCCTTGATTAATTTTCATCTTGCATTCTCATCTATTGATGAGAATCCATGGTCCATGCCTCTTCTTCCTTTCATCCTTAACCATTGATTAATATTTTCAATCTCAACCTTCTATTTCTCATTTGCTCTTCTATAAATAGAACCCTATTTAGAGACAAATGGATTCATCTTTCAATTGCAGACTTATGTTGTTGAATTAACTTGCATCCACACTCATATTTTAGTCACTTTTAACTTTTTTTAGTTCATTTTAGTTTCATAAATAGCTTAAGACATCCATTAATGGCTTCCATGCATCCATCTTAGCTTGTTTATAAATTAGGGTTTCCATCTTTTAGCTTAGAAGTAGCTTAGCAATTGCATAAATAGATCATTTTTAGCATAAAATCATGTTAACATAGTTTGCATGATGTTCATTTTAGCTTAAATCAAGTTTTAATCCATTTTATCACAATGGTTTCATCGATTCTCTTCCATAGAATTGACTGAAACAAGATCACTAATCACGAGATTGGGAAAGGGTTGTTGTCCTACATCAACACGACACCAATTCCAAAATAGGATAAGTTTCAAATAAGTTAGAGTAGGAATTTAACTATTTTCATAGTGGCTTCATTATACTTCGATTCATCATGGATCAAGTGTAATCGATCCACCCTGACAATCCTCTTCTCACATTTTGGTGCTAGAAGGAGGGCAAACCATTAACAAATTTTTAGCTCAAATTTCGTTTGTTTGTTGTTTTGCAGGTTATAGTGATGCCCAAATCACAAACAGTGACACTTTTTGAAGAGTGTTGCCATATAGTGACACCATCACAATTTGAAGAACCGATGCTGAATTAATGCACTGATGCTGATTCAAATTTGGTGACGCCAATTTAATCTAGAGGTATTGAAAAGTTCAAAGGGCGACGCCCGACTTCACCAGAGGGACATCGCAAAACATGACACTATTATGAGCAGCAACGCTGAACCAAATCCCGATGCTATTATGCTCACTATTTATGTTGCAGAGTGACACCCCTTTTCACCAGAGCAACGCCCAAACTTCAAATTACGACGCTATCATGTTCAGTGATGCCCAAATTTGGTAAGAATTTTTTCGATCATTTTTCAACACGTGCTTTTATTTCCTTGATTTATTTGATTACTAATGCACGTCTAACCGTGTTCTAGTTGTTAGACTAACAAGGTTTTGTAGGTTGAAAGACATGGAGCTAAAATGAAGAAAGTCTCTTCTATCTTAAATTCTATAATTGTAACAAGTGTTTAATGCTTTGGGGAAATTATAACCCAACGTACATTCTTTCTTCTTTATTCTTTACGATAACTAATTTTCCATTGGGTTTAAAACTTACAATCTTAGGACCAACTAGATTTCAATTGGGCTTAAAAATCATTTTCAAAGTTGGCTAAAATTGAACCCTCGTCATTGTTTTTTTGGGTTCAAAATGAACGCACAAAGTTGAATAAATTGAACCTTCACTTCATCATTTTACTTTGGGCTTAAAATTGAACAAGGCAACTTCATATTTCATTTGGTGTTTAAAATGAACTAATCACTACTTTGAGGGGTTAAAATTTACAACTGTTTGTTATGTTTTTCTATTTACAACATTGTTAGTGAATGTGTATGCAAGTCTCTCGTGCCATTTGACGACCTTGAGAAATAAAAACATTCTTTAACACTTTGGAAAATTACCTACATCTTTCATCTGGATTAAAATTGAACCCCCTTTGCGAGTGTGAGAAAAAGACGTGGCATGTATTCTCTCTTTCTTCATGCAAGCAAAGATGATCAAACTATGAATGTACTTCCTTGCTATTTTTCATCTTTAGAGGGCCTACCTCCCCACTTCGAAAGGAGGGAATGAACCAAGCGGTAATGAACTAAATCTAAGTTCTTCCAAACCACGATATAAATGTGTGGTTGCAATGAAAATTGTGATCAATGGGATGCAGTACATGATAGCTCTCCCCTAGTATCTTTACGATGCATAAATTCCTTGTTCTAAGGGTTGGGAGACCTCTTGATGGATTTTATCATTGCACCCCCTAAATTGGAAGCCCTTATTACAAACCTTTGTTTAGAATCCAAAAATACTTAATACTTGTTGGTGTAAGAACAGTCATTTTGAAGTCATCCCACATTCTTACTATTCAATTGTAGAAACAGAAAAATCCTTTTGATCAGAGGATTTTGAGATTTGGTGGTCCTGAGAAGTGTGTACCGAGAAAGGGGAAGCTAGTGTCACCAAATCTCTAACTATTTGCATTGTTTAGTGTTTAGATAAATCAAAGTGGGAACTCAAAAAGTATAGTCATTTCAAACCTACGATTGTAAGTGATTGTGAGTCAGTTTGATACATTGCTTGGTTTCAAAACATTACAAAAACAAACATTCACTATCCTCAAAATTTTAAGCACTTTGGTTTAAATATGGATTCCTCTTGATTAAGTCTTGATATTACTGCTTGTCCTAAGGGTTTCTATCCTTAGCGACTTCTAAATATTTTGACTTGATCTTAATCAATATTTCCCAAAGACAACATAGGAAATTATGAATCTAATCTCATTATTTTCACAAAATGGACATTGTGAAAGTTATGATGTTTTTTACATAAATATTTTAGTTTGAAAATGTCATCTACACGAGTGTTTGTAAAATCAATTCACTTAAGCAAGATAAACTTGACACAATTGAACCCTGCATGACCATTTGGAGATTGATCATTCCCGTTCTACAATCCGAACTTACAGGCGCTATCATTCAACCAAACTTTGAATACATTGAGGGAGAACAAATAGATATTATCAACAGTTTGAGAACCTTCACTTTTGAAACCAAGGAAACATCTAATCAATGGAGAATTACTGCAACCATCTTAGATAAAGAACAACGAAGAGCTAATATTTTGGCTAGAAGGCCCATATTACCACCTCCCACGTGGCAATACATATCTTCTTCTTCTTTAATGATCTCACACAAAATCAAAATCCCCAAAATTAGATCTATACGTCATCATTTTAAGCTTAGACATCTTAAACCAAAAAATTTCAAGAAACACCTTTTAGCACTTCACAAGAATAGAGATAAGTTGGTAGCCAACTTTTATAGAAACACTTCAAGGTATAGTCTAGAATTATATGCATTCTTTTGGAGTCAAAATCCTGGTCTCTTTCATGATACTAATCTTCTCTGAATGATCCATCACACAATCAAAGCTTGTAAAGTAAAACTTGCATCATGTCATCACAGACATATATACCGTAATTAAATGTTTGGCAAGAAGTGGGTTGTAATAATTTATTGCAATTGTAACCGCTTGTTAAGAAACTACTATGCTCAAGTTAGGAGGAGGAGAACAAGTTTAAACATCCCCATTTATCCTCTCATCTAAATCAACATTGGGTCTTTAGGATTTGAACATTGTAGAGGTCTAGCATCATTCTCAGTACCTTGGTCTGTGAAAACAGAGGTTCATCCTAAGTCAGAATTGGGTCAAACATTTCATCCTTCACCTCACCTATCTTTACAAAACTTTTGAATATACCAACACTCCTTTGACTCAAATATCAATCAAACTAACCTCTAACTTGGCTATGATGTATGTGAAATGTATCCTTTTCCATGCACTTGGCTAAATTAGTTATCATCTTTGAACTAGTTTATCTTGAAGGTGTCTACCCTAAAGATTATCGAGCTCATCAACATCCTTTATCCTAACATCAAAACATCAAACTCAAAGTCAAAAGTGTTGTCCCAAAATGATTGCAAAGATCACTTTCCATATCATCCATATTTTCATCCCTCATTCTCATCATTTCTCCAAAAAGACTTAGAGCATCCCTTTTACCTAGATTCGAGTCAACTTGAGAGTTCAATTATTATAAATATCAACACAACTCTCCCATTCGTGACCCAAAATTTATGGTAAAAATGAGATCACAATACAAGAGAATCATGGAGAAAACCAAAGTCACATTTACCTCAAGTGATCCAAATCCTCTCGAATTTGATCCAAGAAGCCAAGTCACGCCATCACAACAACCATCATCTCTAACATGAGCATATGATATAGAAGACATCACAAACAATCCATTTGAGCTCACTAAGGAGGAAATAATGGAACATCAAGCCTTTGAAAACATAGCTCCTATTTCTCCATCATTTATGGAACAAAATTTGGCACAAGGCCTCACAACTCCACCATTGGGGATAAATAAAACATCTACTTCTAGTGTTGTAGCTAGTCTTGCTAAGGACTTTGGTCTAACTCTCCCATTTGAAATAAGTACACTTATGGGTACCCTTGATACCAATCCTCCACCTCCAACCACTACTTGGACACCTACCTTTAGTGCTCCTCCCATCCCTGAAAATCTGAAACAACCACATAAACCTCTTGACCTTCATTACTCCACCAATACCTCCACCTATCAAGGACATCCCTCTTCATCCACATCCATGAGTACCACAAGTGTTCCCACCATCACGCAAAGCAATATGAACCAAGTATCTCAAGCTAATACAAAATGGCATGTCAATACTGTATCACAGAGTCAACCCTCAGTGAAAATAGGGACATCTTTACCCAATCCTCCCATAGGTTCATCTATACCATTGGTGTCAATGGACACATCCAATCCATCTATCATCGATCCAAATCAAACCAACACCTTGGATATGAACCCTATCAATCAAGGAAGTACCTTGACCACATCCCAAGCATAAAGAAATCCCCTAAGAATTGGTCAATGGAATCTTTTTAATCAAAGGACTCAAGGTCCTAGTATGTCAACACAATTGCAAAATCTGATGACAACATCCACATCTTTTTCTACGGTCCCCTTCACTATGAAAAATTAAATGGTATCTCAAACCTACATTCCCCCATCTCAATTCACCATTTTACAAGGAATTTTGAACCAAGGAAACTCCCAACCTCTCATCACCAACTCACAACCCATCCAAAACATCAACGCTCACAATCCATCATAGATGTCCCAACAACCAACTAGTCCTCTATTACAAAATTATACCTTAGTCTTATAGCAATCCCAATAAGCTTATCAACAAACCATCCAACAACAAAAACAACAATAGTAGGTAGCCTTAGCAGCACAACAACAATAGAAAGCCTATGAATCATCCTTAGTAGCACAACAACAACATCAGGCCCAACAATAATCCATTGTAGCATAGCAACAACATCAAGCCCAACAATAATCCATCATGGCGCAACAACAACATCAAGCCCAACAACAAGCGATCATGACATATCAACAACATCAGGCCCAAGAACAAGCCATCACGACACAACAACAACATCAAGCCTAATAGAAAGCCATCACGACACAACAACAACATCAAACCCAACAACAACAACAACAATAAGACTTACTATCTCAATAGTATGCCCAACATAAACAACAATAACAACATCAAAGTTCCTCCTATAAGCCTCAACAAAACCTCATCAATACAAAAATGTTAGGAACATACACATCAACACCTCAATCACCTTCACATGATATCACATCACCATACACCCCATACAACACACCATCATATCAAAGTCCCATATATAACTCATCCATCATCCCATCATATGTTCCTCCACCAAACTCGCAAGATGATCTAGCTTCACAACTCAAGGCACTATCCCAAGAAATGTAGGAGCTTCAAATGGGAAAGACAAAGAAGCCCCATACACATAATCTATGTCCTTATCCATTTGACTGAAACATTACAATGGTGTCATTCCCTCCTGGACTTGAAATCCCCAAATTTGATAAATACAAATGAAGGGGAAGTCCTATGGACCATATCCAATAATTTAACATCATGTGTATGGAGGTGGCCTATAATGATTCATTTATAATATGTCTCTTCCATCGAAGCTTAACAGGTCTTGGCAAGGATTGGTTTTCTCATCTATCTCCCGAAATCAAAAATTTTCAAGAAATCACTAATAAGTTCATCGATCACTTCTCCTTCAACCTCTACATGGATGTTAGTCTAGAAGAGTTGTATACTCTCAAACAAACCAAAGGATAATCTTTCACCAATTTCTTGCAACAATGGAGACAAAAAGCTAGTAAGAGAAAGTGAACCCTTCCTGATGAACAACAAGTGGGAATCATCATAGCCAATCTAGATCTCGATCTCTCTTTCCACTTGAAAATCCAATGCATCACATCTTATGAAAAGCTTGTCCCTTGAGCCCTTAACATCGGATGATCTCTAATCTCATAGGGAAATAATCAAGCTTACAACCGACCATCAACCAGTTCCAATGACAAACCTCGTATTTGGGCTAAAAAAAAAAATGTGACATATGATGGTGTGGTAGATGCTAAGGTGGCCCTAAATTCTCCTTGACCCAACAACCATCAAGTTGCTAACATCCAACCAACTGTGCAAAAAACAACACTCCCTTAGAACAATCAAATCAACAACACCTAGATGTAACAAAGGCGGACTACCAACAAGAACAACTATCCCAAGTGAAAGTACACACAGTTATCTCAGCCTATTGAAATCATCATGAAAAACTTGGTAGAGTCAAATCTGATAACATTTCCTAACTTTGAAAACTACCAAGAACCATTAGAGAAACCATCTTGGTACAATGAAAATGATCTCTGTGACTTTCATTGAATCAAAGGACACAAAATGGAAAATTGCATGAGACTCAAGAATATCATCCAAGACCTCATTGAGAATGAAACCATCTCTGTTGAAGTACTAGTTGGGGATTAGGATCTTAAGCTATACAAGAACCCTATGCCAGATCATACCAAAGGGAACAACAATGAAAAATCCAAGGATTACAAAAATGTGTAGCATAGTTATTCAAACGTGGTCGCATCTTGTGATAGCATCATTATTGTCGTCACCATTAAAGGACCTAGTGCAAAGTGTGGAGTCACCACACAACGTTGAAGGGTCGCTATCCAAGGACTCTCATCTCAGTCTAGGACACAACCTACTTTACCAACATCAAATCCCAACAAGTACAATCTCCTAGACCAGCTTAAGAAGACCCCAACATATATCAATCTTAGAACTATTGAGGCTATCTCCCGCACATAGAGAAATCTTAGAGAAATCCTTATTAGAGTCATATGTCCTTGAGGATATTGATACAAATCAATTTCAAGCTATGGTAGGACACATTACTGATCACCTTCTCACTTTCTCAGAATAAAATCTACCATCACAACCATCTCATAATTTTTATTTATACCTCGAGGTCTGCATTCATAAGAATAAGGTTAAAAGAGTCTTAGTAGATGGAGGTGTTAGTTTGAATATTTGTATACTTAAGCTGATCAAAGACTTGGGCTACTTAGAAGATATCGTTGAGAAAACAAAGAGTACGGCCATCAGAGCATATGACGACCAAGAGTGAACATCTAAAGGCATCATTTCCCTACCCATCCAAGTGGGACCTATCATTATAGAAACTACATGCCAAGTGTTAGACCTTGATCTTCCCTATAACATCTTGCTTGGCCGAACATGGATCCATGCCCTAAAATTTGTAGCCTCGATCTACCATCAATGTGTCAAGTTTCCTTTCGAGGGCAGAGAAATTACCATCCATGGAGATCTTGAGCCTTTTTACTACTGCAAGAATCTTGAGGCTAAGTTCTATAAGATCCCCCAAGTGTCTAAAAATGATGAAGGGCCTACACCCATACCTACCTCATTTGTTGATTCGTCATCTCTTCCATCTACCTCAACAACAAATACACCCATCGTGTAGAACATCCTTGATATCAAAGCAATAATCTAGGATGATGGTTGTGGGAACTATAAGCTACTAAAAGATACCTTTGTCTTAGGAGAGCTGCCTCTTTCTCCTCAATCTCATGGAAAACCCACATCTAGCACCAAAGAGCCCAAAACCATCAAGATAGCAACTACTACCTTCACCAAATGGGGGGATCTAAATTAAGAAGATGTCAATGAGGAGGATGTCTATAAAATCCTCTATGAGGATGAACAACCTGTCCCTATTCTTCCTATGGAAGATGATAAAAAAGGCTTGCAACTCATGAAGGGAAAGGGTTATAACAAGAATGAGAAACTAGGACTGAATGACAACGACTTACTAGAACCTATCATTCCTAAGAAACAATTAAAGAATCTTGGTTTAGGTTGTACTACTAGCAAGGTTACCCTGATTGCAAAGGTGCTTCCATTAAACTAGCTGAGGCTTCCTCTTGGTTACCTACACCACGTGATATGACTTTAGATGACTTCCCCCTTAATATGGGTGACCCATTTGAAAAAAAAATCATCTTCATGATATCCATTACATCCTTCGCTCCAAGCAATCAACCAACTAAAGTACGCCTAGTATACTTGCAACTTATTGACATGGACCAACAAGGACCACTGATTCTAAATTTATTCGAAAATGATGAAGCGATCTCAAAATTCATGGGACTATGTGACAATCTATCATGGGCAGATCACAAAGAAATTTTTGACATAGTGCTGGATAGAGGGGCATACTATGGAGAGATGATTGAATCCTTCAGTCGCAAAATTGGCGAAATGCAACTTACATGCAGATCCTAGAGTGAAAACCACACTATGGCACTCTCTGATCCTAAAATAGTAAAAGGAAAGGATGTATCCAAAGGTGAAAACCTCTCTAAGACACCCAAGGATGAGGGATTCAATCTCCCCCTTAGTGCAATACATCCCCAAAAGTCAGCAATGCTAGCAGAAAAAGGCTACTCCAGTCAATCTAGGAATAGAAGAAGCACCCAAGATCACTTTCTATGTCGAATGTCTGTTAGATGAATAATAAAAGAACCTAGTAGCATTCCTGAAAGAGTGAAGTGATAAATTTGCATGGTCATACACAAATATGCCTGGGATCGATCCTGAAGTAGTTGTGCATCATTTAGAGGTCTATCTTGAAGCCAAGCTAGTCAAGCAGAAGTTAAGAAAGATGCACCCTCAAATAGAACTCTTGGTGAAAATAGAGTTACAAAAAATTCTTGACGTTGGATTCATATGACCAATACATTATCCTGAGTGGGTTTCAAACGTGGTGCCAATCTCAAAACCCACTAGGGGCATCATAATCTGCACTAATTTCAGAGACTTAAACAAAGAATGCCCTAAGGATGATTTTCCTCTTCCTAATATCGACCTCATTATAGAATTAATAGTTGGGCATGAAATGCTATCACTCATCGATGGTTTTTTCAAGATACAATCAAATCATAATCGCTAAGGAGGATCAACATTAAAATGCATTCACTTGTTCCTAGGGAACATATTGTTGGAATGTAATGCCATTCGGGTTAAAGAATGCAGGAGCAACCTATCAAAGAGAAATAACCCTCATCTTCCATGACATGATCCAAAAAATAGTTGAAGATTATGTGGATGATATTTTGGAAAAATCAAGGAAGAGGAGTGAGCACATACCAGTCCTAAGACCCATTTTTGATAGGCTTGAAGAATACAAGGTACATTTGAATCCAAAAAATTGTGTCTTTGGGGTTACATCAGGGAAAATTCTTGGCTTTATTGTCTCACAAAGAGGGATAAAAATTGATCCAGCAAAAATAAAATCCATCCTTGACATGGAACCACCACAAACATTGAAGCAAATGACAAGATTACAAGGAAGATTTTAATCCATCAAAAGGTTCATAGTACTAACATCTCCAGTGCTTATGCCACCAATACCGAACAAACCATTAATCGTATATATCTTAGCAACATTAGCAGCACTAGGAGCTCTTCTAGCACAACATGATGAAAATGGAAAGGAAAGAGCTATTTGATACATAAGCATAACCTTGGTGGGATATGAAATGAGCTATTCACCTATTGAGAAAGCATTCCTAGCAATAGTTTTTGCTTCACAAAATTTTAGGCATTACATGTTATCACATCAAATCAAGCTCATTGCAAAGATAGACATATTGAAATACTTGTTATCTAAGGCAACTCTCATAGGACGAACGACCAAATGGGTGATGATCTTAACTGAATTTGACATAGAGTATGTAGAGAAAAAGGAAATCAAAGGACAAGTAATCACAAACCAACTCGTAGAATCACCCATCTATGTAGAGAACCCCTTGATATCCGAGTTTCTTGATGAATCAATATTCCTTATCGACCTCACAGATCAATGGAAGATGTACTTTGATGGATCGTTCACCCAACATGGATCTAGAGCAGGCATTCTTTTCATCACCCCTCAAGGTGATTGCATTCCAAAGTCATACAGGCTATCATTTCCTTGCACTAACAACATTACTGAGTATGAAGCCCTAATCATAGGTGTAAGGATAGTGGTTCATTGGTAGATTCAAGAAATTAAAGACTATAGAAACTCACAGCTGGTTATCAACCAAGTTAATGACAACTATCAAACTAAAGATGATAAGCTCACTCCTTACAAGAAGATGGTAGAGAATCTCAAAGATATCTTTATAGACATAACCTTTGATTAGATTCCACGCATTAAAAATAGAGCAAAAGATGCCATGGAAACAATCAGATCACTATTAGACATGTCGAACAATGTCCTCCAATGTGAATTCTTGGTAGAACAACTTCTCATACCAACTTTTAAAATTATTGAATCTGAATTCATGTGTTTTATTGTTAGTCTTGGATCCCCATGGTATCACAATATATTTATCTACCTTAGCAGAGGAACCCTCCCATCTGATATTATCTCAGACTTTAAAAAGACATTTGTCAAAAAGGCATTCTGATTTGTGATCCTAGGTGATACCCTTTACCGTCGAAGCATCGAAAGAACATTACTATGATGTCTTAACCAAGAGGAAGCTTTAACTGCTTTAAGAGAAGTACACGATGGCATATGTAGTTTCCATTCTAGTGGTATGACATTAGCTAGGAAACTATTGAGGAAGGGGTACTATTGGCCAACCATGGAAAAGTAAGCTCATCAGTATGTGTAGAAGTGTGTCCAACATCAACAACATGGAGAACTGATTCATGCACCAACTCAAGAATTGCAACCAATGATCACACCTTGGCCCTTTTCACAGTGGGGACTTGACCTCATATGTAAAATCACCCCAACCTCATCTAATGGACATAATTTTATCATAACCGCCACTGAGTACTTCACTAAGTGGGTAGAAGCCATTCTTATGACCTACATAATGGGGAAGCAAATTACCAAGTTTATCCTGAATTACCTTATCTGTCATTATGGTGTCCCGCGAACCCTAATATTAGACAATGGGACACCTTTTAAGAATCAGTATGTGAAAGAGTTATTTCAAAGATTCAACATCCAACATCAATTCTCTACCCCGTATTATCCCCAAGGCAATGACCAAGAAGAGGCTACAAATAAAACTATCCTGAAAAAGATAGACAATGAAGGTGGTCGTGATTGGCATCTGCAGTTAAATACCGCTCTTTGGGCCTATTGAACTAGTATCCACACACCAATAGGTACAACCCCTTTCTCCTTGGTCTATGGATCATAAGCTATCCTGCCTATTGAGGTTGAGCTCCCATCACTGTAAGTATCACTACAGAACATGATCACTGATGAAGAATACAAAGTATCTCGACTGAATGAGCTAGAGTTCCTAGATGAGCGTCATCTCGATTCCCTCAATCACTTGCAAGCATATCAAAAACTAACTGAAACAAATCTATAACAAGAAGATCAAATGTCGGTCTTTCTAGGTAGGGGATCTTGTCCTAAAGCAGAATCTGAAGAATATACCAGATCAAGATAGTAAAGGAAACTTTGAACCTAACTAGTGGGGACCCTTCGCTGTCACAAAAAACTATAAATCAAGCACATATCAGCTATCAACACCAGAAGGTGAACCCTTGCAAGAACCAACTAACAACTTGCATCTCAAAAAGTTTTACGCCTAGGCTTGAAGGGTGTAAATCTGAAAATACAAAAAAAAATCGAAAAATGAGAAAAATTATTGAAAAAGTAAAGAAAAAAATCATCCTCTAGTGAAAAACACTTGGGTGGCACTTTGGGCAAGTACCTTGGTGAAAACCTGGCAAACAGGCGCCTCGCGTAAATAAAGCACCTCCATCTATTCTTTGGCTCTTTTGGTCCTATCATTATTTGCACTACCATTTATCCATTGCCTATCTTCTTCCTTCTAATAGCTTGATGATGTGAAGTATTGTATCCCTTTAGAACTACTTGGAATATTCCAAAGGTCAGTTTTTCCTTCCTGTATCGAAGTAGTCTAACCCGTCACACTAGGGGAAATTCATTATGGATCATATCGGATTCTTGTATATCTTGGGATCATTGAAAATATTATCAGAAAAAACAAAAAATATTCATAAAATATCATTGAAAATATCAAAACATTCGTAAAACATTCATCAGAAAATCCAAAAACATCCAAAAAACATCAAAATCCCTGAAAAATTCAAAACATCAAAAATCCAAAAAAATAGTGCCCTTGTCGAACTACGTTGTCTTTTAGCTTGAACATAGGCAAGGCCATCATTAATGTGCCCTTGAGACACCCTAGGTAGGTCCTTTAAGAGTCTATCATAAAAAACTGACTTTCCATCACTTTTTCATTTCTCATCTTGTTAATATGTTGAGTCCGTCGAATTACGTGGTCTCTACGTGTATAACATAGGCAAGGCTAATCTTTGATCAGCCCCTAAGGCCCCTAGGATAGGTCTTTTAGGTTATGATCTTGGTCGAAACTCTCAAAAATCTCAAAACATCCAAATAATCCAAAAAAACCCTAAACATTCAAATATCAAAAAATACAAAAACATTTGAAAACATTAGAAAAAAACCTAAAAAAAAAGCCTCAAATAATCAGAAAACCAAAAAATTCGCATAAACTTTCAAAAAGACCAAAAATTGCCTCAAAACATTTTCAAAATACCAAAAACATTGAAATAGTATAGAAAATAAAAAACCATCCATCCCATTTCGCTTTCACCTATAATAACGTTCACCCATAATAAATCGATTGTCACCTTCAACCTTTAGCAAAGCAAATAGAAAGCAAGTATCACAAGTCATAAAGTGGGAGTTTAATTGTTAAAATCTAAAGTCCAGATCATAGGTAAATGTGTAAGTGAAGTTTGTATCAGTGGCTCATCGTAGCATCATCATCCTAACATCAAATAACCATTTGATCAACATGTCCTAGGATGTATCCTTCCTATAATGGGCGTCAATATCAGAAATCACTTTAGCTAAATTAAACAAGGCAAGAGATATAGATAACATTGACTATTTGTATTTGATCTTTTCTTCTGATTTATCTTAATGACCCATTCCGAGGACCTCTCGATGATTTCTATCAAAATGATTTAGAGAGAAAGGAATGGGGCATCAATAATGATCTTTTGTTTACTGTTCTTGTGGGTATTCTTGTAAAATTATCATGGCGCATACTTGCTCGGTTGTGTGTAGGAAGGTCATTTAGGGTATGTTGTTGATTATTGTGTATGCTTTGGTCTAATATATTCTAAGCTTCTAACTTGCATTCTAATGACGTTTATGTATGTCAAGATGGGAACAAGAACTATCTTATATGTTTGTCAATTCAAAGTCCATTACACTAGATACAACGTCATCTTGGTTATCAATACCTTGATGTATCATGTCTATGTGTTATATCAAACAATAAGGAACGATGGAGAATCCTAATCCTGATATGTGAGAAACTCATCATCCTGCATTCATCCTACATCTTGCATTGTCTCATCACCATCTCTAATAAAGTCTTGATGGATCATGGACTTGTTGGATTTTTGAAGAAATCACCAAAATCAATGGTCAAGCCATTCTTTATTCTTCATCTTCTCTTTGCACTAACCTGGTATCATGAAAGCCAACAAAAACTTCAAATGCATCCACAAATCATCAGCATACATGCATCTCATAAATCATAACATAATCATAAAACATCCACTAGCATGATCATTGCATATCACATCATACATTTTGCAACATCATTTGAGTTGTGATGAATAATATAGATTTGTTATTTTAAGAATCTTGAATCATTACATATCATAGGCATTTGCATCCATACATCCATGTGCATACATGATCGTTTCATTAATTTCATAGAAAATACACAAAAAGAAATGCATCTACATCATTTTCATCCATAACATTTGTATACATGATCATAGCATAAACATCTGCATATCATAGCATATCATGAAAAGAATACTAAAAAAGAATATAACATTGCATCCATAGTGATGAGGTAAAAATAACCTCATCATAATAACATAATAAAATGCTATTTCACATATGCAAAACCTTGAGCCTCTGCCAATTAATTGAACTTTAGGAGAAATAATTACTTGTCTTTTTAGGAAAATTGCACAAACTTTATTTCCTTGTGATTTATTGAAGTTTCTTACCAATGCAGATTTAATGGGTTGTTTTAAGTTTTTTGTAGGTTAATAATTGGACATTATGCAGCAGCACGTGCTCCTGAAAAAGTTGAAGAGATGCACTTGAAGCCTGCTCCTGAATTATAGGATAGTGGACCAGAATTTCAGTTGTTGTTAGTTTTTATTTTAGTTATGTTTTAAAGTTCAAAAGACTTTATGGCTCGACTTGAGCCCCTTTAATACCTATGTAATGTATGTTTAAAGTTTGTTGAAATATGTTAAAGAATTTTTCAATGGTCATTTGTGCTATCTGAAATTTATGATTTAGTTGGAAGTTTTCTATAAAGATGTAATCTCCAGAAACAGAGGATAACATAAGATATAGTAATGTTATACTATCAACTTGTTTCCTAAAATTCTATGAATAAAGAGATTATTACGTATCATTTTCTAAATTATTGAGTTATGGATGGAAATTATCTTTAGTGGAAGAGTTTTCGAACCAGTTGTGTATGTGACCTGAGGACGAACGTAGGAACCCACGAGCTGGCCACTCGAGGGAGGATAGATTAAATAGATGAGTACTTTCCTTTTTGTCATTTTACTACATGGATAATCATTCTATAGGAAATTGTTAAGTTTGTCATTGTTGTGTCTGAAGTTTGGGAGCACTCATTGTCTCTCATTATTGTAGTTACTTATTGCTAACTATTAGAATCATTATTGTTTAATAATAATGTTTCATGGATTGTTTACAAGCTTTTCTACTTTTGTAGTTTACTCGTCCTTTAGTTTAATCATTTCTGTGCTTTCTAGTTTAGTTATCTTGTTTTCTAGGTTAGTTCTTTTATGCTTTCTAGTTTAAATCTTTCCAATTTTTTTAGATAAATTGTTTCAGTTCAATAGTTAGATGGCCTTAGATTAAAATTAACTTCAGTTGTCCTAAAGAAAATAAGAAAAACTAAAAGGGTTAGTTAAGCTGCCTTCAATTGCAAATAGCCTTGGACACTACCCGATCGATATATTGATGTTTTATCTTCTAAAGTAATGGGACCTAACGACAACCTATCACTTTTTGGCGTTGTTTTCGGGGACTAGCTTTCTAGCTTGAGTTTTAATAGGAGACACCTCAAATACCTCTTTTAGGACCAAAATACCTCACTGGCTTCATTTTATGCATGGTCAGGAAAAGAGGCCCTCATAGACATTTTATACCAAAGACCCCCCAAAATACGTACCAATCATACATAGGGAAGCCCAAGGCTGAGAAGACTACTTTGTCAAAGAGTCACTTGAGTCTAATCCACTAGAGGCTTTCCACTATTTTCCTAACAATCATCCAGTAGAACAACCTGTCATAGAAGAAATTTTCCTAGAGGAACATATCCCTCTGAACATCATGGGTGATAGTAGGAACGAAACCAACCAGAATAACACCAACGCTAATAACAATGAACCTCTGGTGCCATGAACATTTACTTATCCTATTACTCTGGATGCATATGGCGATGCCACAATGAAAAATATCTCTCCAGATTTCTTGCCAACCTTTCGTGGTTTGTCCTCGAAAGACCCAAACCATTTTATTTTTGAATTTGAGGTCCTCTATCAACCCTACGACATAAAAATGATAACCAGAAACTGAATCTATTTCCTTCTACTTTGAAGGATGCGGCTATGCAATGGTTTATGGGATTAGGTGTTGGGAGTATTGCATCTTGGGAGGATATGGAGAATATTTTCTTGCAGAAATACCAGAGCTATTATAGGGTGAGTGATCGTAAGGAGGATTTGTTTAAACTTAGGAAAAACGAGGATGAGAGTCTAGAAGACTATCTAGATAGGTTTCTTTTCTTGTCTAAACGATGTGGAGAAGAGGCCATTAGTATTGAGATTCTCAAGACTATATTTCTTAAGGGACTTGATGAGGACGCAAGAAGAAGTATTGATCTGATGGGAAAAGGTGACATGTCTCAGTTAGCCTTGGATGTAATATGTGAGTTGTGTCGGAATTTCTCATGTACTCTAGGAGGAATCCGTAAAACTACTCTTTCAGAGGGTCTAATGAAATAGGAAAGCTCTCAGAAGAAATATCAAATCTTCAGATGAACATACTTGTTCAACTGAACACTACATTAGATGGCATACAAGCTAAAACTCGCAATCCTGAGACTTTGTCCATCTATTGTCCAAGATGTCAAAATAAACATCTTTTGAGGGAATGTCCTCTCGACAAGGTTAATGTCTGTCAACTTTGTGAGCAAAACCATCCTACAAACCAGTGTGAGCTTCTTACTGATCTCAAGAATACTAAGAAAAAAACTACTCAGGTTGAAGAAGAAATAAATGTGCTAAACCAATGCCAAGGAGGTAACTTCTCTTATGGACAAAATTCCAACCCTGCATGGAGACCTCAAAACAACTGGGCTAGTAATCAATGGACTCCATCTTGGAATCAACCACCACCTCCACAACCTAATTGGGGAACTCCTTATTGGGGATCCCCTAAATGGGAAAATTAATCATGGGGAACTCAGCAGTGGCCAAACCAACCACAACAAAAATGGTATCCACAACATACTGCTCCCCAATGGAATCAATGACATAATCAATTTTATACTGGTCCTAGGATGAATCAACAACATAATCTGCTACCACCACCTCAAAATCCTCCTCAGAATGAGTAGATAAATCAACCTCAGCTCCCAGCACAACCACTTCCCAATCCTAAGAACAATCGACATAATACTCCATTATACTCTACTGAACAAGATAACGTTACCGAACTTAATGCAATACATTGTGGAAATGTTTAGTTGTGCTCTGACAGAACACTTCAACCACCAACCATCGAATAAATTGTAGATGAACCTATTCCCAGAAGTTCTGAGAAGGATACTCCACCCAACCACACCGCTTCCGCAAATAATAAAGTCCCTCCTTTAGCCGCAAGAGCTGCTGACTTACCTCAGGAGGAGGAAGGTCAGTCTCCAATTGAATGTAGAAAGGATACCTCTCCGAAAGAGAAAACTCAAGCTCCATCTAAAATTGACAACTTTGGAGGATACTCTAGAAATTTCCTTGACCTCTGAAAATGCATTAATTCAAGAGATCAAACAACTGCAAATAGAGGTTACTTTGCTGCAAGCAATAAAGGAAATTCCTAAGTTGAATCAGCTGATCAAACAGTTGTATATTAAAACCCCAAGAAGGAAACTAAAGAAAATAAATACTATGCACATTGATGGCTATTTAGCTGAATTTTTATCTGGAAAGACTATCGCTCCAAAATATGATGATCCTGGTAGTCCACTTATAACTGTCACAATTAATGAGGTAGCAATACCTAATGCATTAGTGCATTTAGGAGCAGCTATTAACGTGATGACTGTGGATGTGATGGAAAAATTAGGTCTTACTAACTTACGACCCACAACTACAGTCTTGCAGATGGAAAATCAGTCTATAGACATTTCTAAGGGTGTTATTAAAAATGTTCTTGTCAAAGTTGATGGATGGGAATATCCATTTGACCTCCAAGTAATTCAATTGCTTACACCCAAAGATAGTTATCCAATAATTCTCAGAAGACCATGGTTGGCCACTGTCACAGCCAAAATTGACTGTAGAGAAGGAGGAATGACCATTTCTCATGGTCTAGATAGTAAACATTTATTCTTATACCCTCCTACTAAACCCACTGAAAATAATAAAGTTTGGGTTGATAACCCAGAAGAGTCTAATAGTTAAGACAGTTTGGCTTCTTTAGCCATGGTAGTAATTAAGAAACATGGAGAAGAATTAGAGGATGAGTTAGTATATGATGTTGTACACCTTACTATAGGCTCAAGTGATGAGGAAATGGTGGATGCGCCAGAAATTTTGGGACAACCGATTGATATAAGTGGGATAGAATAGAGCTACACTACCATGGGAATACCTTGTCCTTTGGCCAATATGATTCCCAGAATGAGCCATTTTTTTGAGGAAATTACTAGATTTCACTGACTTATACCTCATATTTGTCCTCTCAACACCTTGTTACAACTGATACATATTGTCACTTCAGCCCATCCAGGAACAAAATCAATTATGCTGCTATCGGGAAAAACATTGAACGTCGATAGTTGGCTGACAAAAATACAAGAGGATAAATTATTTAATGTGTTGGTGAAAAGGTCTAAAGCTTTTGCTTGGGACTATAAAGACATGAGGGGAGTTCACCCGAGTGTTTGTACACATCACATTTACACTGATCCTAATATAAGGCATGTACATTAGCCAGAGAGGAGACTCAATCCTGCATTGAAGGATCTTGTCAAAATTGAAATTGAAAAATTCCTCCGTGCAGGATTTATTTATCCTATCTATGACAGTAAATGGGTGTCGCCTATGGTTTTTGTGCCAAAGAAAAATGGGAAATGGAGAATCTATGTGGATTATAGAGAACTGAACAAGGCCACTCATCGATACTATTTTCCCTTACCATTAGTTGACCAGGTTCTGGACAACTTGGCTAGAAGGAAATATTTCTCCTTTGTAGATGGATTTAGTGGTTACAACCAGATTCAGGTAGCATCAGAAAACCAAGATAAGACAACGTTTACTTGTCCATGGGGCACATTTGCATACCGAGTTCTTGCCTTTGGAATTTCTAACGCTCCTGTCCAAAGAGCCATTTTTCCTATATTTTTGGAGCTTATCAATGACTGTGTAGAGGTTTATATGGATGATTTCACGACCTATGGGTCAACCTATGATGAAGTCCTTCACAACCTAGACAGGGTTTTAGAAGTTTGCGAAGATAACTAATTGTCCCTTAGTCATGAAAAGTGTTTAATAATGGTGGAACAAGGAATAGTATTAGGTCACCATATATCCTTTGAAGAGATTAAGGTTGATCCTAAGAAGTTTGAAGTCATCCAACAATTGACTACTCCTTAGACGCAAACAAATGTTAGAAGTTTCCTTGGGCATGCTGGATATTACATAAAGTTCATAGAAATCTTTAGTTAAATAGTCGCCCCTATGTTTTCCCTTCTCTAGAAAGATGTAGAGTTTATCTGAACACTTGAGTGTCAACTATCTTTCGAAACCATTTAAGAGAAGCTTGTCTCTACTCCCATCCTACGTGGGCCAGATTGGAATCTATCATTCCACATTTATGTCGATGCTTCGGACGACACAATCGGTGTTGTATTGGGGCAAGAAGATGAGAATGGGGGTAAATATGCCATATACTTTATTAGTAAAAACCTGACATCTGTTGAGAAGAACTACACGACAACAGAAAAAGAGTTCTTGGCTATGGTTTATTCCATTAAAAATTTCTACCATTATATTACAGGATATAAAGTTACAGTCTATACAGATCATTCAACTGCAAAATATTTAATGAATAAACCTGTAGTTAATGGTCAAATAATGAGGTGGTTACTACTCCTTCAGGAGTTCAATGTAAAAATACTTGACAAGCCAGGGAGATTTAATGTAGTGGCAGACTTTCTGTCTAGAATCAAACAAGAAGAGGGTGACTATGCACCTGTGCACGATGAGTTTCTAGATGAAAATTTGTTTGCCATCTCTACAGAGACCCCTTGGTTCACTGACATTGCCAACTATTTATCCACCTCTGAAGTACCTCTTGGGTTTACATCAAAACAAGGAAGCGACTTATTCATGAGAGTGCACCATTTAAATAGATTAATGGGATTTTATTCCATTGTGGACCCGATATTGTCTTAAGAAGATGTGTCAGGGCTGATGAGACTTACAGTATTCTGAGGGCCTATCACAATGATCCTTTTGGAGGTCATTACTTTACAAAAAGAACGTCCCCCATAAAATTTTAGGCACTGGATACTATTGGCCTTCAATGCATAAAGACGTCAAAAACTATGTTCATCATTGTGATTAATAACAAAGGGTAGGAAGACCAACAACTTCTGCTAAAATGCCTTTGTAGCCTCAGGTAGTCCTTGAACCATTCAAAAAATGGGATTTAGATTTTATTAGCCCCATAGATCCTTCCTCTCAAGGGAAAGAATACATATTAGTTTGTACTGATTACTTAACAAAATAGGCAGAAATACAAGCCTTACGAGTCGCTAGGGAGGAGTAATTCACTGACTTCCTCTATAATAAGATCTTCCTCAAAGTTGGGGCTCCCAGGACCATTGTTACCAATTAGGGACCCCAATTCATGTCCAAAGTACTCTTGGAATTCACCAACCATTTTCAAGTGAGTCATAGGAAGTATCCCCCTTATCACCCTTAGGAAAACGGTCAGGTGGAAGTGACTAATAGAGAGCTAGAGAACATATTAACAAAAAACGTTTCTTCTGAGAGAAGAGATTGGGCTAGGAAATTGCCTGAAGCTGTTTGGGCGTACAACACAACATGGAAATCCACAAATGGATTCAACCCCTATGAGCTTGTTTTTGGAAAGAAACCTCTTTTTCCCATTGAGTTTGAACCTCAAACTCTCAAAATTGCTATGGAGTTGGGTTTAGATCTGAAACGAGCCCAAGTGGAATGAGTGTTGTAGTTAAGTGAGTTGGATGAACTTTGTTTAGATGTCATCCACCAAACTGAGTTGGTTCAACACCAATGGAAAATTTTTCATGAAAAACACATTAAAGAGAGAGAGTTCCATAACGGCAACTAGGCTTCGCTATTTGATTCTAGATATAAATATCACAAAGGAAAAATTAGGACTCATTGGTTGGGGCCTTATGAAATTTTTGAAGTCTTCTCGAATGGCATAATTCATCTAAAACCTATTGATGGTGACACACGAACTCTCTTGGTCAATGGTCATCACCTATGTATATACCATAAGCCTATTAATAAAGAAGAATGTACAAAATTGGTATAAATGAAGGGAGAAATCCAATGCATTGACTCTGCCTAGGCAGAGTCCAATTAACATATCAAATAATAATAATAATAATAATAATAATAATAAATACTATAAAAAAAAATTGTAATAAAGGCATGTGTACGAATTTGTCTCAAAGCATTCTTTATTAATTCTTCTCTTTTTGGACTTGGCTGATTTTTTTTGTTTCCATTCTTGCAGGACTTCATTATAAAATAACTTTTGAAGCACCTTCTTGAGATGCTCCGGAATTTATAAGCTCGAGTGTAGAGGTGCACCAGAACTTGTCAATACAATGCCTAGATGCTCTGAAACTTTCACTACAACTCATCACATCATGTGTCTTGCTCCTATCAAATGGTGATTGATCAAGAAAAGCTCAAAAATGTCAAAGCTATCCTTACATCCATTTTGGTGCTTTCTGGCTGCATCTTTCAACGATGCTCTAGAACCTTCATTTGGTTGTTGCTCTGGCTGCATCTTTTGACGATGCTCTAGAACATTCATTTGGTTGTTTCTTTGGCTGCATCTTTCGACGATGCTCTAGAACCTTCATTTGATTGTTGCTCTGGTTGCATCTTTTAATGATGCTCCAAAACCTACATTCAGTTGCTACTCCGGCTGCATCTTTCAACGATGCTCTAGAACTTATCCACCTTCTTCATTTTGAATGCATGTCGCATGCATACTCCATAACTCATTTGCTAGTTTTGAGTGTGTGCTCATAAGCGTGCTCCAGAACTTATCCATTTTCATTCAACCCACCTCATTCCATAAAATACAAATTTCTTCCCAATGCTTTGATTCTTCAAACACATGTACACTAGCCTCCTTGTTAAGTTTTTAGTTGTCACATCAATGTCTGCATTTATTGTGGTTATTTTGACATTCACCATCTTTTCATCATAAATGAAGCCACCATGTCATCCTATCCTCATCGATGACTCTTTCATTCACAAGCTTCCTCGTTCATGTCATAATAAATCTGTCATCACCTGAACCAATACAATGCCATCATCTCGTTAAATCGGTAAAGGTGTGAAATCTTCATGCGATCACAGAATGTAAGTAAATTTTTTTATTAAAGTAAGTAGTTATTTTGAATCAGGTGTAATTAATTGGCATGAGATCTTCTATCCTAATTTAGTAACTTGAGCCACTCTGCAATTAACTGCTTGTACGACACTCTTTTCGCATACCTTCATGGAAATTATTATCATTGCAAAGTAAGCGTCGAGCAAAGACAAACTAAATAATCACTCCTTGATTATAATTTCAAAAAAAAATTATGCAAGTTTCTCACATTGTTGAATTCTTCAGCAGAGTTCTCATTTTGGAGATAAAAATGGGGGGTGCAAAGAAGAAATCAAAGCCAACTTCTGTAGAGAAGTTATTGGGATTGAGTACTATTTCTAGTCTATTCAAGGAGGTAGGATGGTTAGATTTCATCAAAAAGTTTGAGGGATATAATGAAAAGTTAGTAAATGTGTTTGTAGAGAATTACTCCAATGGTCAAGTAACACTCCATGGAAAGTGCTTCAAGGTAAGTCCAAAAATCATCTCTTGCCTCTCTGGGCTAAGTAATTCCGACATTAAATTGTCTAAAATGTCTCAAATTACATACCAAAAATTATTTGAGATATTTCTTAGAGAGGGGGACCCGCATCCTATATTAGTTATCAGTACTAGAGGGAAAAATAATGGATTTCAAATAAATTCTATACTGGAACCCTGGGGAACTACAATGGCTTGGATTATAAAATATTTCACTTGTGAAGGCCAACTCACTACGGTGGTAGGACCTACATTTCGCATGTTAATTCATTTACGTCATGGAAAAGAAAACCCTGCTCTTAGGGTTAATTTTCCAAACTTTTTGTGTGATTCTATAAATTCTTCTATAGAAAGATACAAGACTGGTTCAAGGCCATTAAAGCATCATGGGTTAATTCAACTAATTTGTAGATATCATTTCCATAAGAAACCTGAAAGTAAATGGGAAAATTTGTTGTGGAAATTTGAGAAGCCTATGCCCAAAACAACATTAGAATCAAGGGAATCTTCTAAACAAGTTCCTCCACCTTCTGGAGAAAATTCCCCCAAGGCTTCCAGAGCTCCTAAAGCCCAAATTCCCACAACCCTTGGTGAAGAAGTGTCAGAATCTGTAAATGAGGAATTTAAAACCCCGGACCAGTTGGAAGATGTGGAGATTATTTACCCAAGCATAGGCATCGTTCCCCTAAAGAAAAGGAAAATAAGAACAATTATCACTTATCAGAATGCCCCTCCTTTGAGGAGAAGTAAGAGATTGTCTTTTGAGTCTACTGAAACCCCAGTGCCAAGTGTTGGAAGTGAATCAAAGAATAAGAAATCCAAGAAGTAGAAAAATCCTATAGAGGACATTGGTCCCATTGATAACATAGAAATGGGGGAACTAGGAGAACAAATTCATCAATCTCTGAAAAAAGAAACTCTTGTTGAGGAAATGTCATCCCACATTGGATATGAAGAAGCAGTTTTTGCTGAGGAGATTCAAGAAACGAGAAAGGAGCAATCTCCACCTTCCATGGAAATTGAGGACAAAATTTTAGAAAGTTTATCCTCCCTTGTAAATGAAGTTGTTGAGACTATTGAAAATGAAAATGTTAATGTAGAGTTTAAAAAGTTGAGATTAGAAATTGGTGAGTTAAAAGATTAGTTGCACATAAATAAGGAAAATATGATACAAAAACAACAAGAAATTAGAGTACATACTGTAGTAATTGGGAAAAGTGATCAGGAAGTGCAAAAGTTAAAATTGCAAATAGAAGAAAAAGATACATTTATTCATGAATTGCAAGAAAAAATTCACAAGTTGACTCAAGAAAATAGGACTTATAATGCTAATCTTTCTGAAAAAAATAAAGAAATTGAAATGTTGAAAAATAATTTTATGCTTATGTTTTCAACTTTTGAGGAAGAAAAGAAAACACAAAAAGAAGAATTAAATGCCCCTCTTAGTAAGATTGTGGAGTTAGAATAGGATTTATAGGAAAGCATCGCTAAACCAATAATGGAATCAAAATAAATTCAGAGTGATCCAATTGTAGATGAATAGTTCGAGGTCTGAATTCCTCCATTATTGATGAAATGGATGGAAAGGTGCTATTTCTTGAGAGATGCTAAGATTGAAAACTATAGATTGAAAAAGGAGTTGGTACTTCTAAAGGAGTCATTTCATAAGGATTATAGAAGAAAACATGATGCATGTCAGATAGCAGAATATTTATTATCCTATAGAAGGCCATCAAGACTATATTCAATGTTTCCAAATGAACAATGGTTAAAATGGAAATTGTTAAGAATTTATAACGATAAGCCTTATGAACTTGATGACAAATAATTTGTTAAGGTGTTTACAGAATCAACTCCTGAAGAATAGGATATGCTAAGTGAATTCTTTGTTCATGAGCTTTTCTTGGAAAACTATACTGATTTCTTTGTTAATCATTTTTTTGGAGAAGTGCAACTAAGGTCTTTGTTGTCCACCATGAGAAATCAGGTTCATTGGCAAGAGCGTAGCAGGGAATATGCTCAGTCAGAGAAAAGTGTGGGTCTTCAAATGAGATCCCCAAATAGAAAACCTCCAGACTTTAAGGCTACCTTTTTAGCTCTCACAATGGACAAGAAAATGAAAGAAAGATATGATGGAAGCCTGCGAATTTGTTATAATCACTTCATGGAACATGGGTAGAATGATTGGTCCAGCTTGGCATGCTTGTGAGGAGAGATACACTCCTTTACTTGCATATTTAAAGAAAAGAGAAGTGATCTTCCCTCTGAATATTAAATGGTCCTTCAGAAGAGCAGATGCTTTAGCTAGAATTTTGAAAAACCTCAGAACAGATTAGATAGGGATGAAATATAGGCCTCCCTTGTTGCTCTTTTCACCCCCTTCTTTTCACATCAATACAGATCGGGATGATAAAACCTTCAATGAATGGCAAGAGGGTGTTTCTTTCCATAGAGGCTTTCTCCATGCACCTATAGAGTTTGATAAAACTACAAAGGATCTGTACGATATTAGTGCCAAATATGAAGAATGGAACATAAATATTGGACAGGGCCATAGTAGAGGAGCAAGAGGACCTGCCAGGAATTAGGAAGGGGAGGAAATGATGAGGTAAAAATAACCTCATCATAATAACATAATAAAATGTTATTTCACATATGAAAAACCCTGAGCCTCTACCAATTAATTAAACTTTAGGAGAAATAATTGCTTATCTTTTTAAGAAAATTGCACAAACTTTATTTCCTTGTGATTTATCGAAGTTTCTTACCAATGCAGATTTAATGGGTTGTTTTAAGTGTTTTGTAGGTTAATAATTGGACATTATGCAATAGCACGTGCTCCCAAAAAGTTGAAGATATTTGCTTGAAGCTTGCTCCTAAACTATAGGATAGTGGACCAGAATTTCAGTTGTTAGTTTTCATTTTAGTTATGTTTTAAAGTTCAAAAGACTTTATGGCTCGACTTGAGCCTCTTTAATACCTATGTAATGGATGTTTAAATTTTGTTGAAATCTATTAAAGACTTTTTCAATGGTCATCTGCGCCATCTGAAATTTAGGATTTAGTTGGATGTTTTCTATAAAGATGTAATCTCCAGAAACAGAGGATAACGTAAGATATAGTAATGTTATCTTGTCAACTTGTTTCTTGAAATTCTATGAATAAAGAGATTATTATGTATCATTTTCTGAGTTATTGCGTTATGGATGGAAATTATCTTTAATGGAATAGTTTTTAAACCAGTTGTGTATGTGACCTGAGGACGAATGTAGGAACCCACGAGCTGGCCACTCGAGGGAGGATAGATTAAATAGATGAGTACTTTCCTTTTTGTCATTTTACTACATGGATAATCATTCTGTAGGAAATTGTTAAGTTTGTCGTTGTCGTGTTTGAAGTTTTAGAGCACTCATTGTCTCTCATTGTCATAGTTACTTATTGCTAACTGTTAGAATCATTACTATTTAATAAGAATGTTTCATGGATTGTTTACAAGCTTTTCTATTTCTATAGTTTACCCACTCTTTAGTTTAATCCTTTCCGTGCTTTCTAGTTTAGTTATCATGTTTTCTAGGTTAGTTATTTTATGCTTTCTAGTTTAAATCTTTTTAGTTTTCTTAGATAAATTGTTTCAGTTCAATAATTAAATGGCCTTAGATTAAAATTAACTTCAGTTGTCCTAAAAAAAATAAGAAAATCTAAAAGGGTTAGTTAAGCTGCCTACTATTGCAAATAGCCTTGGACACTACCCGGTCGATATATTGATGTTTTATCTTCTAAAGTAATGGGACCTAACGACAGCCTATCACATAGCATCACATATCTCATAAGAATAAATAAAGTGCATCCATACATGATCAAATATAAGCATCTCATGCATCCATAAAATCATAAGCATGAAATAAAGTGAACACATCACATCATAAATCATCTATATCCTTATCATATATATATATATATATATATATAAATGAATGTCATGGTACAAAATATGAATCAATGTATGAATAACGATCATGAGTACAATATCCATGAGGCTATCAAAAATGATTTCATGAATGTATATATGACAAAGAATGGGGTAACAAAATAAAAAAGTGTCTATACACAATAGCTAGCCTTGATGGCTGCTACCTTCTCTAGCCTGCCTCTTAGCCTGATCCTCGGATCTTAGTCATGCATCACTCTGCTATGAAAAAACAAGATATCTAAGTGTCTATGGTACATCTTGATGATAATGCAATATGTAATATGCGGTCTCTGTCACGGCCTCTTGGTGTAATCTAGCTGAAATAGTCCTTCCATGTGTGGTCACCATCATAGCCTCTAATTGTTGGCGTCAGACAACCTCCTGATCCCTCTCTGTGGTCACAACTTGTACCTATTGTAAATATTGATCTCTCTCTACCATGATGTCAACCACCTGCTTTCATGCCTAGTCTCGATCAACAGTAATACCCAAAACCTACTGGTGGGCCTAATCTCACTCACCAGTCAAAATCTGCACCTGTTGTATTTGTGCATCCCTCGCATCTAGTGGTGGTGTTGGCAGTCTTGCCTTTTGTTGTACCACTAGAGGTTTTTGTGGAACCTGTTGTCCCATAGGTGGAGCCCCTGAAACCCAATCATCCTAGCCATCATGGCCACCCTATCCTCTGCTTCTATCCTCCTACCTCTGGGTCTCCCTCAGGGATGAGCACCCACCAGATCTGTCAACGGTCGAGGAGGAACGAACCAAGCATCATATGCTGGTGTAGTTTGTGCTACTGCCTGACCCTGATCATAGGCCCAGGGCTGAACCAGTAACTATTTGAAGCTCTCAACTACCTCGAGAGCTAGAATGGTAGGTCCCCATGTGGGAACCTCTATGGCCGACCTAGCAAAAATGGCTTTGTACCCATCATTTGGCCTATCCTGAATATCTCCAAACTGGTGAGCCACCCTATTTGGTAAATACCACTCAATAATGGTGTGCTCGTGACCTTGCATATATCAGGTCTACCTAGAAAAATGCAGTTGCTAAATATCATTATACAAAGGTGGAATCTATAGCCACAGACACTAGTGGAAAACAATCATATCATCAATCACCCATTGCCAGTAGAGGATCCCAAGTTGTCCAATGTGCCTCAAGGTGATAGCCCTATGTATCTCCAAATGATGGGATGATTTGGCTCGACATATACCATCTACACAATAGGTTGGAGCACAAAAATATGCTCCCATGCCCAAATATGAAGCAGAGTCACCCCTGCACCAGTGGTTCACCCATCACAATAAACAAAATCATGCAAATCATGATATAAGGAGGCCAGCATCATAGACCCCTGATGAGCCTAAAATATGCTCATTATTTAAGTGTCATGATATATTTTTGAATAACTTTACTCTTTCTAATGGTTGTTTTAAACTCTTTGGTTATAAACTTTTTATGTTAATGGGTAGTATTCTGTGACAATGCATTCCTACAATCCTACAGCTTAGTATCTCCATATGACTATATTCATGGACCTGTTTAACCTCCCAATTGACTGATATGATACATGTAGTTTTGGATAAATGAGATGAATTTAATGTGTGTGATTAATGATAGGTATTGTGCTGTTATGCTTTGTTTCGCCTTTTATGCCATGTGTTCCGCAGGTTGTTGAAGATAATTTGAACAAGTCAATACATAGCGAACTTCGATTATGAAGAGAAGATCATTTCCATTACGGCATTGAGCATGTTGTTCCTGTGAAGACGCTTTGCTTAGGTCATCAATCTAGGAGGAGTGGAGCACTGGATTCTTTCTGAATTAATTGGATGGATACACTTTCATTTATGGAAATCTTTTCCTCATGATTAGGAAGCATCTACGCCTGTGTCTTTCTCTGTTAGTTAGTTAGTTAGTTGTTTTTCTTTAAATAAAGGTTCCTCCTGTGCAAGTGAACGAGGAGATGATAGAGAAATTAGACTAGAGAGTAGAGATAGAGTAGAGTGTAATGAGTTTACTGTTATAATGAAAAACAGAGCTTTGTATTAAATTTTCTTACAAGCAAACTGCCATGTATGTGATTTCGCGTTATGAATAAAAAGCTGATGATGTTTTGAGTTCCATTCTTGCATAGTTGGTTGATGCTTGCTAAGGGGGTCCACTTAGTAAGTATCCGTAGTTAGCTGTTTGCTTTCTATTATTTATTTACTAGAATTTCATTCTAGTAAGTTTTGATGCAAAATCAGTCTTAAACTGTTCCTGCAGCATAAGGAATCCATCCCTGTGTCTGTTCCTGCAGCATAAGGCCAGTTCATGGTTTATTTTCCTAGTAATTGTTATTGTGATTCCTACTTTAGTTAAGTGATGCTTAAGTTAGTAAGACTTTGTTTCATGTCCCTGCATCAGAGTTAGAATCCTTTTCAAGCATTTATTTCGAGTAGGTTATGGCTAAAGTCGGTTCTTAGTGCACATACAGTGTTGCTCCATTTCAAGTATACGTTCCCTGGTTTGATAATTAAATGAACGACCATGAGAAGATGTTAGTCACCTACTAGAATGTCCAATTGCCAGGTTAGGATTTGTCATGACTTCTATATCCTTTTGTGGGTGCAACCATTTTTGGCGCCATTGTTGGGGATGGTGTCAAGCTAAGAACCTGTCATAGTCATTGTTAGCAGTAGTTTAGTATATTTACTTAGAAATTTTCAAAACCTTCAATTTTCAGTTAAGTCTGTTACATGCATAGAAGAAGAGACGCTCTAGGGAGATTCTTACCAAACCCTTCCTTCACTGATAACGATTTTGAACCAACTTACAATCTATTTGAGGAAGAAGGAAACCAAGATATCAATCCACTTGCTGAAGACCCATTTGCTGAATTTCGCTTTGACCTTGCTGACGAGGAACCCAGGAAAAATATATTTGCTCTGATACTTCATCAAGCAAATATGGCACAAAATCCACCTAATCGACCTCCTGCTTTTGAATTCCCTATTATTTCCCAGCAAGATAATGATAACCTCAAAAATATTCCTTCTTCATTGCTTCCCAAGTTCTATGGACTAGTTACTAAGGACCCATACACTTTCTTGTTTGAGTTTGACATCCTCTGTCGAAGTTATGATTATACCACAGATGCTCATAAGCTTAAGCTGTTTCTTGCTACTTTGAAAGAGGGTGCTTTAAGATGGTTCATGAGTTTGGGAAGGAATGTTGTTGATAGTTGGGCACTCATGCAAACCAAGTTCCTTGAGAAATATAAGGAATATTGCAAGAGTGGTAATAAAGGTGATGATATATTCCAAATTCAGCAGAAGGAGGATGAGAACATGGAAGACTATGTCTCAAGGTTTTTGTTTTCTTTGAAGAAGAATTCAAACCATACTCTCAATGAAGAATCTCATAAATTACTTTTTCTGAGAGGAATCAATGATTCCTGTATTGATGCTCTGGATCTAATGGGAGGAGGAGATATAACCCAAGTGCCTTGGGATGATATTAAGGGCATATGCTGCAATTACTCTCGAGCAAGTATCAAAAAGGGAAGAGGTCATTAGGCCACAATGGGAAAATATTCTAATAATGGAGTCTCACAGATGGAGATTTCAAATTTGCTGCTTGATTTCAAGCACGATATCATAAATAATATGGCTACACAGTTGGATACTATGCAAGCTCGAAAGAAGCATGAGGAAGCTGAAACAATCTTGGCCGAGTTCTGTCCACATTGTCGACGAAAGAAGTGTGACTGCAGATGTAAGATGGTGGCTAATATGGAGGCTAAGTAGTTACCTACTGACTTTAAGGCAGTAAAAGGTGATGATGACCAAGTATTCTATGTTGCACAAAGGCATCCATGGGCTCAAAGACAAGGTATGCCTCAAGACCCTCTAACTTTTGGTAATCCTTACTCTAATTATAGTAACCAATGGCAACCTACATATGGTCCATCACCATCATGGAATACCTCTCAACCACCATGGCCTAGCTATCCAAATCCACAATGGCAATCTCCTCGAGGAGGTTGGCAGCACCCACAAGGACAATGGGCTCCACCCCAAGGTAATTGGCAACAGAATCCTCAGTGGAGAAGCTCTCAGCAATGGCAGAACCAATCCTCCGAATTCTTGCAGCCATAGTAGCCGCAACCTCCAGCTCTTATGCCACCTCCTGCAACATCTCCTACAAATACTAGCCCTCCAAAACCAATGCCTATGCCTACTCAGCCATTACAAAATCCTAATAATCAGTAGCAGCAACAATAGCCTATGTATTTTGCAGAAGCTAATCAGTATCCAGCCTATGCCCTGAATATTAATGATATCCATCTCAGGTCTGGAACCACCTTACCTGCTCCACAGCCACCAGTAATTACTGAAATACAAGATCCTCTCTCTACTGAAAAACTAAATGGTCCTGCAGAATAGATAACTATATCAGAAAACTCCTCTAAGGAGCCTGTCCTTCAGTATCTAGTAAAACCACCTTTTCCTCAAAGATTGCAAGATACTACACCCAAGTCCATGGAAGAGCCTACCTTTGATATTTTGGATCAGCTAAAGAATGTACATATCCAAATTCCCCTCTTTCAAGCCATAAAAGATGGCCCAATTTATGGAAAAGCTATTAAGGAGGCCTATTTGAAGAAACCTGGAAGAAAGAAAAAGGATCCCCAAACTATCCATGTTCTTGGAAAATTGGCAGATATTATGTTAGGGAAGGTAGTCATGCCAAAATATGTTGACCCTGCAAGTCCTATGGTACAAGTCAATATTAATGGTCAGATGGTAAAAAATGTTTTGATTGACCTAGGTGCAGCCATTAATGTAATGACCAAGCATACTATGGAGTATTTGAATATCCTAACCATTAGGTCTACACCTACTGTCCTACAGCTTGCTGACAGTTCCACTGTAACACCTGACGGACTGGTGGAAGATATAATTGTCAATCTTGAATCATGGGAATATCCCGTTGATTTCACTATATTATCCACTAAGGAAACTTTGGGGGGATATCCTATCATTTTAGGTAGACCATGGTTAGCCACAGCTGATGCATTTATAGGATTCCATTCTGGAGACATGACAATCTCTGATGGCCAGTCAACAAAGAAATTGGCTTTATACCCACCTGCCCAGCCTCAACCAGACTTAGGAGAAGAAACGGAAGATGTCAACTCGTTGGCCTAGTTAATGATGCTGCAAACTAATCCGTTTTCCCAACTTTAGAGTGAAGATGAATTGCTCTTCCAAATTTTGCAGTCAAATTCTAATATGAGTAACCCATCATAATCCAATAATTGTATTCAACAATCTTTCCTACAACAACTGAGTCCTGAGAGCCTGCCATTTAAAATCCCTACAGTTTATAAACATTTTCTTCCACAAGAAATACAGACACCACCTTTTCCAGTTGATTCCATGAATGATCTCACCAAACAAATTGACCTGTCTCCAGGCCATTATCTGAATATCAACAATCAACTACCTAAAGCTCAACAAACTTCCTTGGTCACAATGTTGCAAGATCAACACAATGCTTTTGCATAGGACTATGGGGATATGAAGGGAATAGATCCTCAGCTTTGTACTCATAGGATCTATGTTAAGGAAAATTGTTCACCTGTTAGGTAGCCTCAAAGAAGGATAAACCCAACACTCAGGTAAATAGTTAAAAATGAGCTTCAAAAATTGTTTTATGTTGGTTTTATCTACCCTATCACAGACAGTCAATGGGTATCTCCATTAGTGATTGTTCCTAAAAAAGGTGGGAAGTGGTGAGTTTGTGTAGATTACAGGGAGCTGAATACTGCAACAAAAAAGGATCATTTTCCACTGCCATTTGTTGATCAAGTATTAGACTCACTGTCTGGTAAAAAGTATTTCTCATTTTTGGATGGATATAGTGGGTATAATCAAATTAAAATTGCCCCTGGGGATCAGGATAAAACAACTTTTACTTGTCCATGGGGGACTTTTGCTTACTCTGTCCTACCTTTTGGCCTGTGTAATGCTCCCGCCACATTTCAAAAAGTAGTAATTAGTATTTTTGCTGACATTTTTCATGATTCTATGGAGATTTACATGGATGAATTCGCCACTTATGGAGTAACTTATGAAGAAGCATTATCAAATTTGGAGAAAGTTTTGAAAAGGTGTAAGGAGCATAATTTGTCTTTGAATAGTGAGAAGTGTTTTATGATGATGCAAGAGGGAATTGTTTTAGGCCATCATATCTCACCAGCTGGAATTCAGGTTGACCTTGCAAAAATAGAAGTTACTCTAACCTTGCCACCACCTATGAAACAAAAGGATGTTAGAAGCTTCTTAGGACATGCTGGATATTATAGAAGGTTCATCAAAGATTTTAGAAAAATAGCCAGTCCATTGTATGCCTTATTAACTAAGGATTCAGAATTTCATTAGATTAAGGCCTATGACAAGTCTTTCCTGCAGCTTAAGGACTTACTTACTAAAGCACATGTTCTTCAAGGACCCAAGTGGAGTCTGCCCTTTCACATACACAGATGCATCTGATTATGCCATAGGGGTTGTGTTAGGATAGAAGGAGAATTCCATTGAGCATGCCATCTATTTCATCAGCAAAAATCTTCAAGGCCCAGAGTTAAATTATACTGTCACAGAAAAGGAATTACTAGCAGTTGTATATGCTTTGAATAATTTTCGGCATTATGTCACTGGCTATGAAATATTTGTTCACACTGACCATGCAGCAATAAGGTACCTTATGAATAAGCCTGCCATATCTGGAAGATTGGCAAGGTGGCTACTATTGTTCCAAGAATTCAATATCATAGTTATTGACAAGGTAGGCAGGGCAAATGTGGTGGCTAATTTCCTATCCAGACTTCAAACAACTACACTTGCCACATCTGAGGTAATTGATGATACCTTTCCTGATGAGCATCTATTTTTTATTGCTGCTAGCACTCCATGGTATGCAGATATTGCAAACTACTTAGTAGCTAGCAAAATACCAGCTCACTTCTCCCCAAAGGACAGAAAGTTGCTGATTGAGAAGAGTTTTAACTTTTCTTGGATAGCAGACTGTTTGTTCTACACAAGACCAAATCAAGTTATGCGTAGGTGTGTGAGGGAAGACGAGACATATGACATTCTGCATGCTTGTCATGATGAGCCATGTGGTGGGCACTTTGCAGCTAAAAGAACATCCATGAAAGTGCTTAATACGGGATATTACTAGCCCACATTACACAAAGATGTTGTAGCTTACACAAGGAAATGTGACAGATGTCAAAGAATGGGGAGACCAACAAAGTCAGATGAAATGCCTCTGCATCCTCAAGTGGTGGTTACTCCCTTTGATAAGTGGGGAATGGATTTTGTTGGGCCTATTGACCCTCCATCCAATGGGAAGTCATATATTTTAGTTTGCATTGATTATGTGACAAAATGGGTGGAAGTAAAGGCAATGACACATGCAAGAGACAACAAGGTTGCTGAGTTTCTTTATGAAAAAATCTTCACCAGATTTGGAGTACCAAGAGAAATTGTAACAGATCAAGGAGCTCAATTCACTTCAAACTTGATCACTACATTAATGAATGACTATAAGATCAGGCACAAGAAATCAAGCCCTTATCACCCTCAAGCCAATGGTCAGGCAAAGGTAACTAATAAAGAATTGGAGGCCATCCTTACAAAAACAATCCAATTACACAAGAAAGAATGGAGCAGTCGTCTTCTAGAACCAGTCTGGGCTTATAGAACAACATAGAAGACAACCACAGGGTTTACCCCTTTTGAGCTACTTTATGGAAAAACTGCCATGTTACCAATTGAGTTTGAACATAAGACTTTGAGGACTGCTCTTCAATTGCATATTGATCTTTCTAAAGCTCAAATGGAATGTCTCCTCTAGTTGAATGCATTAGATGAGATGTGGAAGGCTGCCCTGCAGCATACAAAAACAATACAGAAGCAAAGGAAAAAATGGCATGACCACAATATCTGCACAAAGCATTTCTCGGTTGGTGATTGGGCCCTACTTTACGACTCCAAGTATAAAGAGAATCAAGGTAAGCTTATGAAAAGGTGGCTTGGTCGATATGAAATTGAAAATGTATTTAACAATGGGTCGGTATAGTTGGCAACAATTGATCCTGTCCGCTTCAAACTGTTGGTTAATGGGCACTATCTTCGGTTGTACCATAAGTCGGCTTCAAGAGCAGAACTCATGTAGCAATTTGTTTCACCTATGGTCAGTAATCTTCATGCAGCAAAGGGCTTCGGCCTTCTTCCTGCAGTAACTCTTTTAATTTATGTTAAACATCCATAATAAAGGTTTTCTTTTCACGAAAACCACTTTCTGCATCACCATCCATCACCATCCATCATTTCACCTTTCTTGTCTACATCACCCATTTTACCGTACCACCACCATTCATGATCTCTTTTCCAAGCAGTCATTTCCGACTGTGTTGTGATATCTTCCAACATCCGCGAGCATTAAATACAAGGTACGCGATATTCTTTTCATTTGTCACATCATTTAATTGTTTTATTTATTCATTTATTACAAGTGTCTATCAGTCATTACTGCTCATTCTTTGCCTATTCTTTCACACATGTGAGGAAACATGTCAAAACTTAAGTAGGGGGCGGGGATTGTTTGTTTTAAACCTTGTACTTATGCCAGTGCCACGTTTGATAAAAACAATTTTTAATTGTACTTTCCAAGATTGAATGCGAATGAATGCATGTTTTTTCCTCATCAGCAAGTAAACTACTTAATTAGGTAGTGTATAAAAATCATTGCATGCAATTTTTTTTCATTTCTGGTGAAGAGAGAGGTAAACAAACTGAAAAGGAAAGAAACAGAGTAGGAAAAAAGGTATTTTTCAAATTCTCAGAAGAGGTTAAGTTTCAAGGTTTTCTAGAATCAGTTATTGAAGATGGGTGGTCAGCTGGTAAGACATGAGCCGACGGCTCATGAAGTTTTGACACAGGACCCTCAAATGGTCCAAGCGTTTAGTAATTATGGGTGGTTGAACTATTTTCTAAGGATAAATTCTTTTAACGAAGAGGCTGCAGGTGAATTTTTAAGAACACTTTCTGAAGGAGAAGCTACTGTATGGGGTTTAACGGTAGCGGTGATAGAGGAACGAATAGCTAAAGTAACAGGGCTTCCTGCAGCTGGTGAAAACTTTCCTTCAGGAAGGGATGTTGTCTTTGCCAAGGCAGAATTCACATTGCCAACTGATGGACCTTTGGAGGTTTCGAAGCAGGGATGCAAACGAGTGTCACTACCTTACCCATATTCAGAATATGCATGCTTTATAATCAGGTACTTAACTTATGAAGGTTGTTTCTCCTATCTACATTTGTACCATTTTAAGCTCTTAAGTCATATGAGGCATGGATTAGCTATGAATATCCCAATTTTTTTGTTGAATCTTTTAGAGCATAGTGCCTGTGAAACCCAGAAAGGAAAAGATAATTATGTTACCCATCATGGCCTTATTAAACTGTTGATTGAACGTTCACTAAGAGATGTATCACCGCTCTCATGGCATGAATTTATTGCCCAAAAGGGTTTGCAACCTCCTAGAGCACTCCCTGCACAACCTAAGAAAAGAAAAATGAGAATAGAATCCACAAGTAGTGAGGCTGAGAAAGAATCATCTGCTCCTGCAACACCTAGTCTTGCAACCTCCATAACTAAGCCCTCTACTTGAATGCAAACAAGATCTTCTGTTAGGAAAGAAAAGGGGCAAATGAAAGAAGGAGAGTCATCTAGGACCGAGAAAACCACTGAATCAAGCCCTAGCATTCAAAAGAAAAAACGCTCTCCTCAATCTTTTCCTACAGCAAAACCTATTACGGTCACTGTTTCACCATCTCCTTCTCCTGCCAAGTCTGAGTCTTCAAGACAGACTAAAAAGAGGAAAGCTGCAAAAGATCCTCATACACCTATTACATTGCCAACAAGGATTTCACTAAGAAAACGGAGTAAAGTCACTTCAACCTCCAAACAACCAAAAATTATAGTTATTTCTGAAGAATCAGAGGAAGTCAGATAGGATGATTCCCAAGGTATACCTGAGAATATGCCACAAAATTCAACTGATATTTCTGAAGAACCACAACATGAAAGAGTGGAGGTTGGTGAGGTACAACAAGGCAGTAACCAAAATAGGATGCCAAGTCTTGATGACTTGGCTAATGCAGCTGAAAGAATTTTTGAAGAAACATAGTCCCCTCTTGACCAGCAACATGAGTTTGTCCTGCAGTAAGAACAAGAGCAATTTGATCAGCCTAAGACATCCAATGCAATACCGTTGCCCTCTTAAACATGTCGTGCATTGGTAGTGTATAAAAGGACATTGTTGATAGAGTATCTAGAATATCTTAGGATAACCTGGAAACCTGTCACACCCCAGACTCTGAGCTTTCGCTATATGGCTAAAACTGAATTTCAGCAAAGCCTTTGGGAAGAGGAGAGGAAGAAATTTAAAAAAGAGATTGAAAGGAAAAAGCAGGAAATTGAAGTAATGAAGGAAAAGATGAATGAGATGATGAAGGTGGTCGATCAAATAATGGAATGCAGACCACCACCAAAAGTGTATGCCATGTGCCTAAAAGAACAGTTTCTTTGGTTTCAATTAATGAGGATTTCTAAGAATCTAGACCCCGACATTCATACAGCCAAATAATTCTATGATGCATACCAGGTAGCATCAGATTGGTTGAGAAATTCACTATGTGAATTTTACATGCATGGTTTGCTCATTCCTGAAGAAATAGAGTGGAATCCACTCCTTTACATAGGTGACATACATTTAATGTCACTTATGTCTTGGGCAGCAAATGAAATTAACTATGGAAGGCAATTAGAAGAAAATGAGGAAGTTGAAAGAAGAGAGCCTATTCCTTTGAGACCCAAAAGTTCAGATCCTCGAACTATTCTACAAACTTGGCTCACAATTGCATATGGATTCTATGATCCTACAACAAGGATGAAAATATTTGATCTCAGGAGGCAAGTATATGATGAGTTTAAAGGTCAAGCATATTCATTTTGGAAGCTCTCCTCTACTAGGATTAAAGCAAGATGGGATAGGTTAACAGTTGGTCTAAAGAAGTTTGAACCCCATAGCTCTCTAAATTTTATAGCAGCTATCAGAAGGGCAGACAAATATATCCAATTGGGTCGTCAATAGAGGTTTGAACTATGGTTTCCATTGACATTTCATCCCCCTATTTTGCTATGGCCATTGTACCCTTATCAGGCCACAAATATTGATGAAGCAAATGAAGCTCGCAGGAATGAAAGGCTGCAGAAAAACAGAGGCTTTTACTACAAGTTCAGGACTGCAATGCAAGGCCATACTACTGTCACCGATTTCAGAGAGACAACCAGGAAGGTTAATGCTGGAGGACCAGCATTAGCATAAGTAGGGAGCGAATGATGAGCTTAAAATATGCTCATTATTAAAGTGTCATGATATATTTTTGAATAACTTTACTCTTTCTAATGGTTGTTTTAAACTCTGTGGTTATAAACTTTTTATGTTAATGGGTAGTATTTTGTGACAATGCATTCCTACAATCCTGCAGCTTAATATCTCCATATGACTATATTCATGGACCTGTTTAACCTCCCAGTTGATTGATATGATACGTGTAGTTTTGGATAAATGAGATGAATTTAATGTGTGTGATTAATGATAGGTATCGTGTTGTTATGCTTTCTTTCACCTTTTATGCCATGTGTTCCACAGGTTGTTGAAGATAATTTGAACAAGTCAATACGCAACAAACTTCGATTTTGAAGAGAAGATCATTTCCATTACAGCACCGAGCATGTTGTTCTTGCGAAGACGCTTTGCCCGGGTCATCGGGAGGAGATCTAAATGGTCATCAATCTAGGAGGAGTGGAGCGTTGGATTCTTTCCGAATTAGTTGGATGGATACACTTTCATTTATGGAAATCTATTCCTCAGGATTAGGAAGCATCTACGCCCGTGTCTTTCTCTGTTACTTAGTTAGTTAGTTGTTTTTCTTTAAATAAAGGTTCCTCCTACGCAAGTGAATGAGGAGATGATAGAGAGATTAGACTAGAGAGTAGAGATAGAGCAGAGTGTAATGAGTTTACTGTTATAATGAAAAATAGAGCTTTGTATTAAGCTTTCTTACAAGCAAATCGCCATGTATGTGATTTCGAGATGAATAAAAAGATGATGATGTTTTGAGTTCCATTCTTGCATAGTTGGTTGATGCTTGCTAAGGGGGCCCACTTAGTAAGTATGCATAGTTAGTTGTTTGCTTTCTGTTATTTATTTACTAGAATTTCATTCTAGTAAGTTTTGATGCAAACTCAGTCTTAAACTGTTCCTGCAGCATAAGGAATCCATCCCTGTGTCTGTTCTTGCAGCATAAGGCCAGTTCATGGTTTGTTTTCCTAGTAATTATTATTGTGATTCCTTCTTTAGTTAAGTGATGCTTAAGTTAGTAAGACTTTGTTTCATGTCCCTGCATCAAAGTTAGAATCCTTTTCAAGCATTTATTTCGAGTAGGTTGTGGCTAAAGTCAGTTCTTAGTGCACATACGGTGCCGCTCCATTTCAAGTATATGTTCCCTGATTTGACAAGTAAATGAACGACCATGAGAAGATGTTAGTCACCTACTGGAATGTCCAATTCCTAAGTTAGGATTTGTTGTGACTTCTATATCCTTTTGTGGGCGCAACCAGCCCCCATGCAAAGAATGTCCTTTTTTGCAGCATCTGATGCCACGCCAAGCCCCATCCTAGGCTGAATCCTTTATTGCATCTATCAGGAGCCACCAAACCTAAAATTATGGTTGCAATAATCAAACGAAAGGTGGGCACATGACCTCTTTATGACTCAAGGTCGATCTATGATGTAACTAAAACAACCTCTTCTGTATCCATCACCTCGTGGCATGCGTTGAGTCTAACATCAACATCATAAATCACATGATTGCCATGAATGGGAAAGCAAATGATCTACCAAACATCCTCCAAGGTCACCGTCGCCTCACCTATCAGAAGGTGGAATGAAGAGGTCTCACTGTGCCATCTCTCACATAGGGCAGCCATCATCACAAGATTTGTCTGGATGACAGGTACATATCTGACATACCAAAGGCCGGTCTCTCCTAGGTGCTCCTAGCATAACTCTAATAAATCACCAAGTCTCTCCAACACGGTGGGCCTATGCTCCCATGAAATCAATGGTTGAATGACCTCCTACATCCACAAAGTGCACAGTGTCAAGAAATCAAGGAAATTTGACTCAATTTTTAATTTGCATCTCATAAATCACAATAGCATCGCTATTTGCAATAGTGTCCCTATATTCAAATTTCAAATTGTGATGCCCGAAGGCATTTTAAATTGCAAATCGAAATAGTCGTCACCAAATACACTAGCGTTGTGATTTACTCTTTGGAAAACCCTAATTCTAATTTCTAAATTGGTTGAAGTGTCGCTAAATAAAAATGCATTACCATTTAAAATTTGAAACCCTAATTTTAAATCATGTGATAACGTCGCCATAAACAAATGCATCACTATAATTCATTTCAATGTTGCTGATTGCAATTTGGGTGTCGCTATATAGCGATGCCCCCAAAGTTTAAATTTCAAAGCATCATAAATGCATCAAAAATTCAAATTTCAAATCAATTTTGGAGTTACATACTGGTGGTCTTGCACCTAGAAGCCATTGGAACTCTCGAACTCGGTCAAAGATGTGCGTGGGAAGCTCTTTGTGTGCCATTTCATTGGAGGGTTAGAGCTCAAAATAGCAAGAATTTCTTAAGTGTGAATGCACAAATGAATTGAAAGTGATCCTTCTTGGCTTATTTATGCTAGAAAATTAGGTTTTTTTCCCTAATTTCACCTTAAAGCTAGGGTTCATCATCATTTTCACCAATTTTTCCAATCAAAGCCTAATTTTGCATCACCTTTTACATTTTTGGCATAATTCTTACATCCTGGAGCCCTTCTAGAACCTTGGGACAACTTTTAACCTTTATTGAGAAATCAACCCAAAATTAAAAGATTTCGCTTGATTTCTCAAGGGGGAAGGGAGTTAGCTTTATCCTTCCACTAAGGCATCTAATGGACGGTGCCCCTACATTGGGAGGAGTTAACGAGAAGGCAACAAGGATAAGGAGTAGACTAGTGCTCAAAAGTTTTTTATTTGGGGCAACAGTTTTGATCTGATGAGCGTTATTCTTTGAATCAAAGCAACAGGTACCTCACTTCCAAGAGGGGCAAAATGTAGACACTGAAAAATGTCTTGATCGATATCATGCACTCGAAACGGGTTTAATAACATCATTTCCTCTAAAACCCATCCTCTTTTTGCTGAATTGATTAAATAAGCCTAGCTATTTAATTAATTATGTCATTTTCGTCTATTAATCTAATTTATTAAAATTGGGTTAATTCACCCCCTTTCATGCTAACATTTCATCTAATTAAATTAAATAAATCAACATATTTAATTTAATTCCCTAAGTCATCTTATTTAATTAAATAACTCTAAGTTATTTAATTAAATATAATTTCACCTTTCCCCATTCATTAAATCATTTAATTTAATGAAAAACACTTCATTCCTCCAAATCCCCTAATTGTGTGATTAAACCTTGTTTAATTAATAATTAAACTAATTTTCTTCTAAAAGGGGAATATTCCTTATCCCCTTTTTTGCACAATTAAAACTTTTTTTTAATTTGTAAAATATCTTTATCCTCACCCATGAGAATATTCTAAAAGGAATATTCTCTTTCCTCCAATCAATTAAGAAAGAGATATTCTCACTTGGCTTCAAATGCAAGTTATCTTTTAACCTCTTGAGTAAGTCACCATCTGACATGTGTGTGCAAGTCAAAAGTGCATTTTTTTGAACCAAATGTGAGCTCTTGATTAATTTTCATCTTGCATTCTCATCCGTTGATGAGAATCCATGATTCATGTTGCTTCTTCCTTTCATCCTTAACCGTTGATTAATCTTTTCAATCTCAACCTTCCATTTCTCATTTGCTCTTCTATAAATATAACCCTATTTGGATACAAATGGATCTGTCTTTCAATTGAAAACTTATGTTGTTTAATTAACTTGCATCCACACTCATATTTTACTCACTTTTAACTTGTTTTAGTTCATTTTAGTTGCATAAATAGCTTCATACATCCATTAATGGATTCCATGCATCCATCTTAGCTTGTTTATAAATTAGGGTTTCTATCTTTTAGCTTAGCAATTGTATAACTAGATAATTTTTAGAATAAAATCATGTTAACATAGCTTGCATCATGTTCATTTTAGCTTAAATCAAGTTTTAATCCATTTTATCACAATAGTTTCATCAATTCTATTCCATAGAATCGACTGAAACAAGCTCACTAAGCGCGGGATTGGGAAAGGGTTGTTGTTCCACATCAACACGACACCAATTCCAAAATAGGATAAGTTTCAAATGGGTTAGAGTAGGAATTTAACTATTTTCATAGTTGGTAGTTTTCAGCTTCAAAAAATGCTTAGTTTAACTTTGAATTTGAATGATCTTGTTTGCTAGATTTAGGTTTAGTGGCTTCATTATACTTTGATTCATCATGGATCAAGTGTAATCGATTCACCCTAGCAATCTTCATCTCACGCAATGTCCTTAAACCTTTCTCACTAATGTGACCCATGTGTTGGTACCATAATATAATATCATGCTTAAGTACATGAACACCAAACATAGATACAATAGATGTATTTTAGTCATATTTAAAAAAAAAACCTTAAAAAGATATAAAATCCTGGCAAATATTCAATTTTTCGGGAAAAATATTAATTTATATTGGAGAATATTTCCTTTTTTTTGAAAAGTATTAATTTTATTGGATTATTTTTAAATCACTAGAAATTTGTAGAAAATCTTGGTGAATTATAGATAGATTTAAAAAAGAAATAATTTTGTTGGTGAATTATACTTTAATTCAAAAAATAAAATAAGGTCGGTTGAAAATTATTAATAGATATTAAAAAATAAATAATTTTGTTAGTGAATTATAATTGTATTCAGAAAAAGAAAATAAGTTTGGTGGTGAATTATATAAATGTTCAAAACTATAAATAAATGATTTGGCAAATGTGTTGGTATTTTTTTGAAAAATTATAATGTGGTTGGCAAAAATATCAAATTCTAAATTTGATAATGATTAAGTTACTTGGTGAATCAATCTAGCTTTAAATAGATTTACATTTACATCATCAAATGATCACAGATCAATGACATAAGTTCTATTTTGGACCAAATTTTTGACACACGTAAATTTCTATATGATGCAAGAGCATCTAGGGCAAAGAGCAATCTTGCATCAAACTGAGTTAATTATTTTCATTAAGGGCTGAACCGGATGGAAATTCATTGAGTATGGAAGTCTATAGAAGTTCGACATGAAGGAGGAAATAACTTCGTTATTCGACATTGGTCAACATACTTGTTGGTGTGACAGGGAGACTCTGATGGGACCTTGTTTCATGTCCCATTAACATACCAATGGCGAAAGTAGCAAAAATTAATGGGCGCGAAGAACTCTCATCGGTGAGAAGTCCACATATCATCGAGATGACATTCAGAGTCCCTTTGATGGAGTGATAAGGTGAATCAGGGTGTCGATGATACTTCAGGCTAACAAGAATACATGTCCATTCAATATTATGAAATCGGGAAGACCAACATGTTTTTGAGAGATGTTATGAAGAGTCCCTTTCACCTGCTGATAAAGTGATGACAACAAAGAACCGAAATTTCGGTAAAGCCTCATTGACGAGACTGGGTCGTATTGAAGCAAGAGGATTTGAAGTCCCCTCTACACAACAATGGCAGAAGGATGGACGAAGATGTAAGGAGTTCAATGATGATGGATGAATGAGTTATGTGGTGACATGTGGCGAGAAGTTATTCGCTGATTTTACATCATTGTTGTGAATCAACATGATTTTGGTTTGCGATTGGTGTCGGCCTAATGATGAAGCATAGATTCAAAGATGATTACCTAGCATGAACGAATAGAAATATAGTGACTGATAATGAGGTAACTACCTGGGAGATCTTGATGATTCATTGGACGATGAGGTGGTACTAAGACAATACAAGTGAAGTCGACTTGAAGGAAGAGTATCGATATTAAGAGATAGCCAGAGATAGAGAGCAAACAGAAAGAGAAGGTGGTGGATGATCTTGTAGGTGTATTCTGAGATCATAGAGCAGAAATTGGGTTATGATCTACATGTGTTACTGCTGATTTTGTAATCAAACAACCCATGTGATTCTCTAATTTTCTTTTCCATTTCAAAATAATAAAATCTCTTTTTTTCTCTTGCATATTTGTTGTGCAAACCTATGTCATTGTGGTGAGTCTAGTTTGTAATGGGAGTACCCTTCATCAAGTTATCTTAGAGCGGGTTGTCTTGAGCTGTAAACAAAGTGCCAAATATAAGGTAGTTTGTAGGAGGACCTATGAGTGTGGGTTGAGATCAAAATGCATCCTAGATGTGCCCAACATGGTAGAGGTAGAGGCAAAGGTGGAGGAGGAAGAGATCCACCTAGAGATGAAATCAAAGCCCTCATAAGGCAATTAGAAAACTTGAAGGAAGAGGTTTGTAGGAGAGAAGTGCATGAGGAAAGAGATGATAGTGAAGATGAAACCAAAGAGGAAATGGAAGAGGAAGAATAGGATCAAGTGGATCCTGGAGAAATGAGATTGTTGAGAGCAATATCCAACCTTGGAAAGAACCCCAAAATGGATGTTTAAACTTTCAGTGGAAGTCTTAATCCTGAAGAGTTGATAGATTGGATCAACGACATGGAGGAACTTTTCGAGTTTGAGGAGATTGAAGACCCTCATAGAGAGGTTTGCAAAGATAGTTAAAAGTTCATGCAAGAATATGGTGGAAAGAGATCCAGCTTGAAAGAGGAAGACAAGGGAAGGATACAATTTCTAGATGGGATAGAATGGTGGAAAAATAAAAGAATCAATTTATTCTAGTTGATTATGAGTTGGAGTTGCTCAAGAAGATGTAGAATTTGAGACAAAGAACGAGGACGATGTAGGAATACATAGAGGAATTTCACAAGATCCTAATTAGAATAGGACATTCTGAAGCGAATAAGGAGAAATTAGCTCATTATCTTAATGGGATGAAACCTAGCATACAAGAAGAGTTGGCATTAGTAAGAATATACACCATTGAGGATGCATATCATTTTGCATTGAAGGTAGAAGAAAGATTGAATAGTAAAATTGAGAATAATAAAAAAGGGAAGGGTAGAGATTATGTGCAGCAAAAAGAGGATGAACAACATGTTAGAGAAATTGAGGACAACAAAGATGAAAGGGGTGAAAGCTAAAACAAGTCACATGAGAAGAATTATCGAGGTAGAGGAAGATTTGAATGAGGACCAAGAAGAGGAGGCTTCCGTGGAACATGTTTTCAATGTGGAGAGGAAGGACATAGAGACTTTGAGTGTCCTCAACATCAAGAAAAGACAAACAAAAGACTAAAAGGTAATGCTTGAGTTTCCCATGTGGATGAAGATGCTTAGTCATCACATTCTAAAGATATTGAAAGGGGTGAGTCCCTTGTTGTCAAAAGATCCTTACTGAATGAGGAGAAGGAACCAAACCAAAGAAAGAGCCCGTTTTGCACTCGATGTAAGTGTGAAGGTAAATTTTGTGATGTTATCATTGATGGTGGTATTATTGACAACATTTTTTCTGAAGAGATGGTGAAAAAGTTACAACTACAAAGGAGAAGACACTCGCATCCATACAAAATTGCTTGGTTGCAGGATGATCATAAGGTCTAGGTGAATGAACAATGCTTGGTAAGATTTAAGATAGGTGATTATCATGATGAATTTTGGTGTGATGTTATGCCTATGAATGTTTGTCACTTGTTATTAGGAATACCTTGGTAGTTTGACAGGAGATCATTGCATGATGGGTATGCTAATACCTACTCTTTGATGAAAGATGGAGTCAAGCACAAATTGAAACCTTTGAATAAAGAAGAAGGAAAGGTATGCAATAATGCTGGAAATTTTTTGGTTAATGGCATTAGAAAATTAGTTAAAGAGGATGAGGATGAATATAATGATCTTATAATGCAAGTTGCAACTATGTTGATTGCATTCCAAAGGGGTAGAATGAAAGTATTGGTGGGGAAAGAAGAGGTAAAATCTGATTTTTGTGAAATTTTGTTATTGATTTATGTGAACATGATGAGATTAGTGTAGATGAAGGAATTGCAGTAGTGAATGAAGGTACTACAGTTGTAAGGAAGAAGGTGAGAAAACATATGATTTTTTTGGTGAGCTTTTGTTTACATCAGTTGATGATAGTTTATTGTAGGATGAAAAGGAAGAATCTTTTGATTGTGTTATTGACATTGATAAGGATACAAAGGAGAGAGATGAAAAGTATGAGTACTTTCATTGTGATACTGACATTGAATTTGCAGTTGAGAATTACTTTTGAGGAGATGTAGGAAAGGAGGAATACATGGAACAAATGGAGATTGAAAATGAAATGATTGTTGCAGTAGTAATAGGGGAAGAGGATGCATGAGTCCCCTTATTTTACTAAAGAAGATAAAATTGATGATTACAATTTTCTAGCATTTCATAGTGAAAATTGGTGGGAATTGGAATTTGTGAAAAGAGGAAGGAAGAGGGGAGAATGAAGGATGGAAGGGACATTAAATTGTAAAGGTGGACAGATGGGTCCAGGATAAGCACATGATCTACAAATGTTTATGAGCTCAACTCATGAAACATTTTCAAATTACCCCGGGTGTCTGATGCAAGAGCATCCGAGGCAAAGAGAAATCTTGCATCAAATTGAGTTATCTATTTTCAATAAGGGCTGAATCATATGGAAATTCGTTGAGTATGGCGGCCTACAGAAGTTCCACATTAAGGAGGAACTAACTTTTTCATTTGATGTTGGTTGACATACTTGTCAATGTGACAAGGAGACTTTGATGGGACCCTGTTTCATGTCCCATTGACATATCGATGACGAAAGAAATAGTAGTTAATGGGCACAAAGAACTCTCATCGATGGGAAGCTCACATATCACTAGGATGACATTCGGAGTCCCTTCGGTGGAGTGATAAGGAAAATCAAGGCGATGACAATACTTCAAGTTGACAAGAATACATGCCCCTTCGATATTCTAAAATTGGGAAGACCAACATGTTTCAACGGGATGTTATGAAGAGTCCCTTTGACCTGCCGATTAAGTGATGACAACAAAGAACCGGCATTTTAGTAAAGCCTCATTGACAGGACCAGGTTTTATCGAAGTGAGAGGATTTGAAGTCCCCTCGACACTACAATGGTGGAAGGATGGACAGAGATGTGAGGAGGTCAATGATGATGGACGAGACAAGTTAGGTGGCGACACATGGAGAGAAGTTATTCGTTGATTTCAGATTGTTGTGAATCAATGTGATTTTGGTTTATGATTGGTATTAGACTAACGATGAAGCATAGATTCAAAGATGATTACTTGGTGTAAACGAATAGAAATGCAGTCACTGATAATGAGGTAATTACTTGGGAGATCTCAGTGATTCATTGGATGACGAGGTGGTACTAAGACAACAAAAGTGAATCCGACCTGAAGGAAGAGTATCAATATAAAGAGTTAGTCATAGATAGAGAGCAAAAAGAAAGAGAAGGTGGTAGAGTAGCCTATAGGTGTATTCTATGATCCTAGAGTATAAATTGAAGGCTCTGATCTGCATGTGTTACTACTGATTTTGTAATCAAACAACCCATGTGATTCTGTAATTTTCTTTTCCACTTCAGAATAATAAAATATCTTGTTTTCTCTTATATTTTTGTTGTGAAAACTTGTGTCATTGTAGTGAGTCTAGTTTGTAAGGGGAGTACCCTTCATCACTATATTAATTCTCTAGAATAGATACAAGTGTCAACAAGTCTTTGGGAAGTGCTCAATGTATCAAAAATTGAACAATATTATTGAACTTTAGTTTTTTATTCTCTTGGGTTATTTTTTTGATGCTTGGTGGACTAATATGTATAATACCATGTAGTCTATTGCTAGCAGTTCTATGTTAGCAATGTTTTCTTATACTAACATTATGTTTTTCTTGTGATGAATTAAATATTGAAGGGTTGAGTATTTATGTCTTTGATCTATATATACTTTTCCAACTTGATGTTCTTTGGATCCTTTATAACAATTTTACTTTCTCTCTTCTCTATTCATTGTGCTATGATGAAGTATTCTTGGTGATTCAATTATCCCAAATGTTTTTGAGAGAAAAGTGATAGTAATGCATAAAATAAAGAAAATATGGGTAGAATATTCACTATTCCATGTGTGCCAATTGAGGAGGCTATCAAATTAATTCTTGGCAATGAATGGATCAAAAATAATCCCTAGGACCTATTTTTTAGGTAACTTCTTTATTGTCCAATTGTATGTACATCGTGATGGATAAATGTGTGATGAAGCTACTAGAGGTATCTTATTTTTAGAATTTCATTTACTCTTTTTCTTCCTTAGATTTGGCACTTGATCATTGGTGGTATCTTTCCCAAAATTGAACTAGCTTCTTCTCCAATTTTAATTGGTAAAATATTTGTTATGAGCAATGGTCTATTATGTGATATGGCATATGAATATCTTCTTAGTTTGGATTTCTAGAGGAAGGATTTGGGTGATAGCCTCTTCATCTATTATTTTAACTTGTTTAATTCAATTGACCTCTTGCTCAAACACCTAGTTGAGGGCCTCCATCATGATCCTTCACCATCGGTCTCCTCTGCTAATGCTAGCTCTACTTGATGCTGCAAGATCTAGCTTTTGTGTTACTATTATTAGAATTCTTTATTTTGTAATGTATGTTCTAGGGAGCTCTGTATACTACTTTTTACATGAAAATTTTGTATCTCCTTTTTATATTTAATGTATATAGTGGTTTTGCCACCTTGAGCAATCGAAAAAAAAGAAACCTTGGTTTAAAATGTACGAATTGAATTTTGAAGAATGAAAATATATTTAAAATATTTTGTATGATTCATGTCTTCATCTCTTTAGTATATATATTAGTCTTAATTGTCAAGAAAATATATTTAAAATTTTAAAATTCTTTTAACAATAATATATACAATTCATTGAGGTAGAAAATAAGTTATATTTTATATTAAAGCTTAAAGACACATAGGTATTTTACATCATTAGTATCTTAAATATACATTGGTATTTTAAATAATTAATATCCTCCCCTTCCCAAATATTCATGTATTATGAGGCATAAGTATCATTAATGAATAGCCATTTCCCTCAAAAATTTATATGTAATAAATAAAAGTTCCTATCATAAGTGGCCTAGTTAATTGTATCACACATGTCATCCAAATGGGTGTAAGGTGATCTCCCTCTCATACAAGTCTTTCAGATTGTTTCTTAGAATTAACAAGCCAACATGCTTGAAATTGATGAACTACATTCACAAAATTTTGATATGCTACAAAAAGGACATATCATTATTTCTCGAATCCACTTGTACTAAACTGATTTAGAGTAGGGTGTTGACTCATTTATGACACATAAAATTATAGTGATGGATGTTCAAATAAATAAGAGGATTTTTTTCCTCATTCAAAAATGGGAGTTTCATGTGCACAAATTCTTCGATGAAGATGAAATGGCTAAAATATTCCAATTTGATAGGGTAATTACTAAGGACAGTCTACATGAAGTAATTGTGAGAAACCTACTCACAAACTTCCCTCACATTTTTTATCCTTCTCAAGTAATCACTAATTTTATTTCCAATGCTATGGACCTCATCTATGATTTCAAAATAGTGAAAGTCGTGGAATTTGAATATGTCAAAGACCATCTTATTTCTAAGGAGTCTTTTCACTTTTCCATGAAAAACTACGAACTCTATAGTTATCATGCACTGATTAGGGGTTTATTCAAATATAAGGATATTGAAAAATATCCAACCATGAACTGCATGCTTAAATATATTAAACATGGCCTCAACAATGGTTGCTCCATCATAGTTGTCAATTCATTGAGTTCACATTGCTCATAATTGGGCACAAAAGATTGGAAGGATCAAGGAGGTCTTCCATGTGCTTTATTTTATGATCACCCACCACCCCAATCTCACTCCTCCACCTACTCCAATGGTTGTGGTTGTTGAAAACTTGACTTATGCTTGCATACACATTAATGATCCAACATGTAGGAGTTATAACTAAGAATTCCCCACTAATTGTTTTCTCTATATTGTGAATTTATTTTTTGTTTTTTTCTTTAATATATGTCTTTGGCCATGGTTGTTTGAATGTATTTCTAATCATCAACCCTCTATTTGGTCATGGACTACACCTTTTTCTAATATTTCATTTATTTTAATAATCATATTTTAATTTTTCTACACATTTTTGTCTAAAAAATAATAAAATAAAAATTCAAAAGGATGACTAAAATTACAATTCACATCAATGTACTTTTAAATTTTATTATTTCATTGTCAGATGTATGTAGACCAATGGAATAAGTTCTATTTTGGGCCAAAGTTTTGACACACCCAAATTTGTACATAAATTATCTAGAATAGAGACAAATGTTAATGAGTGTGTTAGTCCTTGCAAACTTTTCTATGGTTTTAGTATTTAGATCATATAATATCTTACTCTTACTCGTAATTGTACACTTCATGGTTGCCTCAAAAATCATGTTATTAATGCAAAATAATAGATAATAAGATAAAATTTTGAAAGGATACAATAATTTCAATTTACATTAACAACCCATATTATAGTATTATATTAAATAAACTTGATTTTAAAGAGGATTTTTTCGATCAATTTATGCCAAGGTGCCCTAACATGAACCTTGGATTTTATCATTTATAAATTATAATGTGTAGGGTTTACCAAAATCCTAAAACCATAGGCTTCCCATTCGTGCTTGGTGATTGGTTTAGCCTATGAGAATATCTTAAGTTTTTTTAATGATGTTTTTTGTATTATCATTTCAGAGGTCCCTCATTCAGATTGTTGGTTATCTCTTTTTCCCATGATAAATAATTACCATATTGTTGATGGTTTATGCACTTAACTTTTGGTGGCCCTGGCCTATTGCCTATGGGTTGAGTGTTGATTGTAACACACTTACACTTCATATTGTAGTTTATATTTGAGCATCAAGGCATAGGCTTGTGCTCTCGTGCTATAGTGACATGTATCCCCAATGATTGTTTGATTATTAGTAGACCCCACCATTGAACATATACCTCTAACACACTACTGGATCCTTCTCACTAGCGTAGAATATTCGTAGTTATTTTTTATGTAGGTGGAGATAATAAAATAGTAATTCAAAAGGATGACTAGAATTAAAATTTACATAAATATACTTGTAATATTGTAATAAATTTTGATTATCAAATGTACATAGATCAACAACATAAATTTTGTTTTGGACCAAATTTCTAAGACCCAGATTTGTTCATATTTTTTTGGAATACAGACAAGTGTCAATGAGTATGTTAGGCCTTGTAATTTATTTAGGGTTTTATTGTTTAGATCTTGTATGGTTACCAAAATTCATAAAATCCCTATATTATTTGAATCATGCTTGTACGCTTCATGGTTCTAATTTTCCAGTGGCTAGTCAAGCCTATACACATGTATTATGTTGTTTTATTGATTTCTCTTGCATCATTGTTCATTGACCCCTCGTCCAAATTATCGATCATTCCTTTTTCATAGAAGGTTGGTGTCTCCCGCCTATTGCCTTGTTAACCCCATTTTTAAACTACTCAAATTTTAAAATTTTGTATCAAAATAATTTTATTGAATACCTCCTAGTTAAAAGGTCCCTAATCATCCTCAAATACTAAGTCTCTTTCTATTTCAGGGAAAAATCAATTATTGTCTCAGTCAAAATCCTAAGGGGCAATTATCCAGTGCGACAAACCACAAAAACAATTAAATTGAAAATTCGTAAGAACAAGTGCAAAATCCTTTACCACGGTGTTCATGACTTCATTTTTCCTAATGGAGCAAGGTTTTAGGTCTTCTAAATTGAAATATTTTAAAACTTCAATTTTTCATGAAGTAATTTAGGAAAACAGTTAAATTTGAAGTTTCACTAAAGATGGAGCAAAATGGTTTGGTAGGGAGGTTTGTGGCATAATTATTGACAGTTTGGCTAGTTTTTGAACTAAAACACCTTTAGAATTGCGAGATATTAAACTTTCAAGTTTCCACCATTAATTTATTAAAATATTTTTTTATTGAAGGTGAGGCTAAATTTCTTCCTAGAAAGATTCATGATGTCATTTTACACGATGTGGTATGTTTTCAATCAAAAACTATGTTAGTTTCTACTTTGTTGTGGTTCAATGTTTTTTTGGAAATAAGCCACACCCGAACTGACGATGGGTTGGCCACAAGGGGCCAGTAGCTCAGTTGGTAGAGCACTCTAGCAGCGAATGGAAGGTCCTAGGTTCGAGTCCTAGCTGGTCCAAATGAGCAGTAGCAAAACAAGTGGTATTAGAGCCAGGCTAGGAGCCCCAAGCACCCGCAGTGTGGCTTAAGGGGGGGTGTTGGAAATAAGCCACACCCAGACCGATGATGGGTTGGCCACAAGCGGCCAGTAGCTCAGTTGGTAGAGCACTCCAACAACAAATAGAATAACCTAGGTTTGAGTCCTAACTGGTCCAAATGAGCAGCAACTCAACAAGTGGTATCAGAGCTAGGCTAGGAGCCCCAAGCACCCGTAGTGTGGGTTAAGGGGGGTGATGGAAATAAGCCACACTAGATCGACGATGGGATGGACACAAGGGGCTAGTAGCTCAATTGGTAGAGCACTACAGTAGCAAATGGAAGGTCCTAGGTTCGAGTCCTGGCTGGTCTAAATGAGTAGCAGCTCAACAAGTGGTATCAGAGCCAAGCTAGAAGCCCCAAGCATGCGCAGTGTGGCTTAAGGGGGGTGTTGGAAATAAGCCACACCCAGATTGACGATGGGTTGGCCATAAGGGTTCAGTAGATCAGTTGGTAGAGAACTCTAGAAGAAAATGGAAGGTGCTAGGTTTGAGTCCTAGCTGGTCCAAACGAGAAGCAGCTCAACAAGTGGTATGAGAGCTAGACTAGGAGCCACAAGAACCCACAGTGTGGCTTAAGGGGGGGTGTTGGAAAAAAGCCACACTCGGACTGATGATGAGCTGGCCACAAGGGGCCAGTAGCTTAGTTGGAAGAGAACTCCAGTAGAAAATAGAAGGTCCTAGGTTTGAGTCCTAGCTGGTCCAAATGAGCAACAACTCAACAAGTGGTATCAGAGCCAGGCTAGGAGCCCCAAGCACCCACAGTGTGGCTTAAGGGGGGTGTTGGAAATAATACACACCTGGACCAATGATGGGCTAGCCACAAGGGGCTAGTAGCTCAGTTGGTAGAGCACTCTAGCAGCAAATGGAAGGTCCTAGGTTCGAGTCCTAGCTAGTCCAAATGAGCAGTAGCTCTAACTGCTCTCAGCTATGAACAAAAAAATCTCCCAGATTCTTCTGGGTCTCCAAGCTCTAACCATTGGCTCTTCTCATAATATTTTGCACCTTCCTTTGTTTGGTTGTGATCCATTGGAACAAATCTTTGTGACCCACTTGCATACAACAGCATCAATGGCTGAGAGATTATTTGAGAGGTAGAAATGGCTCCTGAAGAGGTAGAGGCAGATCCAGACAAGGAAATGTTGGAGGAGAAAGCTCGAAATGAGCAAGTAGCCAAGAAGGAGCGAGCAGCTCTCAGAACAAATCCTGAAGAGGCATGAAGAGCAACAGTTCAAGTGGGAGAAATGACAAGAGCAACATTGAGTGCTACTACTATCATAAGTTTGGGCACTATGCTAGTGAGTGCTAGAAAAAGAATGGTAATCAACAAAAATAGAATGTTAATGTAGCTAATTCAAATGTGGCTAAAGGCAATCAGTCCATAGCCTTCATCATGTGCAACATTGGTGAAGAAGGCAGCCCCGAAGTCTGGTATTTGGACAACAGTTGCAGCAACCACATGAGTAGTAATGAAAGTCTTTTTTCTTTCATTGATAAAAATGTAAAATCAGAAATTAAAATGGGGAACAATGGAGTAGTTCTTGTGAAGGGCAAAGGATCTATTATGATCCGCACCAAGCAAGGTGAGAAGAAGGAGGTTCAAAATGTGTTCTTGCACTGGGGTTAAAGCATAACCTCATGAGTGTTGGATAGCTGATCTAAAATGGATACAAAGTACTGATGGAGAAGGGCCAATGTGTCATTTATGACAAGAATGAGAGGACAAAGGTGTTTGTAGCAGTTGCAATGACAAAGAACCAAATATTTCTATTGAAGATTGAGATGTGCTTCTCATCTCAGTTCGTTGTTGCACCTCATGGATGGAAAATGTACAGCAGTACATCAAGCAGCCCGATAGAGCACCATTGAAGACCCTTCCAAGTTATGGCATCTCAGGTATGGACATCTAGGCTATGTTGGTTTGAGTCTTTTGTCCAAAATCAAGATGGTTGATGGTTTTCCAATGATAGTAGAGCCTAATGTTAAATGTGAGGCTTGCATTTTGGGCAAGCAACATAGGCAGCCCTTTCAATCGAGCAACTCTACAAGGGCTAGAGCACCATTAGAGTTGGTGCACACAGATTTGGTAGGCCATATGCAAATCACATCTATTGGTAATAGCAGATTTTTTATGACCTTTATTGATTATTTCAGTTGTAAGACATGGGTCTACTTTTTGTAGCATAAGTCTAATGCATTTGATAAGTTTTTATTGTTTAAAGCCCAAGCTAAAAAGGAGAGTGTACATTTCATCAAAGTCCCAAGGTTAGATCGAGGAGGAAAGTATACCTCCAATCAATTTATGATTTTTTGCAAGAAAAATGGCATCAAGAAGGAGCTTACAACTAGTTATACTCCGCAGAAAAATGGAGTGGCTGAAAGGAATAATAGGACCATCATGGAGATGGCAAGAAGCATGATGAAAGCAAAAGGACTCCCAACTAAATATTGGGGAGAGGTTGTAGCAACAGCTGTACATCTAATAAATAGAAGTCCAACAAAGGCAGTCCATGATAAAATACCTCAAGAAGCATGGAAAAAATGAAGATGGACGGTTGAACACTTGAGGGTGTTTGGTTGTGTAGCATATTCTCACGTGCTTAAAGAAAAAAGGCAAAAATTGGATGACAAGGGTGAAAAGTGCATTTTCACAGGATACAGTGAAGAGTCTAAAGCTTATAGGCTATACAACCTAGTCACCAGGAAATTATCATTAGTAGAGATGTGGAATTTTGAGAAGATCAATCATGGGATGACACGTCAGATCTTGACAGCTCTCGACAGTTCAGAGTGAAGAAGAAGATGAAAATGAAGATCAACAAGATCCTACATCAATAGAAATCAATGGCTCCCGACAGCTCCTAACAGCTCCTGATGAAATCAGACAAAAAGGCAAGCAGCCACAGACAGCCAAAGGATTGGCTCCTGATAGCTCCCGACGAGCTCCTGACAGCTCTCGATGAGCTCCTGATAGCTTCAGATGAGCTCCTGATAGCTCCCGACGAGCTCCCAATAGCTCCCAACAGCTCCAGAACTAGCCTGTTTAGTAGACTAGCAGCAGCACTGAAAATTCATACCCCACTCTTGCCTCCCTAATGCTAAGAAAGACCAAGAGTTTAAGAGAGATCTACCAAAATGAAAGGTATGATGAGGAATTTGATGAGAGTGTGAATTTTGCACTATTTTTCTCACAATGATCCAATTTATTTTGAAGAAGCTGTGAAAGAGGATAAATGGTGTGAAGCCATGGATGAGGAAATAGATGCATTAGAAAGAAACAATACATGGGAGCTTATTGACTTGCCTCCAAACAAGCAAGCAATTAGAGTAAAATGGGTTTACAAGACCAAGAGCAATGTTCAAGGAAGAATAGATTGACACAAGGCAAGATTAGTTGTCAAGGGGTACAAACAGTAGTTTGGAAGAGACTATGATGAGACATTTTCCCCTGTTGCTAGGATGGAGACAATGTGGGCAATCATAGCTATTTTTTCCCAATACAAATGGAAGGTATTTCAAATGGGCGTGATGTCCGCCTTCCTTAATGGAATATTGAAAGAAGAGGTTTATGTGGAGCAACCATTTGGATATGAAGTTCTAGGTGAAGAACACAAGGTGTATAAGCTAAAGAAAGCTTTTTATGGGCTGAAGCAAGCTCCATGGGCATGGTACAATAGGATTGACTCATATTTGATGAGCAATGGCTTTGGAAAAAGCGATGGTGAGCCCACTCTTTACATCAAGGCAGAAAATGGTAATATTTTGATTGTTGTTTTGTATGTAGATGATCTTGTTTTTACTAGGGATGATGATTTCCTCATTGCTGATTTTAAAGAGGCCATGAAAAGAGAATTTGAAATGACAGGTTTAGGTCTCTTGAGATATTTTCTAGGCATAGAAGTAAAACAAATGCATGATGGTATTTTTATCTCTCAAGAGAAGTATGCAAATGAGATCTTGAAAAGATTTAGAATGCTTGAGAGCAAGCCTGCTCTAACACCAACAACTGTAGGTCTTAATTTGAGCAAGGAAGATTGCAGCAGCAATGTGGATCTGACCATGTATAAAAGTTTAGTTGGAAGTTTGATGTACTTGACTGCAACTAGGTCGGATATAATGCATGGAGTTAGTCTTATTTCTAGATTTATGAAGACTCCAAGAGATACCCATTGGCAAGCGGGTAAAATAATCCTGAGGTATGTGAATGGCACCAAAGGATATGGTGTGTTGTACACAACAACAAAAGAGTATGGGCTGTTTGGATACACTGACAATGATTGGGCAAGAAGTTTGGATGATAAGAAGAGCACCTCGGGCTATGTATTTCATTTGGGTTCGGGTTCTATCTCATGGTCTTCCAAGAAGCAAACTATTGTTTCCCTATCAATAGAAGAGGTTGAGTATATTGTAGCAAATGTAGTAGCATGTCAAGCTATTTGGCTGAGAAGAATCTTGGTAGATTTGAGAGAAGAACAAGAGGATGGAACAACAATTTTTTGTGATAATGTTTCATTAATAGCTTTGATGAAAAATCATGCGTTTCATGGAAGAAGCAAACACATTGAAATCAAGTATCATTTCATTCATGAATTGGTTGAAAATGGTAGCATTTTGGAGGTCTGAGCAACAGCTAGTAGACATATTCACCAAGCCTTTGAGCAAAGAAAGTTTTGAGCACCTAAGGAGCAGATTGGGCGTTGTTGATTTGGATCAGGATTGATCTTGTTTTGTCGGCTCAAGATCAAGGGGGAGTGTTGGAAATTTAGTGCCCTTGAGCCTCCTGGTCATCCATCAGACCCCCTGCAACCCTCACCTACCCGTCAGGAGCGTTATGTTTTGGAGATCCTCCCTGCACCTCATGACAACTCTATTAAATGAGGTAGCTAATTTTGAATTTGGCATTTACTGTGGTAGGTAATTTCAAATTTTGAGATGGAATGTTTTGTTTGGACAAAAGAAATGAAGGAAAATTATTCTGTTAGTTAGTAAAATAGAAGAAGTTAGTTTTTTGCAGCAGTAAAAAGTTTAGCAGAAAGAAGTGAAGTTGCAACAGCAACAAATAAAATTTTGTGCAAGGAGTTTCAATTAGGTCCGGATTGCTCAGAGTTGTTGCAGAGTTTTTGTAGTGAGCAGTTGATTGCTCCTAATCGCTCTAAGTTTGCCAAGAACAATAGATAGTTCCATTCGAATAGGAATAGAGAGATCTGAGTAGCTCCTAATCATTACCAGTCTAGTTGAGCAGCTTCTAATCACTCCCAAAAATTTGGAATCTGTAGTTAAAGTTTATTTTTCGAGTTTGTAGTTTTGTGTTTTATGTATTGTCTTTCCAGTTTGATTAAATAGAAAATCGAAGTTGCATGTATCCTCTTGTTTCCGCATTTGAGTTTTGGGTATTTCCAAATTGACTAGAAAACAGAGTAGTAGCTTTGTGTGTGCATTTTGTTTTGTGCATTTACAAGTTTCTACATGGTATCAGAGTTTCTGAGCTTCTGAAATTTCTACATGTTTGACAAATAAGTTTTTATGAGCTGAAAAATAGATTTTTTCAAAAGAAAGTATCAGTCTTGAAATGATGAGGAATATTGAAATCATGAACAACACTGGGAAAACCAATGAATTTTGTGTTGAATCTTGTCAAGCCTATTAAAACATGAGTTTTAAAGCTTAGTTGCAAGTTTGAATATTGAATTCCAAATTCTGTTGGACAAAGTAAAGCTCAAGTTCGGTATAAATGTGAACAAAGCGTTGATATAATTTTTCATCAACCAATTTGTAAAGAGTTAGAAATTATATTCAAAATTGGAATTGAATCTTGATCAGTAGTATTGGGGAGATTAGCAACTACTTTCAAAGCACTGATACATGTTTTCATAATTAGTTTTTCCTAAGTTCATTACTCCCTTTTCAATGTCAAATTAAGCACTATCGACCTTTTCACATTGATTGGTAACTCCTCTCAAAGTGTCAAGTAAGTTATTTCAACATGAAATTTATATTTTTTTGCCAAGTTGTGGGTGATAGGAAAGATGCTGACAAGCAAAGGTTTCAAACAATTCATCAAGAAAAAGGACACTATAACTACATTTCATGCACGTATAGTTAAAAAAGGTGGTCCTGTTTTAGAATTCTCAATCATACTCTTGGTTCAATGTCCTTAGTTGATATTCCTTTGAAATATTTTAGCAATATTACCTCCAAGGGAAGTATTTTGTAGATTGAAAGGTAGTCATCTAAACATCCATCATCTTTAGCAAAGGTGGGAATTTGTCGATCTCAACTATGGAGGGAACATTTGTTATGAACAATGGCATGATGAGTGAGTAGCGGAAAGAATTAAATTATACTATCTTTCCTTAAAACGAATCATGTATAAAGCAAAGAAAACATCATGAGGATCAAAAATTCTAAACCAAGTGATGAGGCTTGTGGTCATGAAATAAATTGCTTAGCTTGAGATACTAATATAAGGCATTTTTGATGATGAGATGTATTCAAAAAAGAAAAAAATGTTCAACAAATCCAGTTGGAAGCCCTTTGATATACACATATGCAAGACCTAGAGGTATTGTTTTGACTAGGAAAATTGTGCCATGAGACACTTTTACCATCCATTGTGCATCTCAATCCCATAGATATATGTAGAGAGAATAGATTTTATATTATTGATAGAGACATAATGCCAAATGGGAGGAAGGTAGCAACAAAGAATTTGTCATCTTACTCCAAGCAAGGACATTAATAATTTCTATGGGAAGGAACCATGTAATAGTATCAAAACTCCGATTGAACCAATGATAGTTGTGTGATCATTGTTTGTTTTATGCCTATAAAAAGGACATAAGGATATTGAAAATTGATAGGTTTGAGGCAAGGTTTAGATGGTAAAGAGATTGATTAAAGATGGGGGAATTTAAAAGATACCTCAATATAGCTGGATTGAAAACTGTAAAACAATACATGCTTTCTGTGTAAGAGACATATTGAGGCATTTATGAAGCTAGAGGAGTTCTTTGGGGAATGAAGCAACATGCTTATTCAAGACATGCATTTAATATTATATTGTCCCTTTGTTGCCACATTGAGAAGTTGAAAATTATATTTTAATTGTTAATAATGCCTCCTGAAATACATTTTAGAATAGACAAGAACTTGCAAGCTTTAGAGAATTTATGATAGTTGACACAAGTATAGAGACTAAATATGGTGCAAAATTTATCATACAACTAATGATACTTTGAAAAATACATATTAATCATTAGGATTCCTAAGGAGTTAATCTTATTTGGGATGCCCTCTCTCTCCCTCTCTGCCCACTTGTGGCCTAACATGGTAATAAATACAAAGATAAAATTTCCTCAAAAAATTTATAAAGATGAGAAGGATATTGATTCACATCAAAATAATCAAAGTATATAATTGACAATGAGTGCAATTATGATCTATTCGCAATCAAAACATGTTGGAAGAGGGACTCCAAATATATGCAAAGGAATCAACTTTTGACATCATGAATGTGGAATTAAGATGTAGATGTATACCAATTCTTACCATGTTATGAAGATGACAAGTTTAGCCAATGCTTGGTGTTAGGAATGTCTTCATAAAGTATCAAAAATGGAGTGCATAGAGATGAAAAGTGCCTCAAAATAACTCATCACTCGGCATTTATGAGTTTCAAGTTGCCATTTTTTAAAGTGGCTTATGTCACTTATTGTAACCAAAAGTTAAAAAAATGATCCTTATTTCTAGAAAAGTGATGAAAATTCTAGCCAAAAAAGGTTTATATTTTCAGAACTATTGTGCTTCAAAAAAGTAGTTACAAGGTAGTTATTGAAAGAAGCCTATAAATACAAGGTTATTTCAAATATAAAGGGGAGTTTTTCTAGAGGGGGAAACCTTGGACAAATTTTTAGAGACTCTCGTGTTTACACTTTATATAGAAAGAGTTTTTTCAGATTGCATAATTTCATAAAGATAATAAAGAGTTATTTTAGTTTGTATGTCCTAAATTTTTTTTTGAGTTATTATTATTTATTTCTCATACATTAAATTGGTAATCCATTTGTATAATTGTGAAATCCATTATTCATTTATTCAAACTATATATGTAATTGATGAAACATAGTCATACCCTGGTATCTTGGTTTGAATGTGCTAAGGTAACTTGTTTCCTCATATGTTGAAATTTATTATCGCTCTTTCATCATTATTACATATCAAAAAATATGTTGTGGTAAATCCCCCTTTGTAATTTTTTTGTTGTGAAATCTCAATTGGTAGTCATATGTCTATCATTGGGATTTTTGGTATTCATGTTCCTTTAGTTTTCTCTTTTCACCTTTTTGTACTTTAGGATTAAAAATACGAGAAAATATCAAAAAACCCCATCATATGAGGGATATACTCCTCTCAAACATAGAGTAAAGTTGTTATTCTAGTAACAACTTATCTATCTATTGGGGCATTTATCATTGGCCATTGGATGAGTCACTTTGAAATTTGCAATGACAAAAATATTTGTCAACATGTCTACATGTGTCAGATGATGATTGTAGTGTATTATCTCTTTATAGAGTAACTTCTCATCAAGAATTAAGGCATGAGTTTTTGCTATTTCACTTTGATGACATATGTCCTCATCATAGTCTTAACTACTAGTAGACCTCATGAAGTGGTGTGAAAATTGGCTATCCTTATTGCAACATGCAAGACTTTCTCAATGTAGTTTCTAGGTAATCTTCTCTAACTTTGCTTATGCTCATGCACTCTACTGACATGTATCCTTGAATTTTTTTTAGCTTAGGTAGGATTATATTTTCTCTTAGGCCTCAAAATCGACTATTATTGAACAAAAAAGAGAAAATGATAGCTTGATAGCTGTCCTCTCCTTATTGTATCACATACTCTCTTCACATTGTAACTTCACAAATTGGTTTTTCAAAATATTTTTCACTAACAGAAAAGATATGTGCTAGTTGTTAATCTAATATTTTCAATGGATTGATGGCCCACATTCAATTTTCTAATATTTTTAATGGATTGGTGGACCACATTCAATTTTTAAAGGACCAAACAACTTGCAACACACTCTGTTATTTCTCATATGAGCATTAATTGCAAAGGGTGATAGATATGTTTCATTTCCTAAGGTTTTTTATTAACATCTCGATTATTGTCTTCAAGTTGTAAGAGGAGAGATTGAATAAAGAATTGATAATATCAAAGAACTATGGTAATATTTTTCTGGTACAAACTTGAAATCAAGATTTCTAATTTTTGATAATATAGGTATGTTAATATGCATGCTAGAAATTATTTATAATGGCTAGGGTTTTGAGGTCTTATGGTGTTTTTTAGGTTGATATATTCTTTATATCCATATTTTAAAATTTCTAACAATAGTTCCACTAAATTAAAAAATGAGTCAAATTAATTATCAGATCATTAGGGAAAAGAGTGGTTTAGAGTGAGATCCATTAAGTCAACTCCCTTGTTCTATGAAAATGTTGAAGTATACCCAAGGCATAGGAATTATCTTTGAGAGAATTTATGATATATTTAGTCAATTAGGGATTCTATTATCTCAATCCAAGGATAGGATTTGTTTAAGTATTGTTATGGTTGTAGTATTATAGAGCATCCTATCTCCAAAATTTAAAATTATGATTTGGGAAATTTGGTTGTCCCAAATATATTGGTGAACATGGAATTGATCCATACTATCTATAGAGAATATGATGCATACTCCAAAATATTGAATAAGTGTAAGGGTGAGCCATTAATAGTGATGAATAAAGTGTTGATCATAGAGGTTTTCAACCTCAACCCCATGGTGAGCATTCATATTGATTTTGGTGAATTAAAAAAGGAACATAGAAGAGATACATTCAATTACAATATTAGGTGGTTGTCACACCATAGAAAGAGATACTTTTCTCAATTTTAAAAGGATAAATTGGAACCATTTAATGAAGACATATTGAAGGAATATTTCATAATGACATAATATGCCTCATGTTAGGCATTAGCAATAGATTAAAAACCTCAAATTTCATTCCCTTTAATGATGATGGGTGTCGATGTTCAATATGTGGATCTTAATACACATTTTGACTATGCATCTTATATTATTTCACTAAGGAGATTCACAAAGAACTAGTGTCCTTCAAGACAAATTGCAAAATTATTTATTTCAAATGGTACTCAATGATCTATCATATTTTATTTTATAATGGGAGAAATATTTAGAGAAAATATCTACAATTGAAACATCAAACCATTGATATAAAATGCCTATTCAAGGATAAACCCACATATGTGACCCCATTAAACAAAACATTAGATTATGTTTTATTTAAAGAGAATTTTGTACATGTGATTTTGAGTCTATTTGAGTATCAATTTATGATATAATCTAACAATATCATGATATTCTTGAGGCCTAAAGAGAGGAAACCAAAGAAAGGATATGACCATAATTAGGGTGATTAGTTTCTTTATTTGAGTATAATAATCATCAAGGTAAGTGTTGAGAATTTTGAACCACATATTTTTTTAGGAAAAATGATGTTTCAACCTTGCAATTATAATAGGTTAATATATTTGAGTGTAGGGGGTTGTAAGGGTGCCCCTCTTGTAGGGTCTAGGGGTTTTACACCCTAACAGGAGTTTGGGGGTAGCACCCCTAAAATCCATATTATATATACATATATATTATCATTGTAAATATGGACCATTCATCATTAGGTGATAGATCTGATAGTAGAGATTATGTTGGATTTTATTTCCCTATAAGGTAATCCTATTTTATGAGGGTATTATATTTGATTGTGTATTACATTTTTGTATTGTGTTGGAAACCCTAATACTAGTTAAGTTTCTTGTTGATCTCTGGTTGGTGATACTCTTTTGAGAAGCTTTCTCTACAAGTATACTATAATCTTGTTGATTTTAGAATAATATATTGGGTGTCTTTTGGAGTATGGGGTTTTTCTCCCAAAAGGGTTTTCCCCATGTAAATCATTGTGTTGTGGTATGAATGGTATTTATATTTATATCTATTTAATTTTTGTAACTGTTGTAAATATCTAAAAAAATTGTATAACCCTCCTCTCAAGATTAGTATAGGAAGTTGTTATAATACATTTTCTTCCTTATATGTGTTTCCCAGATGTGTTCTTTATAGGGTAACATTCCTTGAAATAATATGGCATTTTAATGCATTTGATAAATAATAAGAAAGGTTCATTCTTCCCACCAGTAATAGCATTCTCATAATTCACAATCACTTCAAAGGAAGGATTGGAGATGCTAGAACCTAAGCTACAAGTTTATAGAATGAGAATGGAGAAAAGGAGGAATGTTAACCCTAAACCTCATTGTTATCAGCTTCTCTGCTTGAAGACTTCAAGATTCTATTTCTCTATTATAAACCTCATTGTTGCTATCCATTTCTTCCTCCTCTTAAATTTCTCCTTGTTTTGCACCTTTACAAACATTATCATCAACATGTATTAGATAGAAACTGCTGACGCAAAAGTTTGCAGGCAGCAGCCTTATGGGAAACTTAGCTATTGGGGGACCTGTGCGCGTAGCTAAGTAACCTCTGGGGTTTTATCGAAGTCGGCTCTTCAATTTTCTAATGGGGGGAGAAAAAGGGGAAGGAGATAAACTTGAAATAAACAAACCTAAGCTAAGGTGATGTGCTAGATCAGAAATGAAATGAGTGAGCACAATGTTGAAACAAAGGCTTGAGTAATAACTAGCATATATCAAATAGATAATTCCCAACACTGCAAACATAAGAACATCAAACCATTTGCATAATATAACTTATACAGCATAAGCTAACACAAAAGAGTAGCAACATGATATGTATTACACTATGCTGCAAAAAAATTACAAAAGCTAAGAACAGATGCTCAAATGCTTCAGAAAATACAAGCACAGTTTAATGTTTTATCAAATACATGAAAACAGAAAGGCTAAATAGAATGGCATAGTCTATGAGTTCAAATTTAATAGAAAACACTACTAAGGCTAATTCCCAATGCTCGATAAAATTTCATTTATCTAACAACCAACATAAAAATGAAGAAAAGGTTGCTTAAATAAGCCAACCCACCGCCTGAAGACCCCAACAAGAAAGATACTTCCACAAAGCCATCAACGATCAAGATTTTCTCATGTCGGTGCCAACAGAAAGATGCTTCCAGCATCACACTAGTAGGCACATCCTGAGGAGATATGAGCCACGCAGCAGCAGCAGGAGAGAACACGCAGCATCTAAACGAAGACTGTTGAAACAAACGTTGAACCCAAGATAGCAGAAGCACGAACAAGCGCCATGCGGAAAACTCCCAACAAAGGAATCTCTGGTGTGGTGTGGGCCCTAATTGGAAAGAAAACCAGCAAAGGTGATGTGTTGAGAAAACGGAGCCCGACAAAAGGAAAAGAGACACCGCAAAAGAAAGCTCCGATAGGACGCCACGTGGAGGCTACCGAAAATCTACAAGCGGTACCAAAATACAAAGGCAAAGCCACGTAAGAAAAAGAAACCACGAAGGAAAAAGCGGTGTGTGAATAAATATTCACAACTTGGCGACTCATAGGAACATTTTTCTCACAAAATGAAGAACTCTGGATCATGGTCTTGCAGACCAATCCAACCCCTTGGATTAATCGCTCAAAGCTTAGAGAGGGCAACCTGAAGGGACATCCAAGCTTCATTCGATGATGCAGAGAGAGCACACAGATTTTCATGTGCCATTTTTAGATCAATAATCGTCTTAAAATATAATCCACCAGACACCTTTGCCTCAGACTCAAGCTAGAAGAAGAGTTGCATGAACTGATGCACCATATTTTCAATATTTGTGGGAGTCAAAGATTGATCGAAGGACTGGAAAATTGATAAATCTTTCTTTTTCTCCTCAATCTTTTCAGTGATGTGTTTTATGCCTGCCACTGTCTGATCAGTCATGAAGGGCGATGGAAGCCCTCACTGAGTTAGGCGGGAAAAATTTTCCGCATATCACAGGTAATCTGAGCCAGCTTTTCTCTACACTCATCGACATACTAGGTGGCCTCATGCATAAAGATGAGAAAATTCACACTCATGGGCACCGCTGCCCGGTCCTCAATCCCCATGCTACTCATAGCATCATCAAAAGTTGTATGCAATTTTCCTAACAACTACCTGGCCTTTGGAACTCTATCAGAAGTCGCTTCCTACACCCGTTGCATTGTTTCACTAACAACTCCGCATAGATTGGTAGCTTGTGCCATAAATTTGAGAGTGGGCTACAAGGTAAGGCACAGTGTCTTAACCTTATCCCAATATGATGCTTACAGCTCTTTGGCTATTTCTAGTGATTTCATTTGGGATGCAGGAAGTTGGGATCTCAAAAGGTCTAATTCCACAACCTTGCTGCTCAAATCTGCCTTCAATTCTGCAGCGCTTCCCTCCAGGGCCGAAAACTGATTCTTCAGAGTAGTAATTTCTTTCTCCTTCTCCCTCAAGGCTAACTCATCTTACTTTTTCCTTTCTATTTCTTGCTCCAATGCAGCATTCATTTCATTTACTTCATCGTTAGTACTTTTCCAGAGCTATTTCAAACTGTCACTCACCTATCTCGATTCATCATGGAGGGTCGCCTCTATCATCTGAAATTGCCCAATTTCTCTCCGCAGGGATGGAACAACCTTCGCACCCAAAGAATGAAGCTCAACAACTTTTCCCTCAAAATTATTCCTCTCACTTTGTAGTCGATTGATTTAAACCTTCTAGGTCTTATGCTTATTATACCAGATCTCTACTTTTCCTTTTAGATCCTTTATTTGTTCATCCTTCTTCTTCATCTAGTGATTGAGCTTGAGGAAATCAATTGTCACCACCCTTTGGGTTTCCTCCATAAACTCAACCTTATCCTGCAGATGAGCCTGTCGCAAATCAATCCCTATGGAATTGACAAAATAATTATTTGGTTGTATTTCTCCGACCGACTTGATGACATTAGGTGTTACATTTGCAAACATCAATAAATTTTGGCTTTCATTGAACACAGTCTGCAAAAGGGGCCCTAATTGTCTGCTTGCATCATTTTCCCTCCTCTTATTTATTCGGCTAGCCCAAGCACTTTTGTTTACATCCACCTACGAGAAAATACTCCTACGATGAAATGCCCAGTCCACCAGCAAAAGGGAACTCCCGGGGAACTGCTAATGGGAATGGCAGTGTGTTCAATGTACTAGCATACTTGCTAGGTCTAGTAACAGTTGCTGAGGAAAAAGGTGGGATAAACTGACTACCTAGAGATGGTGAAAATATGGTAGGAAGAAAGGTCAGGGAAGCACCTATTGACATGTTGGGTCTCGGGGATACAAACTGCTGACTCAGAGGGTCAGGATATGTTACCACTACTTGTGCCTCATGGGTAGTAGACACAGGAGGAGATGAAAGGGGACCCCTAGGGGAAATAATGTTGACCTGCCCTGGGTGACCAATTATAGGAGCAACTGGCATGAGTGACGCGGCAGAAGCAGGCGTGGAGGAAACTAAAGACATAGAAGAGAGAGAATAAGGGGAAAAATATACCTGATTTTCCTAAATATTTATAGCAAATACAACTACCTCTTCATGCCGCTCCTCTTCTCTCCTTCCTACTTCCTCCATTCATGGTCTCTTCTCTTCTAGAGAATCATCGAGGTCCAAAATAACCCTTTGCTGGTATCTAAGAGATCTCGACCTCTTTGTTCCCAATCTAGAGGAGCTAGTAGGCTTCGACAGCTGCATATTTGAGGAGTCTTCACTTTGCAACTTCCATCCACTAATTGTCTCTCTTCGTGCAGGATCTTCTTCAATTATGGGAGCCTTTTGGGCTACCTCTTCATCATGCTCTGAAACTGCACTTTCTGCCTCGCCAACCCTCTTGGAACCCAAAGGGTTGGGAGAATCATCACTGTCTGAATGTTCGTGGCACTAGATATCATCAAACTGGTTGTCTGAATCCACCTCCTGGAAGAGCCCAATAGTCCTCTTTTTCTCCTACCTATAAATCCATAAATCTTTAATTCTTTCAGGCTACCAATGGAGCCTTTTTAACTTGCTGAAGAGGAATTGATTTATTTTGTGGTCAAGGTTAGGCTTCACCATTATATGATAAAAGTTCAGCCAAGGTGGTCGACCCAAGCTAGAAGGGATGTACTTGAGGCTGACGTATAATCTCTCATTTCCCTCATCTGCATTTCTCCGAGGGTCCCAAAATGACCAAGGCTAGAGAGAGATCTTAATGCCTATCTCTACCAAATTACCCTTTGGATTATAGTGCCATGTATCACAAATAATCACCAATCTAAGGTGACCCAACTTAGAGTACAATACTTTGGAACTGTTCACCCTTGGATTCTTCTTCTTGACTAATGATATAGAGCCAAACATGATTGGCAACATCAAATAGGAAGTCAAATGCTTTCCTCCCTAGTAATCATTTTCAATATTACACAACTGCCTGAAAACCTCCAAGGCCAGTACCCTATCTAAAACAAAACACGGGAGCCGAAAAGGGTCCAAGACAAAACCCTACATCCGGAGCATTGTAAAATCTGACCTGAAGAACCAATCACAAGGTGGTACAAGGCCTCTCATCCATGATATTTGACTCTACGTCAACCAACCATACATCCATCCTCCATTATGATCCAAAGCTCTTAAAGTCGGAGCTAGGAATGCATCTAAAAATCCGTAATAATCAAAAGTTTTAGAGAGGACAGGAGTCTAGGTCGAAACTATCTTTCTAGCGCCATTCTCGTCAACTACTGTTAGGGGTAGAGATTGCAGGAAATAATCTAGATTCTAATGTAAAATCATGTAGGTCAAGAAAGAAGAATACCTAAACCTGGAACCAGGCTCAAACTCCTTCAGCTGTCAGCACATCCCTTCCACAATGACCTTCACAAATTCCATCAGTGGAGCCTTTCTATTCTTTTTCATCATAAATCCTACTCATTTGGAAGTCTAGACTTCTTTATCTGTATCCAATCCACACACCAATTCCAACATAGAGAAGACAGAAGCCGAATGTGCTTTAAAAGCAGTCAGACTAAGAGGGAAGCTAGGAGGGACGAAGTTATCATATGGTTTACCCGTTTCAGCATTAAAAAATTGGTGTGCTAACCTAAGTGTTCTCCAGTGATTTTGCAATCTGGAAATATCGAAATCCTCAACACCCTCAAGAGAATTAAGAGGAATACACAACATATCCTAGAGAACTTGGTGACAGATTATCACCCTAAAATTATGACCGCTTATAATTCCTATCTGGGCGTCAAAATTTTTAGCACAGGAAGCAACAATTTTTGGACAATGGTGTACCAAAGGAACCATATACTAAGGAAGCCCACAATTCCACAATCGGCTATGAAAAGGATCATTGATCTTTTTCATCTTTTCACATGCAACCTCTCTTAAACTTTTGGGGTTCTAAGATAACTCCGGATCTCGAACGTTATCCCAATCTTCTGACACCAAAGCCTAGTTTCTAGAAGAAACCACGTTTAACACTTTCTGGTCTGCCAGCTTAGTGTAGGGACATGAAGGCTTAGTTGGAATGCCTAAAGTTGCATAAGAATCTTGGGTGTACATATTCATGCAAGGCACCTATATCCTTTGTTCTTCAATTCTTTCAGTGGTGACAGCCTGAATCAAACTCTCTATAATTTCAGCCATTTTACTTGTGTCTTCGAAGAACTTTGCAACTTAGTTTTTTGAAAAACTTTCTCTATCTCTTCAAATGACTCAAGCGGTTACACTCTTTGCCAACCTTGCACAATTAATGCCCTCTGCATGATGCTCCTATCTATCTTTCAGATTTTCAAGAATATCGGATTAGCAAGGGTACACGTTATCTTTTCACATTTTTTATGCCATGCACCACTAACCCTTTCGTGCATGCAAAGAGATCACCGACTTGCCAAAGATTACACACATTAAGAGATATGACCTCCCATACAGTGACTCTTAATTTTTTTCTTGGAAAAAGTACTAAATCAGCATCACCATATCTTTTCATGAGCTTTTGCATTTAATGATTACTTTATTGTAATTGGGCACATCAACCAACAACTTCATCTTGAAATATTTTCTTTGATTTAACTACGAAGAAAACATTCTATATGGAAACAACTGGCTTCCTCTCATCCTTTTAAACAAAGGATCAATTTGAACAAGTTGAAACTGCATTTGATTATCTACATTATTTCACACTCTGCAACACTGCTTGTCAGGCTTTTCATACCATTTTCCTCTGACGTAAATATACCTTGCTAAATTAGGGAGGCCTTTTCCCATCTATAAAAAGGACCCTTGGCACTTTGGCAATTCATATTTGCACTTAGCATTTCTTAGCAATTGGCCCTAATACATTTTCGGTAGTTTGATTTTTTAGTGAGAGTAACAGTAGTCATGGAAACACCAATTAGGCTTACATGCAAGAAGACTCAAGCCGCCTTTTTAGGAAAAATTAGGTGTAGGCATCTAAAACGCATGACTGGCGTGAAGAACCTTTTTTATGTGAAATCCATAAAGTGGGTGCTAGGAAAAGACTGTGTAGAATACAAGGACCAGTATAGAGTGAATACCAATATCAATTCCCACATTGTAGCTTCTTTGTTAGACATTGGTGTTTCTAAGAGGAAGACTCTGAAGCTAACAAAACAAGTGTTTCCCAAACTCTACTTGGAGGGGTTGAAGAACATTGTGAGAGCTATCAAGATCGACCGTGGAATTCCATCTGTTCATAACCTACGTTGACTCATCGAGGAAGGAGGACCTATGCCAACTAGGCCCTTTTTGTGTGGCTTTGAGCTTGAAACTCATGAGGAACATTGCCACAAAGTCCATGTCACCTACCATTTTCTGATGAGGATGCACAAGGTCAAACTTTTGTGTGAGGTGTAATGGTATGAGAATTTTGAGAGGATGGTGTTTCCTCATCATGCGCCACTTGCTGCCATCATCGAACCCTCGAATGTCTGAAGAGACATCAATAATATCCTTCCCCTTTTTTCTTTTGTATTTGAAACCTTCTTTGCAACACTTTGTCAGTGACAATATATATATGTATTTTGGATGGCTAAGGGCCCTGTTAATCAGCATGTATACAGATGCAAATATCTCCATAATTAATACAATATATGTATCTTCCTATATTTTGGATCCTTTCTTCATTTTATTTCAATTCCTTGCATCAATATGGTTGTTGATCTTAAGAAAGCACTGAGAATGACCCAAAACTAACAAACCAGGGAAAATATACACATATTTACATACTTACTGCAAAATCTGACCTAACTGAATTTTTTGAGGTGTATTCCATTAAGTGGAATACCCAAAGCCTCACCCTCTATTGTTTCCAACTCAAACGAGTTGTGTTGCTTGCACTGTGTGATTTTGAATGGTCCTTCCCAGAGACTATCAAACTTTCCATGTTGATTGGCCTTTGCTCTACGCTCATTAAACTTGAGCACCAAGTCTCCACATTGCAAACCCTAGTCAGACATTTTCTTGTCGAACCATCTCCTTACCACCTATTGGCGGTTGGTAATTGCCTCGAGAGTGTGCTCTCTTTTCTCCTGAACTTCAAGTAATTCTGAAAACTACACCTCCATCGCTCCATTTGCTTAATTTCAGGAGACTTGAGTAGTTGGATTGCAGGGATTTTCATAGAAATAGGCAATAGTGCCTCCTTCCTGTATACTATCTCGTAAGGAGATGTTTTCAATATTTTCTTGGGCATGATATGATCTACCCATAGTGTTGTACAGAGGTGTTTATGCCACTCCCCTTGATGTTCTGAACCTATTCTCTTGATCAGCTGGAGAAGATTCTTGTATGTAGATTCGGCAAGGCCATTTCCTTGTGAGTAGTATTTGGAGGATGTCTTTAGGAAGACTCCATATTTTAGTGCAAATTGACTGATTTTGGAACCAAGAAAAGCTTTGGAATTATCTGAGATAATTGTCTTTGGTGGGCCAAACTTGGCTACCAGTTCCCCCAGGAAGTTCATGATTTCTACCTCTGTTGCATTCTTCAATGGTACAGGCTCAGTCCATTTGGTGAAATAGTTAGTTGCCATTAGGATCCACTTGTGTCCGACTGATGAAAATGAATTGATCATGCCAATAAAGTTGAGACCCCATTGAGCGAATGGCTCTTCCACTACAATTGGTTGTAGTGGCATGGCAACATTTTTCCTTTTCCCAACAAAAACCTAGCACTTGTTGCAAGACTTCACCAATGAATATGAGTCCTTAAATAATTTCGGCCAGAAATAACCAACACACATAATATTGATTACGGTAGTTTTTGCTGAAAATTATCCTCCGACTGGGCCACTGTGGTACTACTCCAATATCCGTTTTGATTTCTCTTGTGTTACACATCTTAACAAGATGCCATTGAAGTTTCTCTTGAAAAAAACTCCCTCCAAGAGTACATAACCATTATTTTGTAGTTGATAAAACGCCTTTTAAATGAGGGGATGTCGGGCGGATACCTTCCTATTTGCATAAAATTAATTCTGGCATCCATCCAATCATCTCTGAAACTCTCTTCATTTAGCAGCACAGGTTTCGGGACTTTAGACTTAGTAATTAATTCATTGTCTTCACCCAAATATTTGCACAGCCCCTTCCCTTTCACAATCTTGACTGGCTTGATCTCGATGTCATACTTAAGAATCTTGGTTATCCAATTAGCCTGTTTCTCAGTGATTTCACCTTCCATAATATATTCTTGCACACTAGGGTGCGACACACAAACAATCACCTTGTTGCATGATATGAGGTGTCAAAACTTCTTCAGCCCCTTTACAATAGCAAAAGATTGCTTCTCCACAAATTTGTACTTCACCTCATAATATTTCAGAGTGCATGAATAGAAGGCAATAGGTAATTCTCTTTTATCTTCATTGTCCTTCTGCATTAGGATGGTAGCGATACTCGTGCTACCACCAAAGATGTACATAAGGAAGTCTTTTGATAAATCCAAATTAACCAACAAAAGGAGCAAAAGAGATGATGTCTTTAATCTGTTCGAAAGCTTTTCTAGCTTCCGATGTCCATTTGAAAACCTGGTCCTTTTTCAACATCAAGGTGATGGGCCGAATGATCCCTATGAATTCTGCTATGAACCAACGGATTAAGTTAACCTTGCCCAAAAAATATTGGACTCCTTTTTTGTTGATGGGTAGAGGGAGTTCCTTGATCACTTTAACCCTTTCCAGATCGATGGAAACACGTTCCTTTGAGGATACATAACCCAAAAGCTTCCCTTGTGGGACTCCAAACACACATTTCTTCAGGTTCAAACAAATCTCAAACTCTTGGCATTTTTGGAAGACAAGCTCGAGATGATCAAAATGATCCTCCACAAATTTTGAAAACACCATCAGGTCATCTAGATAAATAAGAATAATCTTATGTATCAAATCCCTAAAAGCAATGTCCATAGTTCATTGGAAAGTGGCTCCGGAATTCGAAAGTCCAAAGGGAATTTTAGCATAAGAGTATGTCTCCCACTTGGTAGTAAACACCTTTTTGTGTTGGTCCTCCTCTTTTACACGAATTTGATTATAGCCAAAGAAACCATCCAGCATTGAAAACATCTTGGAACCAACATTTGTTTGCAGAATTACCTCCATGGAAGGAAAGGGGTAGTGGTCCTTTAGGGACACTCTATTTAGGTCTAGGAAATCAATGCACAGTTGTATATCATCATTCTTCTTCTGAACCAGCACCAGGTTAGACACCCAAGTGCTATGTTTGATCGGGAACACTATTCGAGATTCAATCAACTTCTTTAATTCTTGTGACATTAGCGATTCGATCTTTGGATTTACTCGCCTCTGCCTTTGATGCATGGGTTTTGCTCCTTCTAGTAGTTCAATGGTGTGTTGGAAAATCTCGAGATCATATCCCTTAAGATAATCATATGACCATGCCACCACACTCGGGTACTTCTCGCAAAAATGTTTCAATCTTTCTTTATTCTTCTATGAGATTCCTTTTTTGACCTTAAGCTTTTTATCTTCTCCAATGTGCAAATCGACATAATCACCTTTATCAGCTACAAGCTTTCTCTTGTCTTTCCTTGCATCATCATAATCAAAAAGAATCTCAAGAGTAACTAGACCCCTAGGGAGCTTGTTTGATTTAAGCTGGATTACTTGATCCTCATAGGCCTCAGTGATCTTAAGCTGTAATTGGTCAGAAAATTCTCCAGACAACTGGAGAAATGACGTGATATGAGCATCACTATCAAAAACTTGCCAGTCTTGATCATTATTTGGGACTATAGGCTACACGATCACTCACACTGAATGTTTGTTGTTAAATAACACGGAAGCTAGCTCAAACTAAGATCCGACAGTTGCTATTCAGTCCACTTCAGAGTTCTGCTCTCTAGGTATGGCCTGGATGTTGAATGCTTTGAAGCCTTCAATCAGATCCCAGACCTTGTGTCGGTATGATTGCATATGGATATTCTTGGTGACAAATAGCCCTTGAATTTGGTTGACCACCAATTTTGAATCTCCGAACACCCGTATTTTCTTTGCACCCATTCATTCCGCTAAACTCAAACCATGGACAAGGCCTTCATATTCTACTTCATTGTTCGAGCGCACGAACTAGAAATGGTAAGACCTTAAGGTCTTTTCTTTGGATGGAGACATTCAACATATTCTTGTGTTGGCTCCTACTCTGCATCTTGCCCCGTCAAAGTGCAAAGTCCATAACTCTGAGGACCCTTCACCTCTGGACTCTTTAGTCACTCTGGGCATTATCTAGTCCTCTTCATGTATGACATATGTTCCTAGCCCATGATAGTTTCCAAAAGTATCTGTGTCTATGAATTCATTTAAAATAGCTTCGTCTTTCTCCATCCAGGAGCTGCTTACTTCTTCATCCTCAAGGAGTTCGACATTAAGTATCTCTTCGGAAGTGATTGAGGTATGTGTTGCCTCAAAATTGATCATGGCTTCATCAACCACATGCTCGAAATGAAAATATTCTGACAATAACTTCATCTTAGCTCCATGTTTGGTTCTGAGGATCAGGTGTGACCAGTCCAATGCTAGGTAACCTCCAACATTTGCAGTGAATTATCGGGACAAACATATCCCAAATAGAGGAGGGACTTCAATGAGCATAGTATCTTGATTCACAGTAATGTTGGAACAAGCAAACAATCTCATAGACAATCCTTTTATTACTCTGACGGTTTCAACGTTGTTCCCGTCGAGTTGCATGACTCCCTTCTTCATAGGCTCGTATTCGAGTCCCAGAGCTTCAACTACTTGCTTAGGCATGATGGTGGTGCTAGCACTAGAGTCAATCATACAATCATGTAGTAGTTTGTTACCAATGATAAGTGTTAGAAAGAAAGGCTTGGGTTCAGGCTTACTCTCTTTTTCGACTTTCTTTTCTTCGGGTTGATTTGCTAGAACTCTATCCAGGTCTAGCTTGGATGTCTTATCTTTTGAGGGTTGCTCAAGCATCTTCATGTCTTCTTCTCCCGATAATTCCTTCTATAGTAGCATTTTTGCTCCGGGATGGCCAGGATATCCCACAAAGAAACATTAGTAGAGGATTTCTTTAGTTGTTCCACCACATTGAATGGCGTTCGTGATTGATGAGTTATAGTAGCTTGCTCCTTTTTCCTTGCAGTTGGTGCATTTGGTTGTTTGGCAACAGCCAGGGTGGCAATGGGAGCTCTTGCTTTTGGAGGAGGTGGATTCTTGGGACTGGGAATAGCCACCTTAGACTGTTGTGGAACTGATGACATATTTTCTGACAGACTAGGCATTGAATTAGGTGACCCTTTAGTTTGCAAAGACGTGAATGCTCCAGTGAGCCTCCGCTTGGAACGAGTATTATAATATGATTGTACTTGCACTACTTGGGTCACCGGAATGTCATTCAGGAATGTTGACTCCTCTCCTTCCATCCAAGAAAAGAGTGCCTGGTCCGGAGCTATTTCTAGATCCTGCTCTATAGACATTCCTTGCATTTGAGCAGTGATAATTTTATTCTCTATTTACTAAGAGGCATGTGTATGACCTCTGTGATGAAGCATGATGCCTTGACTATGTTGCTATGATATCCTCTATTGTAAATTCCCTCACGGACAATTCTGGGGCATGTGTGCATCATTGCAAGGGAAGCACCATGGATTAGTCTCCTTGGCAAGATTGTTTTGTCCTGCTACTAGCTCCTTGCTTAAACTAGGATAGACAGTCTACATCGAAATAGTCACGGGGATGACCTGATTATTCTGTTGAGCTTGGGTATTGTTGCACGATCTATCCTGCCACTGACTCGGTTGGAAAGGAGCCTTCCCGCCTTGGTAGTTTTGGTAAGCAGGCTTCTGGTAGCTATACTATTTTTGCTTCATACTGGTTAATTCATTTGTCATGGTTCATATTTTCTCCTTCATGTCATTCACTTCAACCGCCAAGGGTTTCGGCACTGGAGCCATTCTCGATGTCATTCTCGGGTACACATACATAGATTGGGGAGGTGCAGGAACATTGGTTGAAGCCACCTCTAGTTCTACTACGGTCAATTCTGGGAATAATGGCATGATAGGTCTCGGTACCAATTTTTCGGCAGCAATAAGATTGTTCTCCGCAGTGACAGAAAGGTTATATGCATCAGGTAAGGTATTCCCATCGAGAGCTTGTAGCATCATAGAAATATCAGCATTTATAGACTTTAAATAGAACATGAACATCAGATCTGGAGGTGGTCAACTACCGATAGGAACTATCTACCAAGTCAAATGAAATCGAACATTGAAATCGGCCAAAACTTCATGGGGAGCTCACTTTATATGAGCCATTTGGTGATATAGCGAAGATTTGTCGCCATTATTTGAGAAGCACTCGTAAAAAGGATCTCCAAGTTGATCCCAAATGCAAATTGTATTAGATGGAAGAGTACGATACCAATCCAATGCCTTCCCTCTAAAAGAGATGGCAAGCAATCACAAAGCCACATTCTAATTGGTAATGCCATGAACCAGACATACATCAACGACATCTTGCAAGTGCTCCATTGGAGTTTTTGAATCATCCCCGAAGAACTTAGGGACAACCTTTAAAGTGAAAGTCAGGATTGGAGCCCACACTACAAGAGGCATAGGTGCTATCAAAGGACTACCAGCATCCCAGGCTACATAATTTCTAGCCATTGGTGCAAAGGACGGAGGAGAAGAGCGAGGTGAAGTATTAGCCTGTCAACTTCTCACCTAGACTAAAAGCAACGGTGGTACAAGCAGGCTAGGAAATCTTGCAATTTGAGACCTAGTGACGGGCCTATGGCTCATACACTCCTATTGATCAATGAATGTATTAGTTCGCGTCCCATCGGGCGTGCCAAAAAAAGAACTATTGATGCAAAATTTTGCAAGTAGCAGCCTTATGGGAAACTTAGGTATTGGGGGACTTGTGCGCATAGCTAAGTAACCTCTGAGGTTTTATCGAGACCAGCTCTTCATTTTTTCTAATGGAGGGAGAAAAAGGGGAAGGAGATAAACTTGAAATAAACAAACCTAAGCTAAGGCGATGCATCAGATCAGAAATGAAATGAGTAAGCACAATGCTGAAACAAAGGCTTGAGTAATAACTAGCATATATAAAAAGATAATTCCCAACACTGCAAACATAAGAACATCAAACCATTTGCATAATATAACTCATACAGCATAAGCTAACACAAAAGAGTAGCAACATGATCTGTATTACACTACGCTGCATAAAAAGTACAAAAGCTAGGAACAGATGCTCAAATGATTTACAAAATACAAGCACAGTTTAATGTTTTATCAAATACATGAAAATAGAAAGGCCAAACAAAATGGCATAGTCTGTGAGTTCAAATTTAATAGCAAACACTACAAAGGCTAATTCCCAATGCTCAACAAAATTTCATCCATCTAACAACCAACATGAAAATGAAGAAAAGGTTGCTTAAATAAGCCATCCCACCACCTAAAGACCCCAACAAGAAAGATACTTCCATGAAGCCATCAACGATCAAGATTTTCTCATGTCGGCGCCAACAGAAAGATGCTTCCAACAGCATGCCAATAGGAACGTCCCGGGGAGATATGGGCCATGCAGCAGCAGCAGGAGAGAACACGCGGCATCAAAACAGAGACCATTGCAACAAACATCAAACCTGAGATAATAGAAGCACGAACGAGTGCCACGTAGAAAACTCCCAGCAAAGGAATCTACAGTGTGGGCCCCAATCGGAAAGAAAACTAGCGAATGCGACGTGTCAAGCAAACAAAGCCTGACAAAAGCAAAAGAGATGCCCCAAAAGAAAACTTTGATAAGATGCCACATGGTAGCTGCCAAAAAGCTGCGAGCGGTACCAAAATACAAAGGCGAAGCCACGCAAGAAAAAGAAACCGCAAAGGAAAAAGCGGTGTGTGAATAAATATTCATAGAAACTATGAGGCCAATTTACCTCTTCACTAGCTCCTTGTGCTAGTTGTCTTTCTTCTTCCTTGATCTTAGCTATACCCATCTTCTTAGCAAGAGAATCCCAAAGAACTAACTACCCTAAACTACTTCAAGGAAGAGAGTGAGAGTTCCAGTTTTAGAAAGAGTAGGTCACAGAGGTTTTCTAGATAAACTGGTAATTTTTTGGCTAAGGATAGTAATGCGAAATATGGATAGTAGCACAGTGTGTTGGAGTCCTAGAGGTGCACTAGCATCTCGTATGGACCAAAAATGAGGATTTTTCAGAGAATAGATAAAGTGAATACTAACAATTTGATTACTAAGAACTTCCAGAGTACAAGAAAATAACAAAAAGTAATTGATAAGACTAAAGAGGATAAATAAAGTGCTCACAACAATCCAAGTAATGAAGCTTCTAGCAAGTAAATATCTTTAATACCTACACACATAAGATCGAGGAAAAATGTTGGGGCTATTTAGGGGCTTGCCTCAGTCAAACCTCTGTTTTGGTGTTCCCACCTCCACGAATAGCCAAATAAATAGAGAGAAATAATAAGCAAAAATGAAATGAATGCAAGAGTGATAAAAGAAAACCCCACTCAAGGAGGAGAACTTGTATCAAAAAATAGAGATGCAATAGATAGGGGTTGTGAGAAATCCTAAGATGCCCAAAGACACAATATAAGCAAGAGATCACCTGCAAGGCTTAAGGAAGCTAGAGAGAAAGAGCAATAGTTGCAAGAGCCAAGAGAGTAGCCAAGAGTGTTGTAAGAACATGAGAGTGATATTGTAGCAAGCTATACAAAACTATGTAAACAAGAGAGAAAAAGAGAAAGACAAGAGAGAATGTCTAGGAGAGAATCCAAGAAGCTAGAAGACCAAATTAATTGAAAAGATAGCATTTAAAGAGAGAAGAGGAGGGAAAAGAAGCTTCTCGAGTCGTTACAAGGTATTCCAAGCCGTTACCACCAACAAAAGTAGCTGACAAGTGGTAAGGCACTCAGAAATGATCATTTGAATGTTAAAATGTTATGGGATGGTAGCGTGGTGCATGGATGTCTACGCAGCACACTAGTGTCTAGACATATCATGCTACAAAACGACGGGAACAAGAGAAGCACGAGGTTTGACGCAAATTTGATGCGTGAAGGTAGTTGTTGAAAAGGGGTCCTCAACATCTTGAGAGGGAAAAAGACTGATGTAAGGGCTAAAATGAGCCTACACAAGAACTAAGGGAGTGGAAACTAAAGTGGATACAAAAATGTATGTGAAATTGCAAAGGGTATAATTTTACGACATTACACTAACATACAATAATATAACAACCATCCATAGATCTTTAGTGTACTATAGAAAAGGTCAACACTTAGTTGAAATCAAGGAAGTCCCTAGGTGCACTTATATAGTTTCTTCATCCTCTTTACTCTTTTATTTATCATTTAAAACAACAAGAAGTTGACTAGTGATATTTGTAACAATAATGTTAGATATGGTCCTATCCTTATGCTCAATAATCTTGAGGAGTTTAGTTACTAGCATAAATATCTTGGCTTGACTTACAACATATTCCATATCAATAGGGTAATAGCTTGGAAGAGGTGTATCATGTGAAATAGTCAAATCATTTGTATTAGGAATAAAAGTTAGAAGTGCATCATGGAAAAATGTCCTTACCTTTTACTTCCTTCCTCTTATCCCCATCTACCTAATCTTTCATAAGTCTATCACTTTGGGTCTTTTATTTTGGGATAGCTTCAATATTTTATGGCATGTCATGCACTTGATTCTTGGGCATGTATTTGTTCTTTTCTAGCTTTGCATTGGAACATTCTTCTTCTTGAATACTTTCTTGGGTGCATTTTATTTTTCAACCTTTTGATCAAATTTATTTATCTCAATAACAAGATGTCTTTGAGATGAAACTTATTTTATATATGGTATCCAGATTTAACTTGTATTACTATCAAGAATAAGTGAGAACCTTTATGTTCTCTTTAGATGGATTTTTCCTTTTATATCTCTACCTCTCCAGTTGTCTCAAGTGTTCAAAATAATGACCAGGTAATTCAAACTTACTTAGATCAGTATTGCACTCATATTGAAATATTTGATTATCTACATCACAATTGTCATGAAAATGTTCTTCATCTAGTATCCTGTATTCAAAATCATTTAGTTAATTGATCTCATCCTCACAATATTCAAAAATACCCTCTTCATTAGGAAAATATTCATCTTTTTTCATTAAAAGAGAAACTACATAATTTGATGAATAAGGAAACATCACAATAGGATGTGACCTCTTAGAAATTAACATTGTCCTTTCTTAATGGATATGATGTTTCCTTTTCTTGTTTCTTGAAACCTACTTTCTTAGAGGTTATTTTTTTGTCATTTGTTGTGGTCTCTTAGACCAATCAATGTTGTAAGGCCTATTATATAACCCTTTCCCTTCATTGAAATGAGTTGTATTTTGAGGTGGCAACCATTTATAATTCCTTTATGCTTTATAGGATATGTCCTTCATGGCACCCATCAACTTATCTAATTTTTCTTTTCCTATAAGAGGCTTTCTTGGGGAATCCCTATCTAGTTGTGATATCTTCACATCTAACTATTTGACGTGTTTTCCTAAAATATCATGTTACTTTCAATGTTTATAGTTGTAACACATGTTGATGTAGGAGCATACTAGGAGGACAAGTTATCCACATCTCTCAAAAAAATATCTTGGTTGGATTTTCATTCATTTTGGTTGAATCTCAATTTCATGTTGCATTTTTAGAGCTTATGGTTGGGTTTCAGAGTTAAATTTGAATTGGTGTTGGTGGCTTACTGTGGTTGACATTGTTATCATCTAATTAACAAAATTTCATATTTGATTTATCTTCTAAATTTCAATTATTTGAATTGAATCTCAATTAATTTTTAATCTTCCTATGAGTAAAAGGGGAAGATAAAAACAGAGAAGTTAAAAGGCCAAGTTGATCATGGATTAAAAGATATGAATTGACAATAATAGAATAATGAGGAGAAAAGAGAATTCAGGATTCATCGATGGCAAGGAAAAGCCATGACAAAGCGAATAAAACTGAAGAGTTTCTAGAAAAGGATTTGAAAGGATGCCAAGCAATATAAAATTGCATACTAACATCAAGAGGAGACGTGTCACAAAGGGGAGGTGAGGAGGGGTGGCTGAAGGATGTTTGGGGCTGCATGGGGAAGCCAAATTTCTAGAAACCCCATTTAGTTGCACCATGGAGACAAATATTTAAAAATAAGAAGAAGAATGGAATATTAGTGAGGGCTATGTGAGGATAGAAGTGTCAGGATAAAGTAACACAACAAAAAATGTGCCATTTGGTTGGAGAACATAAAAAAAAATTAGGTGGGAGTTATAAATAGAGGTGGGCGCTATTCAAATTTTAGATTATAATGAAAATGGTGTGGGTGTAAGGAAGAGGGGGCACATAGGATGGAGATAGAGTTGCATTGAAGGGTAGGATGTGTGTGTGGGAAATATGTGTAAGTGAAATAAATAACAACACACCTTAATGCAATGTTATTAGAGAATTAAAACAATAGATTTAATTTAATTGAAACATAATAAAATCTCTAAAATTGTTCCATTGCTCTCTAACTCCAAGGATTTATTAAATCAAAGTGGCTCTTAGATTGTCTGCATTGTGATTGTTAAAATGACAACCTAGAGAATGAGAATGATGATCTAAGTGAAATGTTGTGATAAAATGAATGATAATGGAAGATATGATATTGATAATGAAAGCTTATGATTTTGTGATGTTGATATGATATGATATGATCAACTAAGATGCAACTAATATGATATGCTATGACATGATTATAATCTAGTATGATTGCTAAAATGCTTCTTTTTACTAATTTGCTAAATGTTGTATGCTAAATACTCTAGTATGATTCCTACAGAGTAAATTTCATGCAAGTGGGATCCATTTCCTATAGCAAGAGGTTTCTTTTATAGATTTTCAAAGACAATTCTTGATGTGGCAGCAAGCAATGGTTCAGATTTGATTTGGATAAATCAATGGTAGAAGATGAAGAATTTGGTGAGGAGGATGGGGAAATGCATTCTCTGAGTACAACATTGTGGAAAATGATTAGGAAGAAATTGTGGATCCATGAAGCCAACTATTTCCAACTGTAAAATTTTGTTTCGAAATTTGCTAGAAAGGTAAAGTGAAATTGAATGCAACTTTCAAGTTTTTTTTGAGAGAAAAGTTGTAGACATGTGCTCAATTGAATATTTGATTTATTCAATTTTGGAGGGAAGATATATTATTAAATAAAACATTTTGAAATTTGTTTACTTAATATAAGGGACATGATATTTAAACAAACTATGTGATTTTAGTTTATTTAATTAAGATAGAAGAATTGGATATTTAAATAAAACAAACTATTGAATTGGTTTATTTAATTAAGATAGACGAAAAATAGAATATGAACTATATAAATAAATATTTCTATTTATTTATAAGTAGATGAATTAAAGGTCAATTAATCAAATAATTGTATTTAATTAATCAGATTTATCCAGACCATTTTTAGGTGTATACATTTTGACCCTCTTTGAAGTGATGTGTTTACATATTGCTTTAAAGAACCAATTTTATTGCTAGTGTTGAGAAAAAAATTCTGACATGCCCCAAACGCTGATATTTAAATGATAACAGATGTACGCCCCCTTGGGAGATAAATTGATGAATTTTTGAATTTTTATGATTTTTTCAAATTTATACGAGTTTATGATGCGTCGATGATGATTTGATAATGAAGCAATATTATCTCCCGACAAATGTTATTGAAGCTGCCCCATTGATGAAATAATGAATTAAGCCCTCTTGGTAAATAAAATAAATCAATGACATAAAATCACACTTAATTAACCTTTACAAGGTTAAAAAGTTGATTTAGAATTTCATTTGTGCATTTTAATTTTGAATTTGATAGTGATTGAGAAAATTGTGTGATTGGAGCATACTCACCAATCTGAGCGTGTGCGCTATCACAATCGCCCAACAATGTATGGACCTCTGGTGTGTACCCCGATAAACCCCCTCGTAATTCGAGCAATTTGATTTTCCCTCCATTTTACGTTTGAAATCAATTTTCCCTTTTTAAGTGCATTGAAAGCCCGATGTAGCACATAGAATTACTGTTTTAGCATGTTCAGGTGTTTTGTGCATACAATTTGATTTTTAGCACATAGGTTTAATTAGCACTTTGATAGATTATATTAGCACATTGATAGGATGGAATAGCACATTCACTGATTTTGCACATTGAATAACTATTTTAGTGCAATGATGGGTTGATTTGGCGCATTGAGATATTTTGCGCATTGATAGTCTGTTCCGGCGCATTGATTGCCTAAAATGGCGCATTGATACTTTTAGCACTTTGATAAACTATTTTAGCGCATGGAAGTTAGAATGATGAAATTATCAATTAACTCCTTGATTTTGATGTGTTTTGATCTCGTAAGCCTTTGATTTGATTTTGATTGTTAATCTCAATAGATTTAGATGATTATTGATCTTATGATTGGTGAGATTCAAGTATTGATTGATGATAATTGACCTCATATAGGTGAGGAGAAATTATAATTTGATGATTAACCTCATGATAGCCAAGGTTAATTGATTGATTGATTAATTAACCTCATGATAGGCAAGGTTGATTGAATGATTAACCTCATGATAGGTGAGGTTGATTGATTGATTGATTAATTAACCTCATGATAGCCAAGGTTGATTGATTGCTGCTCATGAGATTTCATCAAAGTCTCACCAAAGTTGAACAGATTTATAGGCTGATTGATTTTTGAATTTTGTGATTATAGGAGCCTTTGGTGAATCTTCAGATTCACGAGCCTTTCCCGAGGACTTTTGATTTGATAACTCAGCTGACACATCCTGAGATACGTATGATTTCCTGCTACAAATTATCATCTTTGTTATATGTTGATGCCAAAAATTGGCAAGGTAACAACCTTTATGGGAAACTCAGTTAAAGGGGTGGCCTATTGTGCTAAAATAAGTGACCTCCAGATTTTAAAGAAGTCAGCTTCTTCTATAACTGGAGTTTTGAATGGGAAAAGGAAGCAGATATAAAAATAAAAGGATCTAACTAAGGCAATGCGCCAAGATTTAGATATGAGGCACGATAGAACTATCTCTTGGATACGATTTAAGGGCACGTACAGTAGTCTACTATGTTCCATAATGACAAAATATAAAGATAGAAGCCTGAATGATTCACTCAATGACATAAAATAATATTCATACACATTTACTAGAAAGAGGAGTCAAATACATGATCTAAACTAGCAAACTTGCATTCAATTTATAGAAGTTCTGCAAATGAAACATTTAGTACAATAATGGCAAGTAAAACTTATCAAATATCAAAGAAAATAGAAAGGTCGAAGATTGGCATAGCCTGTGAGTTATTTTACAATAATCTAAAAAGCAATAAAAGGCTTGGTTCTTCCACCAATTTTTATATCAAAATCTGAGCCCCTGCTTCCAAAGAAGAAATGGTATTTATAATTAAACCCCAGCCCGGTGAGCAAGTAATAGAAAAGATCCTTTGATATTGAACAATGATGTATTAGCAATTATTTACCCTGGCCATTGCAACAGAAAATAATTCGAGCCATGAACGAGGATGTCTTAGAGCCAAATGTATCCCCTACGAATGATGGTAGTGGTCCCAGCAAACCAGCGTGTCGACAAGTGTTATCCACTCATGACAGAAGTTATAATACGTGGCAACTATTGTGAGGTTGTTTCTTACTTCATCCCCCCTGCGTGAAGAAGCTTTTAGAAGATCCATGTGGCAAGTGGTTGGGGCCCAATATTCATTCTACCTTTCATGCGATGAAAATTTGTGAGGTGAAGACACGTGGAAGCCTCTTAAACATACTATGTTGAAGGTGGGGTCTGCAAAGGAATGTGTGTGGACCAATTCTATATGGCATGCGGTCGGGGCTCAAAAGGGGAGCGACAGGAAGAAGCATTGAAGAGTGTCAATTGTTGACACGTGGAAGCATGGCGATGGCTTTTTGAAAAGCCAAGGAAAGAATCCTGCAAGGAGCGCTTGGCTGACAAGTGGCAGTATTCGGATAAAGCCTTGTGAAAGGCACTTGATGTTGCATTCGATAGATGGTCGGGATCGGTACTTAGCAAAAAATAAAATAACCCGAAGGGAGCTTGGGGAAATTTGTATTCACAGCTTTTGGCGACTTATCAGAGGTGTTTCGCCTACAGAATGAAGAACCCAAAAAATTCCTAGTTTGTAGACTAGAGCCTTCTCCATTGGGTGACGTGATCAAAGCTTAGAGAGGGTGATCTGTAGAGGAAACCATTCAACCTCAGAGGGATTCAATATGCCACGCAGACCTTCTTGCACTCCATGCAAATTGATCATTTCTTTGTAAGGCAACGTCGTCGACATACCGGCCCAAGAATCACGTTGAAAAAGAAGTCGTGCAATCGGATGAGTGACACTCTCAATATCTTTTGCAATAAGGGGCTGACTAAAACTCTAAAAAGTAGACACATCCCATTGCTTTTCTTCAATTTTTTCCATAATATGCTCCATCATGGCCACCGATTCATCTCCAAGAAATAAGGATGGTAAGCCCATCTGAGTTAGGTGGGAGAACCTTGTTCACATGCTACTCATGGTCTAATCCAATGTGGTGGCGCACTCATTGGCATGAAGGATGGCCATGTAGAAATGGATGAACCTGTTAGCTATTTTGGCAGCAGCCTTCCAATCTTCAATTCTTGCACCTACCAAGACTTCATCTAGGACCATATATAGCTTGTCCAACAACCTCCTAGCCTCCGAAACTCTCTCTGTGATGGACTGAGGGAACCACTCGATTGCTTCATGGACTTCCCTGCCCAAACTTGTTGCCTCTAACATAAATTGGAGTGTCGACTATAGAGTTAGGCAAAAGGCATTCACTCTTTCCCAATATGAAACATATAACTATTAGGCTACTTGAGGAACGTTTGACCTAATGACTGGAGGTTGAGCATAGTTCTTTAATAGGACTATCTCTGCATCCCCTAATTCCATATTATGTGCGAGCTTCACCACCTTTTGGTTCGCTGCGGTGAGTTGTCCCTGCAGGATCTGTCATTCTACGATCCAGCTTGCCTCGGCTCATTCCTTTTTTGTAGCTTCCTTCTCCAAGGAATACCTCATTTCTTGGATCTCGTTCTCCAGTTGGATCTGGTAGACATTGAAATCCACATCTTTCTGCTGCATTTGCTTCTCTAGTTGAGTGCGCTGGAGGCAAAATTCTTCATCCTTTTGTTGCACTTCGTGCTCCAAATGTGCCAATTGGTTCTGATATCCTTGGTTCTTTTGTTGTAGCTCAGTGACCAAGTTAGGATCAAGAGGTTGGAACTTCGCAAGTTCCTCTCAGAGCTTCGTTTGCTCCACCTCCGCTAGCTAGAATAAGTGCTTAAATTCAACATCCCTTGCTTTCTCCTTGGCGAGCAAGACTTCAACCCTTTTCTTGATGCTCTTCAGCTCCTCTCCCCTCTACTTTAGCTGGCGACCAAACTTAAGAAATTTGGTGTTCACCACCTGTTGCATTTCATCCATGAGCTCCACCTTGTCTTGAGGTTAGTCTATGTTCAAATCGAGCCCCATGGTGTACATGTTGTAGTAATCCAGCAGCATCTCTCCTTGCAATTTTCTAACAGTCGGGTACATAGTCGCGAAATGTAGTGACTATTGAGCCTCATTAAAAATAGTCTAGTACTTTTGGCTACACTGGTCTTTGAGCATCTTTAGCTCTTTGCTTTTGGACTCTGATTTCCCGTGCCTGCTTAGTTTTTTCACCCTCTGATAATAATTTTGATGGTGATCAGATGAGTCCACCTATGAAAGGTGTACCGGGAGGAAGGGAAAAAGGAAAAGAGATGGTAGCGGGCTTGGGTGACTTCTTATTTATAACATTAATTATTTGAGGTGAGAAAGGAGGTATATTCCAATACTCGAACTATGAACCGGTAAGAGGACTCAAAGGAAGTGTAGTCATGGTAGATTCCATTTGTTGGAAGACTAGATTGGGACCAATACGTCAACAATTGGAGAGGTATCAATGATGATAGCAGAGGCAACATGCAAGGAACTTGGAGGCACATAATGAGACAAGGCGAATGGTGTAAGGGTTTGTGGAGTAAGGATGAATGGGGTCGCATGAGAGAACAGTGTGAAACCCCCTACGACCATTGGAGCAAAGGCTGAAAAGGAAGCATCAGTGCTTGGAAAGAGAGGTGCAATGGGCACAGCTGGGGCAACTAAGGATTGTGACACAAGAGAAAAGGGAGTGAAAGATACCTATGATGCAGATGATTGTGATCCTTGGCTCATCGCAGGCTCTTGGCTCGCTTTAGGGTCATGTGAACACTCTTTAGAAAATGCTTCGGTGTGCTGTCGCTTTGCTAGTGGCGAGTCTTCTACCACTACGGTTTCAGATTATTGTGATTGGGTTGTTCTGATCCTTCTTGTGGTCCAGGTGCGAGTCAGTGAAGACCTCATGCATGATATGTTCACCCTCACATTAGAAAATCCTTGCTAGGTTGCTTCATGGTTTTCCCTTTTTGCTGTGCCAAGGCCTTTTGAGCTTCTATCTCTGGTTCTACTCCTTCGTCTGCTTGTGCCTCATCTTCCTTCGAATCAGAGCCTTTCTCATCACTTTCGTTAGAATTCATATGCTCATTATTCCACAATTTTTTGAACCTATCATCCATTTGCACGCTATCATAAGGAGCCTCAGTGCATTAGGTTTCTTGGCGGTATATCCAAAAATCGTTAATCTTCTCTTCCTTCTAGTTATAATTCCTTGCTAGGTTGTTGCGAACAGTAGCCTCAATCTTCTTTGTCTTATCATATTTCCCGGTCTAGTAGTAGAATCCAAGCCAAGGAGGCTGACCACCTTTAGTCAGAATGTAAGCTAGGTTGATCATAAGTTCATCATCATTAGTCAATGGATTTTGATGCTTTTCCTAGTAAGGTTGGGGGTTATGTTTCACCTTGACATACTCATTCGGCAAGTCATTATCGGGGTTGTAATTCTATTTATCACATATACATACCAGCCCCAAATGAGCTATATTTTCTTCAAGCAGGTCATGAGTCCTTTTCTTTGCCATGATAATGATTTTGAAGCTCACCGAGCAGTTGAAAAATCCTTCGATTTCTCGCTGCAAAAGGTGAAGTCAATAATTGGTACTTGATGGAAAACTTCAAGCACCAATAGTTTATCTGTAGGACATGCTGGGAGCTGGAAGGGTTACCCGATGAAGCCACACAATCGAACTATCATGAAATCCTCGCCCAGAAACCAATCACACTTTGAAGTGAAGCTTTGCATAAACTAGGTCTAGTCTGAGCTAAACCATAAGACAATGTTGTCTCCCCTCAAATCTTGTAGAATCAAACCTAAGAAATACTTTGAGAATGCATAATAATCATATGTTGTAGAGAGGAGAGTGTTGATGGGTTTTTTTGCACACTTTCTCAACACAGGAAATGCATAGGTGCATTACCTCTCTTAAAAGGAAATATTCAACAAGTTGTTGAAAATTACTCCAAGGTCTCTCGGGTGTCAAGTCATGACTTGCATAGAATATTTTAGTCGATGTTTGATGTGATTTTTTTGGTAATCATAGGGCAGACTTACGGAAGTTAGGCTGGAAGGAAGTTGGATCTGCAAATGGAGTTTTTAAGATGGAAAGTTGTTGTACATTTGTTGTAGGTTCAAACAACATTCTTGAACTCCATTTCCGATTTAAGATTTGGCTTTACAATGTGCAATGAACCATAGCACAGGTTACTTATTAAAAAAAATAAAAAGGGCAGTGAAGAGAGAAGGTTCCTAGATTTGCAACTACTAATGAACAATGACCATGGAGGTCTCTACTATGGACAACTTCCTTAAAACAAAATTTCACTTAACCAAAAATTTCACAGTGTCATGAAATTTGTGCTATCTTCTAGGGACTGTAGATGTTTTATCATTCATTCACTAGATATAAGCATGAACAAAGATAAATATTAAATGAAGCTTCAAATTTAATTATAGACTAACTTTACATAGCCATCTACCAGCAACAAATAGCCAAAAGTATGGACAAGGAAGGCATCTACACAGCAGAAATATTCATAACCATGGAACCGCATTACTAAATCTATCAAAGCTAACTGAAAGGAAATGGAATAGCAAAGTAAATTTAACTAACTCATCTAACTATTGGAGATGAATCATGAAACATGAGAAGAAACTCAGAAATGCACCAAAGTCAATGTATTTCTATTAAAAAATTTGTAGCATGTCATTACAACAACTCAACTCTCTCTTGAAAATGAGAGGAGGTCCCCTATTTATAGTGTCCCAAAAGTAGAACATGTGGCCAAGATTGATTTACATTTGTGTGGCCATAATTCATTGTAACCTAGGGTTCTACCTACCCCACAATATATTACATTTTAAAATACAATTTTGTCTTTTTCCCTATTTTGTCTTTAGTGGCAGCACTGTAGCATTTTGTCCTCTTGCTAATTGCCCTTTTGTTGTAGCTATTATGTCAAAAATTATTCATCAATAATAGGGTTGCTTTCTTGCTTCTTCAAAGTTGCATATTCCATGAATTTTAGGATCGCCGGTTGGAGCTTATCAACTTCTATGATTTTGGATCTCAGCACTTGGTAACTCCATTCTTTAGAATTGTCAATGAGCTTCTCCCAGTCTTCATCATACTTAGTAGCATGGTCATTGAAGAGCTCAAACTGGGTGAAGGCTGGATTAGAAAAACTCTTGAAATCTATAGTAATCTCGCCCGACATTCCATCTTCTATCTTCTTCTGAAAGTGAGGCTTTAATTTCTCTGGATTGATCTAGATAACGGGCAAATTTTACCCTATCATTAGCTTCAAATACCAGTTGCAATCTAACCAAACTTCCTTGGCCCACTCGATATCTGGATCCACCTTCTTGAGCACCTACACCAACCTTTCTTTTTTATTCTCAAAGTCTCACTTCGAGACATCCATAAGCTAGTGATCATCCTCTTTGAATGTAAATTCATTCTCCCAAATTTCACTTGGCAGCTTGAGGAGGGCCTCAATCTTTGGGTAGGTAGATTCATACTTCCTTGGGAAGTCAGTGCAAATTTTCTTCGTACCCTCAAGAGACCTCTATATTTCTAGCAACTTGTTCGATGTCCGAACAACACGATTGATGCCCATATTTCCAACATCCAAGACCTGTCGAAACAAACTTTCTATGGTATTATCCAGGTTCTTTCTCTTCTCCAGTCTGTCTATCTTCTCCTTGGACAACAATTACAGCAGGGCCGAAGATTTGCTTGGTTGTTCTTTTGTTGATGACCACTGCTAGATGTAAGTTGTCAAATTGGCCACCTGTGCTTTGAGCTCTTCTTTCAAAACTTTATCTTGTTCAATCAGATACACCACCATGGCAACGGACTCCTGGAGGTGATCTACCTTTTTCTCCCTGTTGGCAACTCCAAAGTCAATGGTGGAGATATTATAACTTATTACCCATTCTCCCACCACTGGTGTAGCTACTTGCACCATTCTGGATCTTGAGGTATCCATTGTTACCTTTGATCTGATTTTGGGCTTCTTCTCTTTCTTGGTGTTGATTTGGGCTCAAGCCAATATAGCTTCCAGTTTTTTTTTTGGGTCTTTTGGAGTGGGAGCCTTCTTCTCTAGTTGCCTTTCCAACCAGTCAGGCATTGAGGACTTTTCTTTATGTGATTCCTTCTTATCTTCTTTTTCATCCTCTCTGATTTCAATCTCTTTGTTGTTTAGATTCTCCTACTCTATCCTTGTCTTCATAGGAGTCCTAAATGAACACTGTGCATTTGATAGGGACCTTGATGACCAGGCATTCCTTGGGGTCATCTTCCCCTTCAGCATCCTTTTCTTCATGTTCTTCATCATGCTCGTACTCCTTGAGCTGCTTAATTTTTGGGTTTTCATGAAATTTAGCCTCTTCTTCAGAATTATCTTCTTCCTTTTCCTCCTTTTCATCATGAGGGAGCACCTCTTCATCATTTATGGGGTCATGGTCATGTTTTTCCATCAGAGACTTATCACCTTCTATTTCTGTGGCAGCAACCTCCTCTTCATTGATAGGTTGTCTTTCAGCCTCTTTATCCTCGATCTCTTTGAGTTGCTTGACCAGCTCTGCATCAAGCTCAAGGTTAGATGTTTCTTCAATCAACTTCGTATCTCGACCCTTACCATCATCACTAGAATATTCATAAGCAACTTCATCAATTACTCGATGTTCATACATGGGGTGCTCATGATAATCGTCTGCTTCTTCTTCCAACCCCTTGGCTACCTCCATGTATTGTTGTCGGTCCAACTCCTCAGAAATCTGCATGGTGGCTTCCATTGTAGGCAACTCAATAGGAGGAGGAACTGGGAGATTGGTGATCACTTGGGTTTGTAAACATTCCCAAGAGCTCAAATGGTACGTTTTGTATATACTTAACAAAATATTTTGGGAGGGTGAGGGAAGGCATTGCAACTTCCGCGGTGGCAGTTGGGAGAGAAAAATATGGGGACATGGATGATGAGGAAATTGGTGAGGTGGTAGTCAAGGAGGAGTCCACCGATATGACCCACGAAATGGGAGAAGTAGAGACAAGGTGGACAACAATGTCCATCGCAAGCGGAGAAGTAGAAACTACTATGTGTGGGGTAAGCAAGGTGGTAGTGGTAGTGGTAGCAACATCGATCATAGTGGCAGATGAGATAGGTGGAGACCTTGTTTGATCAGTCTCCATTTCTTCTCCCTCATGGAGTGGATCTTCTTGAATCATAGAAAATTCGATGACACTGCCTGATTTTTTGTATTTCTTGGAAGGTTCACCTTATGAGGCCTTTCTAGGTACACCTTTGGATCAAACTATTGCTCATCAGTCTCTTTCCTCATCCTTGAATGAATGGATGGAGGGTATTTTGATGTTTCTCCTATTGATTTAGCAGTGATCCCACCATCCGATCCACTTGGCTCACTTTCGAGCCCCTTGAATGTTAGGACGACCCCTTGTTGCTTCAACCAGGCAACTTGCCCATCAATGCATTCCTTAGTTAGAGCCTCAACAGGCTTGGTGAGAATGTTGAGGTCATCGACCTTGTGCTCATCCCAATTAATCATTGGTAGTGGTAGATTGGCAATGGTGTTATATCTGGGGTCTATCACAGTATTTTCATCCTCTTCTAGTTGGTCGGGTATCGGGAACAAGTTCACCCTCTTCATGAAGTATGTGGTCATCCGCATATAGTGCCTTATTCACACTTCAAATTCATCTTTATAATTGGCCCAGAATTCCTCAACGTTGTGAATATGGGCATACTCTTGTCCAATTTCCTTTCTGATATGGCCATATGGATCCATTCGCAATCTGGCCATGTGGGATTTGAGATGATATTTGACCAATTCCTTCTCTGAATTGTGGGCACACTGGGAAGTATAGAGCTCGTACATCCCTTGGCTGAGTGTAAGGGGATAAGGGATCCTTGCTAGATGCTTGTTGCTTAGAAGGGCATGAATGTGTCGCAGCTACCAAGAAAGTTCTAACAATATTATCTGGTCATTAGGATACCAGCGCTACTTGTTTGGTCTTTCTAAGAATCCTTGGGCGCGAATGTATGTGAACTTAGGATATTGAATGAATAGAAAGGAATATTATTTGAGAAAGGCTTGAGCACTATGGGAAACTCTTCTCCCAAAGTCACCCTCGAGCAGTCTAATGATGTAAGCTATGAACGCATCATTCACCCTATAGTAATCCTTCTTGAAGTTTATGAATTGCAGCTGGGGGTATCTGTCATAAACCTTGAGCTCCCTACTAGGTTCTTCATTTGGAGCTCTGAATAAGCCATTGTAATGCCTCTGATCCACAAGTGAATATACCAAATAGGAGGTCATATAGAACTTGGAGGTCATTTTAACATTCATGAGTTGCTCATTAAAGCAATCACTGATTATCCCTCCCCAATAAAATGTGGTGTCCTCCCCATGAAGGATCTGCTCAATAAAATAGACCATCCACTCTTGAAAATAGGCCACAGTAGGGAGGCCCATTACTCTACTCAATAGGGTGACTAGATTGTGGTAGTCTTCAAAGAAATCATTGCGAAAGAGCTCTTGAGGAAATTTTGCAGCATTGCCCATTTTTTCTTTGAGCTAGTATTGATTTATGAGCTTTTTGCATCTCATAGGGTCTTCATCCCACATCTCCTTGCATTCCTTGATAGTAGGTAGTTCCATTTCCCCAAAGACGGGAATATGAAAGGTCTTCATTATTCCTGAGGTTGACATGTCAGCCAACACATTTCCATCTCAGTCAATAATAGTTCTTATTTCCAGCTGATATGCCTCTCTGCAAGCCATTACTAGTTCAGGGGAAATCAAAGCGGGAGGGAAACTAGCAACTTTATCTATTTTGCTGCTTCTGATCAATTTTGCATCATCTATTTTTGGGTTGATTTTGACCCTCTGTATGAAATCATCAATATTCACATGGCCGATGTTGGTGTCATAAATATCCTTCCATTTGGTGGTAATTCTGGATTGCAATGGTGCCCCTTGGAACTGATATCTCATCTAATCCTTATCTTCCTTTCCCCGAGGAGCCTTTGCAGTTATTTTTCCTTTGTCCTTGACTGCCCCTGAGGCCTCTGTACCCAATTCCATATATCCTTGACACAGAGGGAGGGTAAGCATAATCAAGCATGATGATGCAAATGGTTAGCCAAATCCCTACAAAACATTAATAGATTAGGTAATTCATCATTCAAAAATCCAACACTTAGTCAAAGTTACCATCAATAGTTCACTGGAGGGAATTTGGATGGTCCGGGCCTCAAACGTCAGACTTCCCTGGTCAGAATGTTGTTCTGAAGGGCAAACAGGGTAGGGAGACTCGGATGGTTTCTCTCGACCTTAGTTTTGGATGATTTGAAGTGTTTATGTGGGAGAGGATCAAATTTCAGCATGTGGGTCAATGTTTTTTTTCAAATTGGAAGTCGTTTGGATCATTATTAGGGCACCTAAAACCATGAAGAGGGAAAGTTGTCAAGTGTTAGTCATTTGGAATAACTTTGGAAAAATGACATTCTGGGGATGAAGTTCTGGAGTCTGAAACCCGTGAGGCTAAAGGATGTCTAGTAAATTTTGCAAATTCTTCGATCATTTGGGTACTCAAGCAGCGAAGGCCGAGAAGCCGTTGGAGGATGGTTGTGGAAAACGATGAACCATAGATGGAAGTCCGGTGGGAGTAACCCAGCAGACCGGACCTGGGGTCGGAGTTTTCCCATCATTTCCTTCATTAAATGCTTGGTGGCAACCGGAGCATCGGGAGCCGAGGCCGGAAGGATGGCTTGATTTTTTCGTTCTAGACAGCTGAAACAGGATGGAGTCCCAACAACGAAAGTTCATGGGTCGGAGTCGAATGAAGGTTGAGGACTTAGAGTTTTTGTGATTTGAACTCATTCTTGATCATGTTGAAGTAAGGAGTTCAGAACTCGAGGGCCGAAATGCAATCCCTTGATGGTCGTTTGAAATGGGAAAATGGTAACGGCGGTCCGTGGATGGAGGCTCGTGAACTGGGATCTGAAGGACGCTCGGATGTGTTCAATTTTCTAGGAAAATCCAATAGAGAGCACAAGGATGGGATCTGAGGCTCGAGCAGGTGGGGCGAGAACACCATTGACAACAGAAAATGGGAGACGAACCTCCAAAGGCGGAGTTCTGGGATCCAAAACCCGCAAGGCACTTTGTCGATGAGGAGTTATGAGTTCGTTTGTTTTTCCAATTGGCAGGGAGAAGTATCAGTGCTGAGGAGTTGAAGTCCCGAGTTTGTTTTTTAGTTGTTTTAATGGATTTTTCAAGGGTTCCATGACATGGTTTATGTGGAAAAATCCCTCTTCTATCAAATTCATGCAACCTCAACCCTTTTCACCTGTTACTTGAGCGTGAAATTGTCTGGGTAGCAAACATACCTCTCGAACCCGATGAATGACACTATTGAATCCACAAGGAGCAGTGAAGAGAGGTCTCGAGCATGAAGGAGGTGATGGTTGGAGGTTCGTTGTAGTCTTCTAATCTTCCTGACATGTGAAAATGACATGTTGGTGCCATTATTTATACTCCTAAGTGCAATTAATTGACCTAATTAATGTAGGTACGACGGACAAAAAGGTTGGTGGGTTTAAAAATCAGGACGATGGTGGGAGGTCTGGGACTTGGAGGCTGGAAAGACGTGGGGTCATGGTCGTCCAAAAAATGTTTTGGGAAACCGACAGCAAAGAGGGCCCCAGGGTCCGAGAGCCACAAGGATGAAAGCAGATGGTTGTTTGAAATGGCGAACATGCAAAGGAATCCCGGGCAGGGAAACCCGAGGAGCCAGGCTCGAAGAGCGCGATGAGCGATCATTTTCAACACAAGTTTAAAATGGAGATTAAGGAACCGAAACTCAGACACCAAAAGGACGTAGGCCAAAAGCCGTCTAAAAGATAAAATTCAACAAGGAAACCCAGCAAGGGAAACCTAGTGAGCCCGGCCCGGGAAGTCCCATGGCCGCCTACAAAAGGCAAAGTGCCAAAGGAACTCTGGGAGGTCACAAGACTTAGCAAATTCTGAAGGGTTGAAACATGGTCAACCTAAGATGAAACTTTAGAAGCATGTTGACCATATAGGACACAAAAATGGGAGCACGCAAAATGAGTTGATGACACAACGACTCAGCAAGGCGAAAGAAAGAGGGTCCCTGTTCTGAATGGGGCATGTGTGCTAAGGGCACAACAAAGAGGAGTCCAAGTGGAAACCAATTTTTTCATTTGGTTTTTATCAAAAATGGACAGCCCCAGATGCTTCTTGAAAAATATGTGGTTTTGATGCAAGAACACATAGGCGAGGAAGGACAAAAACTTGAACCTTTGTTGTAGTTGGTACTCTGCTATCTGGTTGAGCATCTCTTGGACGAGGAATTCTGCAAAGTCGTATCAGAAAAGAGAATGTTGCTTGTGCAACTGAAACCCCAAACCTAGTTGAAACTCTTGAACCTCTCTATCAATGTCAAGGCCACAAAAAAATGCCATCATCGAGAAGGCATCCTTCATATCATCCTTGAAGTTTTTATGCGTTGTTGGGGTCTGCAGTAGATTTTTCTGAGCCTCCTTGAATCTTTGTGCTTTCATGTTATAAGAGCTCAAAAAAAATTCTTTGGTTCTCCAATAGAACTCCCCCTTTGCTAGAGTGAATGAATCCATTTTAGGTACTTTGGAGTTTCATTCTGGGATCCACAACATGTCCCAGATAGCCTCTTTGCAAATAATAACACTTAGCTCCCGACCCACAATGGTGTTGGTATTCGGGTTGAAATGTTTGATGGCCTCATCGACCAATTCAAGGTAGTATTGTACGAGTGGGACTATATATTATGGAAGCCCATTGTAGTAACATTTATGTGCCAAGGAGTCCAAGTCGCTATTCCCTTTCATTCTTTCACAGGTTGCCTCCCTTAGTGTTTTAGGGTTCTTCGCAAGGATGGGATCATGAACATTATCCCATTCTTCTTTAATTCAGCTTTGATCTTTTTAGGGGCTCTTCTTTTCTGTCACTCATCTATTCACCCACATTGGCTTGTCTAGTATACTAGGCAAAGCGTAAGAGGTATTCTCAAAGATATATGTGGCTGCGTAGTGCGCATGGCTTCAAATGAACTTTGGGTCCTTTTTCTTGCATTTCTATTTGGCAACTCTACGCAGCCTCCATTTTCTATGAACTTCCACTCAGAAAGCACACTGAAGTGGTATGAATGAAACCTAGAGAATTTACGCAAGGCTCTAGACTCAAACCCAAATGACCTCCTGCTTCAGGCCCAATTTAGACCGGGGCGGTGAATCTTTTGCAATTACCTATGCGTTCAGTTGCTTTGTTGCTAGATGCACCACACTTGGTTCCCTTAACAATTATGTTCTCCCAAGTCCCTTTGCATACTCAAGAATTTTTATGCTTTGTTTAGCCTTTGCATGCGACACTTACCTTTTTCTTTGATTTCCTACCTTCAACCGGTAGACAACAATTACCTTTTTTCATTTAATTCAGCATGTACTGCCAGCTCCTCCATCCATGTGAAATGAACTACTTGCCTCTTTTCAAAAGACAAGAATTCATAATTACATTAGTGATAACGTTCGTTCAGCGTGATTTCTTGGGAAATTGAGTCGCTAGTGAAATTCTTGCTATCCTTTCGCACGCCTTAGCAATTAATATCTCACAAAGCATCATTAAGTTGAAACTATAATGAGTACTTAGAAAAGACTTGCATTCAACCTTAGAGCTTGAAATTGCCTGCATCATGACACGTCAACATTCATCTATATAAGCCATTTCTTGGGACTGCCACCAATTTGCACTAATTGATTGTCGCTCCTTAATCTTCCACGCAACAATTCATACCTACGGACGTAATTGAGTTGGAATATCGAGTTGGCCTTTTGGTGGGATTTTCGAGTTAACACTCGATTATCACCATGCTTTGTATGTAGGCTACCTCAAATATTTCTATAAATAGGTCTTAATATAGTAGTGGAATCATACTTAGCGATTTTAGCAAAAGTAGCGTTGAGTGATTAGATAGGATTATCATTTAGGTGGTTGAGTAGGTTCTGAATTTGTGTAGGGCTTAGAATTGGGTAGTTGAGTAGAGGTTGATATGATGAATACTCCAATAAGATTAGTGCGCAACAAGTCTCAAATAGCCTTTCTGGGAGAGATTTCGAATAGGCGCCTGAAATGCATGTCTAAGAACAAACACTCACTGGCTATCATAGTCATAAAATGGGTCTTGGGTAGGGATTGTATTGAGTATGAAAAAAAATATCGGGTAAATACCGATATGTGTTCCCATTTCATTGCCTCACTGCTTGATATCCAGGCTCCAAAAGCCATGATTCTTCATTTGACGCTTCATATTTTTCCAAAGAAGTACCTCGGAGGTCTCGACGAGGCAGTGAGAAATGCAGTGTATGGCTTAGGCCTTCCCGTCGTGAGTGACTTCTGAAATCATGTTGAAGAAGATGCGATGGTACCATGGGTACCATTCCTGAGTTGGTTTTGGCTTCAATAGCTCACTGAGCATTGTGAGAGGGCCACCCATGCGTGCCACTTTCTTTTGTGTTGCTACAATGTAGTGTTGTTCTATGACGTGCATTGGTACACTAACTTTAGGAACCTTGTGTTCCCTCAACCGCTCATTCTGGGAGTTGATGCTACTTCTGCTATAGGTCATTTTGTTGCTACTAATAATCCTCCTACTGCCCCTAACAATGCCCTATTGATGAAGATAATGCTCTTGTTCCAGATACTTGAAGTTTGATACGCTTTTTCCTGTTTGTATATATACCCCTAAAGAAAAAGGCTTGCATACATATATATAAGGAAGTCATATACATATAGTCATACTTTTGAGTGCATGGCCTTAGAGCCATTTTGACAATGTTTCTATCAAAGTACATATATATAATGAATATACTTGCTTATCTTAAACTCCTTGTCTTCATTCTTGTGATTTTTGCAATATGGATTAAACTGAATTCTCCGCATATTTATTTTCTGCAACATGGGCATGATAGTCTCTGTGTTCATGTAATAATGAGTCTCATGAATTTTCATGCTTCCAGTATTGGTAATTTTTTTGAAAAGACCGGCCGACAAAACACAAAAGGGAAACTAAATACATTATTCACATATTTACACCTGTGTGAAGTGACTGAAGCTTAATTGAACAATTTTAAGTGAATATTGTTAATCAAAATTCCCAGTGCTTCTTGTTCCATGTTCTCTAATTTTAATGCATTATGTTGCTTGCATTGAATTATTTTCAAAGGACCTTCCCAGAGTTTGTCAAATTTTCCATGCTAGCTAGGCTTTGAGGCCCTTTCATTGAATTTTAGTACCAGGTCTCCACATTTTAGACCTTGGTCTGAAGCTTTCTTGTCAAACCACTTCTTAACCAGCTACTGGTGGTTGGTCGTGGCTACTAGGGCTTTCTCCCTTTTTTTTTACACTTCTAGAAATTCGTCCAACCGAACTTCCATAGCTCTGTTCTCCTCAATTTCTAGGGACTTGATTAGTTGTCATGTGGGTATCTCTGTAGAGATAGGAAACAACACTTCCTTCCCGTACACTAGCTCGTATGGAAAAATTTTCAACGCTTCCTTAGGAAATATGTAGTCTTCCCATAACATTGCTCGGAGGTTATTGTGCCACTCCTCATGGTCAGACCTGATCCTTTTAATGAGTCAGACTAGATTCTTGTTAGTTGACTCAGCTAGGTTGTTCCCCTACGGGTAGTACTTCAATGATGTTTTCAGAAATATGCCATGCTCAAAAGCAAACTGACATACCTTGGAGCATAAGAAATATTTGGCATTGTCCGAGATGATACTCTTCGACATGCCAAATCTCGTTACTACACCTTTGAGGAAGTCCACAATTTCTACCTCTGTCGCGTTCTTTAGGGGAAGGTCTTCAGTCCACCTCGTGAAGTAATCAGTGGTTGTGAGAATCCACTTGTGAATGGCAATGGAGGCAGGATTGATCATCCCAATGAAATCTATCCCCCATTGTGCAAATAGCTCATCTACTACAATCGGATTGAAAGGCATGGAAGATTTTTCTCTTCTCCCTACGTAGAATTGGCATTATTTGTAGGCTTTTATTATTTTGTAGGATTCGTTGAAAAGTGTAGGCTACAAGTATTTAGTGCATAGAATTTTGATGGTGGTGGTCTTCGTAGAGAAGTGTCCGCCTTCAGGGTTGTTGTGGAAGGGGTTGAGTATTTTCTTTGCTTTCTTTGTGGTAACACACCACAATAGGACGTTGTTGAAATTCCTCTTGAAGAGGATCCCTTCAATAAGTGAGTACCCACTGTTCTGTAGTGGGTAAAATCTTCTTTTTCTGAGAAGGAAGTCCCAGCGGATACTTGTTGGTGTGCATAAATCTTATTCTATCTATCAACCAGCAGCCTTCGAGTTTGGGGTCATTTTTTAGGACCATCTCTGCTTGCTCTTCCTCAATATCCACTTCTTCATCATGCACCAAATATTCACACAACCCTCTCCCTTTGAAGGTCTTTGTGGGCTTGACCTTGATGTCGTATTCTAGGATCTTGGTGATCCAGGTGGCCTTTTTTTCGGTAATCTCTCCTTCCATAATGTATTCATGCATGTTGGATTGTGTGACATGAATGATCACTTTATTGCAAGATATAAGATGTCAAAACTTTTTGAGTCCCTTCACAATTCTGAATGCTTGCCTCTCGATGAAGTTATAGTTCGTCTCATATTCCTTCAAGGTCCAAGAGTGAAATTCTATCAGATGTTCTCCCTTTCCTTCATCATCCTTCTGAGTCAGGATAGTAGCGATGCTTGTTTTGCTACTAAAGACATACATTATGAAGTCTTTCAACAAATATGGATTTACCAGCACAGGAGCCGAAGAAATAGTTTCCTTCACCCTCTCAAGATCTTCTCTTGCTTCTTTTGTCCATTTGAACAATTGGTCCTTTTTTAGTGTTAGGGTGATCAGTATGATTTGAAGGGAAAACAGGGATGGATCTAATGACCCAACAATGCGGAATACATTCCCTTAACACTAATACAATAGAGGAGAAGAGCATAAACAGGTTCTAATAGCTTCTAAAACTACTTGAGATGAATACAACCAGTAAAATAGATAACAAAATAAAGCATTCACAGATTGACACAAGATATATGTGGGAAAACCTTTTCAAGTAAAAAAACCACCACCCAAAGTCAAGACAGTTGTATTATAGTAATAAAAGCAATTACATACAATGTTCAGTCTTCTCTGATCAGCTCACAGCAGCTCTTCTAGTTCTGTCTCACTGTTACAATGTTATATCTCTAACATACAGTTCGAATTTTTGACATATACAATATTGTACTCGACTTACTAAGTCATACGTTGCATTCAATGTCATCAACCAAACACCGACCATCAGGTTCATGAATCTCTCATCCAATCACAAAACCGATCTACCCATGTTGATCTTCCTGCATCGAGCCACCCATTCATTAATGCCACCACCCAAATCGGGTCCTGTTCGCCAGCCTAACTCAGCTTGCAATTACTACTTTTACCATTTTGGCTTTTGGCCAATCAACAAGTTGTCAACCTGCCATGCATCCACCAACTATTTGCTGATCGCATTTGACTCCAAGTCCAACTCAGTCAAAACTAGGTCTGAGCTCATCTGAGCTCTCTAAGACTCTACCGCTCCACTGCCGAGCTGACTCTACCCATCTGCGGTAATGCGATGAGCTCGGTATTCACCTCCATCATGGCTGCCCAAGCTCCTGGCTATTCTTACCATTTCGCAGTGGGGGTTTCGTCAGGGGCCAGGATTCAAGCTTCCCCGTGCTACCGCAGAGTCCAACCGACCCATTCGCAATGTGGAGGTTTGGCCATCCGAGCTCTTCCTTAACTTGCTCACGCTACCACAGCTCCATCCGAGTCGACCCACGGTAATGCGGTGAGCTCATCTAAGCTCACCCTTCGACTCCACTGAGCTCGCCGAAGATACCCCGCACTACTATCGAGTCCAACCAACCTGTCTGTGAAAATGCAGTATGTGTCACCGAGCTCGCCCCTCTGACAGCACCACGCTACCACTGCCCAGTTAGAGAAGACCCACAATGTGGTGGTGACTGCCGAGAATAGTCATTAGAAGTCAAACCATACTACTATGGGGGCCATCAGGCCACCCCGCGGTAGGGTGGTAACTGCCAAGGCAACCGCAAGCGATCTCACTACAACTACTGCGGTGAGATAGCTCACCGCGCGCGGTAAGGCGGTAACCGCAAAGACTGTCACCACAGTACCACCAAGGGATGAAGACACAACCACAGTAAAGGGCATAAATGAAACAATTTTTGCCAAGTCCTTAATGTCATAGGCTCAAGACTGGAATTTGAGACACAATTTATCAATAGGCTCCCACTTGGTGAAGACTTCCATCTTCCTCAAGACTTCGAAAAATTATTGTCTGTCATAGGCCCCAAGGCCCATCGATTTTGTGCACCATTTGAACTTGTCTATGCTCATGGGCTTAGTCAAAGAATCTGCAACATTCTTCAAGGTGTTGATCTTTTCAAGATAGACTCTTCCATCTTCCACATTGTCCCTCAAGAAGTGAAATTGCACATTAATGTGCTTCGTCCTGGCATGGAAGGTCGGGTTCTTTGCCAAACAAATGGCACTGTGACTGTCACAGTAAATAGTGATCTTCCTTGCATTACAACTAATGTCTAAACACAAACGCCTCAGCCAGACAGCTTCCTTGCAGATGTGAGTTGCAACCATGTACTTTGCCTCTATCGTGGATAAACCATAGCCTGTCGCTTGCTCATCCAACTGATTGCTCCACCATTTAGCATGAATGTGTATCCACTGGTGGATTGCCTGCTGCCAATGTCCCTTGCCCAATCAGAATTAACATATCCCTAAATGTTGAGTATTCTCTATGATGCAACCAAACTACCATGGTAACACAAGGCATAATCTGAAGTCCCCTTCGAATACCTGAACACTCTCTTTACAGCATCCCAATGTGATCTACCTGGATTTTCCATAAAATGGCTTAGAATTCCCGTTGCTTGGGCAATGTCTAGTCTTGTATAGACCATAGCATACATCAAGCTACCAACAAGACTTGCATATGGCACACTGGTCATGTCCTCCATCTCAATAGAAGACTTTGGACAGTCTTCAATAGATAGCTTTGTTCCCTGCATGACTGGAACAACTAGCTGCTTGCAGTCAAACATACCAAACCTCTCGAGAACTGTATTCACATACTTACTCTGGCTGACCCAAAGCTTTTTGCTTGTTCTATCCCTGGTTATCTCCATTCCAAGAATGTACCTTGCTCCCCCAAGATCTTTCATTTCAAACTTTGCAAACAACTAAGATTTAAGATCAGAAATCATAGTCTTGCTATTTCCTATGAATAACATATCATCCACGTACAGTGTAATATCAAGCACATGATCATTTTTAGACTTATGATAAACACAATGATCAGATTTTGATCCTACAAATCCTGTAGACAACACAAATGTGTTAAACTTCTGGTACCACATTCTCCTTCAAACCATACAGATATTTATTTAACTTACAAACCAGATTTTGTTTACCTTTCACAACAAAATGCTCAGGCTAGGACATATAGATTTCTTCTTCCAACTCACCATGGAGAAATGTTATCTTCACATCCATCTGTTCAATTTCAAAATCATACATAGCTGCCAATGACATCAAAAATCTGATAGATGTCAGCTTTGCTACAATGGAAAAATCTCTCCATAATCAATTCCCTCAATTTGGGAAAATCCCTTTGCAACCAGTCGTGCCTTATACTTCTCAACATTGCCATCAAGGCCCCTCTTCTTTCTGAATATCCACTTACAGCCAACAAGCTTTCTCCCTTTTGGCAATGGTACCAAATCCCAGGTTTCATTCTTCTTCAATGAATCCATTTCTTCATTCATGGCTTCCATCCAAGAATTTGAATCAGTCATGTTGATTGCTTCTTTTACAGTCTTAGGCTCATCAGTGTCAGTAATTAAAGCATAGACATAGTTTGAATCTAACATAGAGAAACCATACCTTTTAGGTTGCCTTTTTTCTTGTGTAGACCTTTTGAGGTTGTGGTTCTTCATCATCAGAACTTCCAAAGCTTCTTGAGCTCTCCTTTGTCTCAAGTACACCATGCAGCTCTTCCCTTTCTGGAGTTTGGGAAATCTCAACTGTATCCTTCTTCTTGTCACTCTGATCTATCTCAAGTTGTTGATCACTTATTGAAGGTTTCAGCTCATGAAATATCACACTTCTGTTGTACAGATACTTCTCAGTAATAGGGTTCCAAAGCTTGTATCCTTTCACACCAACTCCATAACCAATGAGAATACATTTGATAGCCTTGTTATCCAATTTTGATCTCTTTTCATTTGGCACATAAACATATGCCTCACAACCAAAAACATGGACATGCCTCAGAGAGGGCTTCTTACTAGACCATGCTTCCAAAGGAATCTTATCAACAACAGCAGAACAAGGAGATCGGTTTAGTAGATAACATGCTACAGCCACAGCCTCAGCCTAGAACTTCTACTCTAGACTAGCACCGCTCAGCATTCTCCTTGCCTTTTCCATCAACGTATTATTTAGCCTTTCAGCAACTCCATTCTACTGTGGAGTGTAACACGTTGTCTTATGCCTTTTAATTCCATGATCAATGCAGTGCCTTTCAAAATATGCAGAACAAAACTCACCGCCATTTTCTGTCCTCAAACATTTAATTTTCTTTCCAGTTTGATTCTCTACCAAAGATTTAAATCCTTTAAACCAACTGAACACTTATGATTTACTTTTAAGAAAGTATACAAATGCCCTTCTCGAATAGACATCAATAAAAGAGACATAATATCTAGACTTCGATAACGAAAGAACATTAACTGGACCAAACACATTTGAATGAACATAATCCAGTATACCAGAAGATTTATGAGGACTAGAATAAAATGAAACACGGTGTTATTTTCCATAGATACAATGTTCGCAAAAATCGAACTCAAGGTTACATTCATCAAGCCCTTCTACAAGATTTTTATTCTTCAAGGTTTTTAAACCTTTCTCACCTATGTGTCCAAGTCTATGATGCCACAATATAGTCTTCTCAGCTAGGAGTTTTACCTCCAAAGCATTTGCAGACAGAGAAGTGTCTTCATCTTTCTCTACAAGTGTAGCACTGCTTGACTTTACAGAGGCACTGTTACAAAGAATAGGACATGCATCCAGCTTGTACAAAGTGCCAGTATGAGCACCCTTAGCCAGCACCATTGCACCTTTAGCCATTTTACATCCTCAACTTGAGAAAGAAACTTCTACACCAACATCATTTATCTTACTGCCAGAAAGAAGATTTCGAGCCAGACCTAGAATGTGTAGTACGCCATCCCTTTGACTCTTCCATCAGGAAACTGAATTCTGACTCTTCCTCTGCCAACTATCTCCAACATTGAATCACTTGCCAAGTACACCTTTCCACCGTCATACTTCTCGTATTTAGAGAACCATTCTCTATTGGACGTCATGTGAAAAGACGCACCTGATTCAACCAGCCAGACATCATCTAATGCATGAGTTTTCAAGGTTTCTGCAATGAGGGCATCTGCATAACTTTGATAAGATTCATTTTCATAAGCATTCTTCTTCTTCTCCTTGCAGTCCTTCCGGATATGACCAGGTTGCCCACAGTTCCAGCATCTCACCTTGAACTTTTTACCAGGAGACTTTGATCTCCCTGCAGATTTGGATTTTGACTTCTTATCTTTCTTTTTTCCTTTCTCCTTTGGTCTACCTCGAACAGCAAGAGCCTCTTTGGCCATCTCAGAAGACTTCCTTCACATTTCTTCAAACAAGACCAAAGCAACCACGTCATCCATCTTGAATGCAGTGGTTGTGCTTCCAATAGCCATCACCAGATGATTCCAACTGTCAGGTAATGAACACAACAGGAGCATGCAACGATCTTCCTCCTCAATTTTTACACCTATAGACGCCAACTAAGTAATACTCATATTAAACAAGTTCAAATGGTCTGCAATAGATGCACCTTCTTCCATTTTCAAGGAGTACAACTTCTTCCTTAGGAATAACTTATTTACCAGAGACTTTCCTTGATAAATATCACCAAGCTTCTTCCACAATGAAGCTACAAACTACTCCTCATGGACGTTCACGAGTACAGAATTGGCTAGACTCAGTCTTATCAAACCTCTTGCTTTTCTATCAGCAAGGTCCCAATCCTCTTGCTTCATACTTTGTGGCATAGTTCCAGAAACTGCTAACCAGAGGTCTCTATCCACCAGTAAGTCTTCCATTTTGATTTTCCATAACTCAAATTTGCTGCCATTACACTTTTCAATATCTACTCTACCTGATGTACTCACCATCTCAAATAGAAACAAGTTTTAACAATGCAAGACTCCCATTGAAATAGTATTGGCACAAAAAACAGGGATGGATCTAATGACCCAATAGTGCGGAATACATTCCCTTAACACTAGAGGAGAAGAGCATAAACAGGTTCTAATAGCTTCTAAAACTACTTGAGATGAATACAACTAGTAAAATAGATAACGAAATAAAGCATTCACAGATTGACACAAGATATACGTGGGAAAACCTTTTCAGGTAAAAAACTCACCACCCAAAGTCAAGATAATTGTATTACAGTAATGAAAGCAATTACATACAATGTTCAGTCTTCTCTGATCAGCTCACAGTAGCTCTTCTAGTTTTGTCTCACTGTTACAATGTTATATCTCTAACATACAGTTCGAATTCTTGACATATACAATATTGTACTCGACTTAACAAGTCATACGTTGCATTCAATGTCATCAACCAAATGTCGACCATCAGGTTCATGAATCTCTCATCCAATCACGCAATCAATCTGCCCATGTTTATCTCCATGCATCGACCCACCCAAGCATTAATTCCACCACCCAAATCGGGTCATGTTCGCCAGCCTAACTCAGCCTGTAATTACTATTTTTACCATTTTCGCTTTTGGCCAATCAACACATTGTCAACCTGCCATGCGTCCACCAACTATTCGTTGATCACATTTGACTCTGATTCCAACTTGGTCAAAACTAGGTCCAAGCTCATTCGAGCTCTCTAAGACTCTACTGCTCCACCGCCAAGCTGACTCTACCCATCCACGGTAATACGATGAGCTCTGTCGAGCTCACCCAAGCTTCCCCGTGCTACCACTGAGTCCAACCGACCCGTTCGTGGTGTGGCAGTTTGGCCATCTGAGCTTGTCCTTAACTTGCCCGCACTACCGCAACTCCATCTGAATCGACCCACGATAATGCAGTGAGCTCGTCCGAGCTCACCCTTTGACTCCACCGAGCTCACCGAAGATACCCCGCACTATCGCTGCCCGATTAGAGAAGACCCACAGTGTGACAGTGACCGCCAAGAATAACCGTTAGTGATCAAACCACGCTATCGTGGGGGTCGTCAGGCCACCCCTCGGTAGGGTGGTAACCGCCAGATGGACTACAGGTGGTCTCACCGCGGTCACCGCGATGAGTGAACCCACGGCCTGCAGTATGGCGGTAACTGCTAGGGTGACCGCAGGCGGTCTCACCGCAACCACCACGGTGAGACAAATCATCGCACGCGATAAGGCGGTAACCACCAAGACTGTTACCACAGTACTGCCAAGGGATGAAGGCACAGCCGCGGTAAAGCGGTAAAGGGAAGAAATGAAATAATTTTTGCCAAGTCCTTAATGTCAGAGGCTCAAGACTGGAAGTTGAGACACAATTTCTCAACATGATTATTCTTGCAAAATAAGAAATAAACTTACTTACAAATTTGACGTTCCCCAAAAAAGATTGGACTCCTTTCTTGTTGACTAGAAGGGGAAATTCCCTGATTGCTTTTACCCTTTCAAGATCAATAGTGATTTCTTCTTGGGAAACTACATGTCCCAACAATTTTCCTTGCGGTACTCCGAAGACACATTTTTTTGGGTTCAGGGATACCTTGAACTCTTGGCATCTTTTAAAAACTTCTTCTAGATGATCGAAATGGTCATCTTTGGACTTGCAAAATATAGTTAGATCATCTAAATAGATGAGGATGATCTTGTTGATCAGTCCGCTGAAGGCTATGTCCATTGCTCACTGGAAGGTGGCTCCTACATTTGAGAGGCCGAAAGGCATCTTAGCATATGTGAACATTCCCCACTTAGTGGTGAACGTGGTCTTGTGTCGATCTCCTTCTTTAACCCAAACCTAATTGTAGCCTGAGAATCTAGCCAATAGAGAAAACATCTATGAACCTACCACAATTTGCAAGATTGATTCCATGGAAGGCAGTGGGTAATGATCTTTTAGTTATGCCCTACTCAAGTCACGGAAGTCAACATAGAGATGAATCTCTTTGTTCTTTCTCAGACCGGAACAAGGTTAGATACCCACATACTATGCTTGATTGGAAACACAATCTTGGACTGGATCAGCTTCCCTAGCTCTTGTGCCATTAGGGCTTCAATCTTTGGATTGACGGGTCTCTATTTTTGTCAGACAGTTTTAGCACCTTTTGTTAGTTCAATGGTGTGTTGGATGATGTCAGGGTCATACCCCCTAAGGTCATCATAAGACCAAGCCACGACCCCTTCATATTTTCTGTAGAAGTGCATAAGTTTATCCTTGTCACATTGTGGAACCTCTTTCCTAACCTTTAGTCTTCTTCCATCTTCGACCTCAAGATTGGCGTAGTCTACTTGGTCTACTATAAATTTTCTCCTATCATTCCTTGCATCGTCACAATTAAACAATTTTTTTAGCATGACTAGCCCTTTCAGAAGCTTGTTTGATCTTAGCTAAATGATCTGCCCTTTGTATGCTTCTTCAATCTTCAGTTGGAACTGATCGGTGAACTCTCCAGATTTTAGAATGAACGAAGCGATGTGTTCGTCACTTTCGAACACTTTCTAACTCTGATCATTATCTAGAATGGAGGGTTGGATGATCACTCACACAGAGTGTACATTCTCAATCAAGTTGGAGATAGGATCGAATTGAGATCCCAAAGTTTCCATGTGATCCACAGTTGAATTCTGCTCCCCTGGTATGGCGTGAATGTTAAAAGCTTCAAAACCTTCAATAAGGTCTGATACCCTATCTATAAGACCACACGCAAATATTCTTTACAATGGATATGTTTCTAACTTGATTGATTATAAGCTCAAAATCTTTGAACACCATTATTTATTTGATGCCCATGTGCTCTGCGAGGCTCAGTCCTTGCACAAGACCCTCATATTCAGCTTCATTGTTTGAGCAAGAAAATTGGAAGTGGAAAGATCTGAGAATCCTCTCATTGGTTGGAGATGTTAAGCATATTCTAGCACCAGCACCAACCTTGCATCTAGCACCGTCAAAGTGCAATGTCTAGAGCTCTAAGGCTTGTTCGGTCGTGGATTCCTTCAGTATCCTTGAGAATTCTTGATCTTCATCATAGATGACGTAGGTTCCCAACCCGGTAGCATGATATTTCCCAAAAGGGTTGACGTATACATACTCGCTCAAGAGGACCTCCTGTCGATCGGCCTTTTCTTCGGTTACCTTCTCATCTCCTCATAGCTTGATAGCATCAGTTTCTTCTTTCGTGAAAGAAGTATGAGTGTCTTCGAAGTTGATCATGGCTTCATCAGCTATATGTTTTGAATGCAGAGGTTCTGATATTATCTTCATTTTTTCCCCGTGCTTTGTTCTGAGAATTAGGTGGGACCAATCCAAGGAAAGGTATTGTTTTTTGGTGTTTTTGCACATCAACAACTAAGATAGAATAAAAGTTATTTTATCTCTCTTGAAAGGTTAATCTCTTTGAACAAAGAGATAACCCCAAGGTCTCTCGGGTGTCAGGTCATGACAATGCAATAGAACAAACTCAGTGATAAATTTGAATATGCTGGTAATCACAAGGGGTCTTACGTACGAAGCTAGGAGCTCTAAACTCTTTAGATTTTAAGATATGGTGATGTTTTAAATTTGAGTCCTAACCATTTAATAAAAGAGACAACAAAAGATAAGGGTTTCAGAATTCCTAACTGTTAACACTACTTCTAAGACTAACCATGCAAATGATGAAAGACCTAGAATGGACCAATCCCTTAAACTAGTTTCTGGTCGACCCAGGCTATGCCTGCAATCTTGTAGAAAATAGTGCAATCTTCTAAGGTGTTAAATATTTTCAAACTGAAGGCATTCATTCAATGAGACTGAATGAATAAATATAGTTGAACTAAGCACATGAATATAAGGTACAGGTTGACCTTGCACAGCATTCCCACAATCAAGAAACTACCCAAGATATGAACCATGGATTGCTACAACACTTCAGATATTAAATCATCAACCACTACGAACTAAATTTAATCTACATTCAAGCATTTCCAAGCAGTTTGAAAGCTGGAACAAGAAACATGCAAGATTATTTAATGTAAAGGAGGCACCAATCATGACAAAATGTCTACACTTTGTTATTAGATCATCATATTAGCAACAATTCTGGTATGTTACATCACTTGCTTGAAATGTGAAAATTACTTCTAATCTGCTAACATGCTACTCTACTCATAAATATACTAATTATAAACTTGATTGGTGACTAGCTTAACCAGCTTAGCCCGTTATTCCAACCTATCCGAACCCTTACAAAAGAGGCAGAGTGCCATACTTATAGAAAACTGCCCACGTGAAACAGAGCTAGGGTTATGAGAAATCACGGCCACCAACCAGATCAGCCCCAACAACTAGCAGCAACCCACCGCTCATCAATGAATGCAACAAGGACCCCACCAGATCAACCTGGGATTGCACACAACTAGGGGATGGATCCAAAATGCATTCAAACGGGACACCATTAAGGTCCAAGATATGATCAAAATCAAGCAGGTCCATAGAGTTCCTTAGGTCAAAGAATCATGCAAACGAAACCCAGGCAGAGGCGGAACCAAAGATAGGTGAAGGAGGAGCCATGAACAGAACAAGAACAGAAAGCCAAGATAAGCAGAACAGGAAAGCAAAAGGAAACCCAAAAGGAAACTAGGCGGAACGGGAACCAAAACCCACCCTGGTAGAAGCGGAGGTGGAACGAAAACAAGAAAAGGAACTGCGAACTTTAGCAAAGTTCAAAACCAAATTCCATCCCAGTCCTGGCCCTGACGAAATGACAAAAGAGAAAACCCAAGGGCAGAGAACCAACCCGAAGGCCGAAGACAAATGAAACAATGAAGAAAATGAGAACACGGGAGGCGGAGCCGGAATGGGAACGGGAAAGGAATCGTGAACTTTGAAAAAGTTCAGAGTTTGATTCCATCCCGATCCTGCCTCCGACAAGCGAATGGAAAAACAAAGCGAAGAATACCCAAGGGAAGAAAGCAACCCTTAGGATGAAAATGGGCAAAGCAACAACAAAATGAGAAGGTGGGAAGCGGAGCCAGAATGGGAGTGGAAACCGGACCGCAAACTTTGGAAAATTTCATAATCCGATTCCATCGCGGTCCTGCCTCCGAAAAAACGAAGGGAAAGCGACCCGACGAAAACCCAAGGGAAGAAACCGACCCTTAGGAAAAAAAAAACAAAATGAAGAAGGAAGCGAAGAAGCGGGAGAGAAGCGGAGCCAAAACGAGAACGGGAAAAGAACTTGGAACTTAGTGAAAGTTCGAAGTTCAATTCCATCCCGGTTCCGCCTCCGAAAGAACAAAGAAAACAAGGGAAACAAGGGAAAGCCAAGGGAGAACACCAACCCTTAGGGCCCAAACAAAACACCAAAGGGAGAAAACATAAGGCAAAAGAACACCACTCCAAAGAGGAAATCCGCAAGACTCCAAGACCAATAGGAACTCAAGACAAAGGCAGCCACAACCAAGGCAAGAACAAAAGACCAAAACCCAAAGATTTTCAAAGATAAGCACAAAGAGGGGGCAAGCCACAGGAACAGGCCAAAAGACCAAGTCAAAAAGAGGGTCCCCACTTTCAGAGGGGCATGTGTGCAAAACTTCACAATAGGTATCCACCTATCTTTGAGGTGAATTCTCAAGATAGGCAAAGACCGAACATAGGAGGGGCATCTATGATCACAGTATCTTATGGCACCATGATACTAGGACAGGAGAAAAAACTCAAGGGGAGATCTTCAATGAGACCTACCATTTGACCTTGTTATTATCCAATTGCATAATGCCTCTTTTTAAGGGCTCATACCTAAGCTCTAAGGCTTCATCTATATGCTTGGGCATGACTGTGGTGTTGGCACCGGAGTCAATCATGGAGTTGCGCAGCACTTTCTTTCCCACAATGAGAGTTAGGAAAAAGGGTTTAGGTTTTCATTTCTCCTCTTTGACCTCTGTCAAAGCCTCCTCTACAATATTCGTAAGGACTTTGGCTGGAGGTGATCAGTCAGTAGCCTTGCCAGAAGCTTCTTTTATCGGCTGCACAACCACATCTTTCTATAGGGCCTTCTATAATAATGAAATTTTTTCTGGAATGGCCAAGATATCCCAAAGGGATATATTAGTAGAAGATTGTTTTAATTGTTCCACCACATTGAAAGGTGGCAGATTTGGAGGCTTCAGTTCCTTGGACTTCGTGATGGCAATCTCCTTGCGTAGTTGTGGTTGTGGAGAAATTATGGAAGGGCCAAGGAGTTGGTCTAGGATTTTTCTGGGTTGCGGAGTGACCAGCTCACTTGTGAATCTCCTTTTCAATCGAGTGTTGTAGTCGGATTGTACTTGCAGGGTCACCAATGTGGATGCTTCATAAGTGAACACTGCTTCCTCTCCCTCCATCCATGAGAGGAGGGCATGGTCAAGAGCTATGTCATTTTCTTGTTCCAGGGACATTCCTTGCATCTATGTGGTAAGAACCGTATTCTCCATTTGGGGAAAGGCACATGTATATTCTCCTAAATTCAGCACCATGCCTTAGTTGCGTTGTTCCGTAACCTTTTGCTACAAATTTCCACAGCGACAATTTTGAGGCATATGCGTGTCACTGCAAGGGAAGCACTAGGGATTGAAATCTTTGGCAAGATTTTTTTGCCCTACAGTCAGCTCTCTGCTAGTACCTGTTTGAGCAGCTCCTAGTGGAGTCAGTACTGGCACAATTTGGTTATTTGCCTGAGTCTATGGACTTCTACGCGTGGCTCCTTGATATTGGTTTTTTTGGTAGGAGGGTCCGCCGCCTTGATAACTTTGGTAGGATGGTCTTAGAGGAGCAGCTTGGTTGCCCTTGATAGTGGTTACTTCATTTGTTAAGTTTCGTAACATTTCCGTTATGTCGCTCATCTTGTCCTTCGAGGCACCGGATGTAGAAGCAACGTTCTATGACACACTGGGATATGTGTATATAGACAAGGGTGGCGCGAGTGTGCTAGTAGATGGAATCTCCTGAGTAGAAGTTGATACTTCAAGGAATATCAACATAATGGGCCGAGGTGGCAACTCCCTGGCGTTGATTAGGTTGTTCTCTACCTTAACTGCTATGTTGTATGCATTTGGTAATGTGGTTCCGCCAAATGACTAGATCATTATGGAGATGTCAATGTTGATGGATTTTAAGTAGAACATAAATCCTAACTCAGTCGATGGTTGAATATCAGTCTGGATTCTCTTCCAGGTCGTATGGAACTAGGAGTTGAAGTTTGTCATGGCTTCGGATGGGGCCCGCATTATTGTTGCTAGCTGATGATATAGCGAAGACTTGTCTCCATTATTCGAGAATATTTCATAAAAGGGATCCTCGAGCTGATCCCAAGTATCGATAGTGTTAGCTGGTAGAGTGTGATACCAATCTAATGCTTTTCCTCTAAAAGAAGTTGTGAGCAACCTTAGTGCTATGTTCCGATATGTAACTCCATGTACCAAACATACATCTGCCACATCTTGCAAATGTTCAGATGGTGTTCTTGAGCCATCTCTGGTAAACTTAGGAATAGCTTTGAGAGCAAAGACTGAGATAGGGGCCCAAACGGCAGGTGCAATTGGGGCTACAAGGGGACTTTCGGTGTCCCAAGCCACATAATTTTGGTTTGGAATTTGTAACATGGCTGGGATCTAAAATTTCTACTGGGCAAGTTTGGGTATGCGCAGTTATGAGCAGAGATGTTTCTGACTAGCCACGATTATTTTTGGTTCATGACCTAGCAATAGGCCGATGGATTATACACCCTTTTTGATTTGGTATATTTAAGTAGTCCCACCAAGTGTTCCAGAAAAAAAGAAACTGTTGATGCCAAAAATTGGCAAGGTAACAACCTTTATGGGAAACTTAGTTAAAGGGGGGGCCTATTGCACTAAACTGAGTGACCTTCGGATTTTAAAGAAGCCGAATTCTTCTATAACTAGGGTTTTGAATGGGAAAAGGAAGCAGAGATAAAAATAAAAAGATCTAACTAGGGCAATACACCAAGATTTAGATATGAGGTATGATAAATCTATCTCTTGGATACGATTTAAGGGCCTGTACAATAGTCTGCTATGTTCCAGAATGACAGAAAATAAAGATAAAAGCTTGAATGATTCACTCAATGACATAAAATAATATTCATACACATTTACTGGAAAGACGAGTCAAATACATGATCTAAACCAACAAACTTGCATTAAATTTATAGACGTTCTGCAAATGAAACATTTAGTACAATAATGGCATAGTAAAACTTATCAAATATCAAAGAAAAAAGAAAGGCCAAACAATGGCATAATCTGTGAGTTCTTTTACAATAATCTAAAAAGAAAAAAAGGCCTGGTTCTTCCAACAATTTTTATATCAAAATCTGAACCCCTGCTTCCAAAGAAGAAGCAGTATTTATAATAAAACCCCAGCCCGGTGAGCCAGTAACAAAAAAGATCCTTCAATATTGAGCAATGATGTATTAACAATGATTTACCCTGGTCGTTGCAACAGAAAAAGATTCAAGCCATGAACAAGGACATTTAAAAGCTAAATGCATCCCCTGTGAATGATGGTAGTGGTCCCAGTAGATTAGCATGTCGACAGGTTTCATCCACTCATGACGGCAGTTATAATATGTGGCAACTGTTGTGAGGTTGTTGCTTGCTTCATCCCCCTTGCATGAAGAAGCTTTTAGAAGATCCATGTGGAAAGCGGTCGGGGCCCGATGTTCATTCTACCTTTCATGCGATGAAAATTTGTGCGGTGAAGACACATGGACGTCTCTTAAATATACTACACTGAAGGTGGGGTCTGCCCAGGAATGTGTGTGGACCGATGCTACATGGCATGTGGTCGAGGCAAGAAAGGGGAGCGACGGGAAGAAGCACTGAAGAGTGTGAATTGTCGACACGTGGAAGCATGGCGACAGCTTTTTAAAAAGCAAAGGAATGAATCCTGCAAGGAGTGCTCAGCTAACAAGTGGTAGTATTCGGATAAAGCCTTGCAAAAGGCACCCTATGTTGCATTCGATAGATGGTCAGGGCCAGTACTTAGCAAAAAATAAAATAACCCGAAGGGAGCTTGGGGAAATTTATATTCACATTATACATGCCCCAGATTAGGATTAATCGGGAACTCTTGACTACCCTAATTGAGAGGTGGCATAATGAGCATAACACCTTTCACCTTCCTATCGATGAGATGATAGTGACTCTGGAGGATGTGTACCGTATATTAAGGATTCCTGTGGTTGGAGAGCTTGTTTTGTATGATCATACCGAGTAGGGAGGTACCAATGCCTTGAGTAGAGTGTTTGAGGTTGAGAGGATTTGTGGTTATGAGCTTCCTTGGAGGGAGATGGTGGATGCATATGCTACACTTCCATCCATGCTTGTAGATTTCATCGAAGATTTCTTATGTCTCGATCGTAGGTCGAAGGGACTTTCAACTGGATGGGGTCATATTTTGGAGTAGATGATCATGCAGGGCACTAGATATGCCTGGGGTATGTGTATGTTGGCCCATTTGTACCATGATTTACACCAGGTTGTTTATCTCATGGGGTGTAGTTTGTCAACCAGAGTGACATTGTTACAGGTCTAGGAATGGGAGCATATTTCCATCACGCACCCTATTGCAGATAGGCAGCGGCCAGTTGGGAGACCCTATGTTCATATAGGTCTAGTTACCCAGCATAGGCTAAGAAATTTGGAGTATTGGAGATGGATGTTGGATGATCTTGAGGAAGTTGTATGGCGACCTTACATTGGTTGTGAGGCTTGGGCAGAGGATGATACTAAGATGCCATATCTTTTCCAGTCCATGTATCTGATCGGGAGGACCCGATTTATTATTGAGATATTTTTACTGCAGAGGGTGATGTGGCAGTATGGTTGATTATAGGGCATTCCATAGGGTGTCACACATTATGCACGATGACAAATGGATTCCTTAGAGTGGGGGCCCACCCTATCCTATGATGCAGCAGTTGAGGAGTATCAAGGGTTGCAGCCGATCATCTGGGATTATCATCCAAAGGTAGTTGAGGCAGGGATTTTTGAGGAGTATGCACAATACTTGTTTCTACATCCATTCCCACGGATATCCATCCCAGATGAGGCAATGCCATTGTTGGATGAGCATGAGAGAGCAGTCGGTCATGGTCATAGGTGGAGGAGGAGAGATGGAGGAGATGAGGAGGATATGGCAGAGAGGGAGATGGCAGAGGAGGATATGGTAGAGGAGGAGATGGAGAGCAGTGATGATGATGGAGATGATGAAAAAATTAATGATGGAGACGGGGGTGGTGATGGTAGAGGTGGTGATAGAGGTGGTGGCGGAGTAGCTTTTGTTGTTAGTGATGTCATGGTGCCTCAGTGGAGGAGGTCTTTGGTGGTTGCGACTCAGCAGCATGTATAGATTTGGCTACCCTTGCAGTAGTAGCAAACATAGATTGTTGCTTTGTAGGTACAAGTGCAGACTCTTCAAGGGCAATTAGCACAGGTGTAGGCATTATTAGCCCAGGAATAGGCTCAAGCCACATAGGCATAGGCACAGATGGCCACATTGATAGCTGAGAGAGATGTGACTAGATAGGCTAGTGAGTAGGCAGTGGCTCTATCTGACAGATTGCAAAGAGTGGCCAAGGGGACCAATATGGGTGCGATGATGGCAGAGGTTACCAAATTTTCTTGAGAGGCTGAGTATTATCGTGGCCGATATCATGAGGTTGTTCTAGTGGAGCAGAGAGTTAGTTATGTTGCATCTATATCAATATGCAGTCACTCTCAGACCACCAGTATGGGTGTGGTATAGCCTCCACATAGAAATCCATGCCCAAACCTAGGTACAGGTGCACCCGGTGCAAGTACTTCAGGTGCAGGAGGTCTTGTGAGACCAATGAGTCCTAGGGGGAGCACCTCATAGCTCCATCATCCGACTTGATATATTTGATGATGTACACTCTGATTTTGACGCACTACCATATTTTTATTGTATCTCTTGACATTTATTTAGACTTCATTGTATACTTGACATTATGATTTTTGAGATGTATATGATATGCGGTGGATTCGTGATCTATATGTGTTCTATTTGATTCTAAGAAGAATGCCTATGATATATGCATTTAATTTTTATTCTATATGTTATGTGATTTTATATGATGATGATGTTATGAATATGCACTGATGAATTTATTATGTATAGATGCAATGATAAAATGAGGTGAATAGGAAATTTCATGAGTTGAATGATAATGTGAATGAAATGTGATGGTTAGATAGTGATTCTATATGTGATATGTATGATGTAAATGTGATATGAAATGTATTTATGGTGATGCAAATGATATGTAATGCAATTTGTTTTTTGTATTATCTGAGGCAAATATATATGATCTAATGCATGGATAAATGTATGATATGATAATGTCATTGATAATGCACCTATATGCATGATGTATTTTTGGTGTTTTCTGATGTAAAATAGATGATGTGTTGTATGAATGATGATATGATAATGCAATTAGATGTGTTATGCCAATGATAATGCAACTACGTGAGAATGATAATGTTTTTATTTATGTCAAGTATACTCAGTCCTTTACATGATAGATATACATTGTCTTTGAAAAGATTTTCCTACCTTGATACAATTTATTTTATAGATGCAAAGCTAATATGAATGAAATCTAATTTAAGTATGCAAATCTATTTATGCAAAAATTTTCATCTTAACAATCTATATAATGTTCTTTTTATCATCATTGAGTCTTAGAAATGATGAAAGTGAGTACAAGCATCAATGGTATAAGATAGACCATGATGACCTGAGTACTTCTTTCATGATTTTTGATATCATAAGTTAACACAAGCATCAAGGTATAGTTAAACTGAGATGACCTAAGCATTTCTTGTGTAAAACAAACAAGAATCAATCATTTTCCTATGCAAATTCTAAAATTTCATTAGTGATACTTGGTAGAGCACGTCTCACGACAATTCACATAACAATAATGATCAATTCACAGATAGTAGACAAGAAAAATCATACTCCTTCTTTGCTTCTCTAGTTCAATACATCATCAATTTGCAACAAAGATATGATAACAAAAATCAAAGAACCACATTCAACCACTCAACCTAAATCAGTAAAATCATGATTCAAAATAATATCATCCATTTAGAGTTGATGTGGTTGATAGATCCAAGTTGTTTGATTGAATAGTGATCTTTTGATGATTGTTGATTTCTTCAATGTTGAGTTCCCTATGATCAATTCATTTGTTGTGTTGTCATACTGTTGTTTGCCAGTTTGGTTTTTAGCCCTTGTTTTATTGCCCCCAGTGAGTTCAAGATTTTTCCCCCAAGCTGGGGTGAGACACGACCGCATTGTCAAGAATGTACATGATATTCTCAATGATAAGTGGAGTGATGGCAAAAAAAACCATTTAAGACGTGCTCAAATAGATGGAACAACTGGTCTATCACAATTAGCATATGTTGCTAGGTTTTCACTACTTATTTTTATTGCACTTTTCTAATTTTATGATGATTTTTTTTTGTTACCAAGACCACTGTTTGCCAAGTTTTCATCAAGGCAACGATTTATTTTATTTTTCACTTTTTCTGTATTTTTCTTTGTTTTTTTTTTTGTTTTTTTCAGAACTTTCACCGTGCACTAGATAATTCAAGTATAGAACTTTCTAAGGTGGATGTTGTTGATAGGTTCATC